>WARS01000015.1:12550956-13085956 GCA_008933995.1 Datnioides undecimradiatus
CATCCCCTCCCCAACCCCTTCCCTGTTAACATGGTGAGCATGCAGCCTCAATGAGCCTCATCATCAGCTCTTTTCTCCCCTGGTTTTTGCTTCCTACAAATCCATGACAAAGCTGATGAATAAGCCTCATCAGCCTTTTCTCCTCACTTCATTTCATGGTTTTTGCTTAAACATCCCCTTCTTTCAAAAAGTCGCACCACTGCACTGTTTTCAGGTCAGAGCGCTGCACATGAAACTGCAGAAAGAGTGTGGACTGTTGTCATTAATTGAATGAGGTTCTGCTAAGAGTTAACTAGCTAGTGTTTATAAATGATCCCTGACCCATGCAGAGGTGGTGGTGTGACCGTAGTCTGGTGTTTTTCAACTCGCTGTTATTGCAGATTATTTCCAGCGCAGTCACATCACCTCAAAGCATACACGTGTACAATTACAAGGGTGAAGAAAAATGGGCGCAAAAGGTTTACACCACTGACAGGTGGCTAACTTTCAGGCAAAATCCTGAGAATCAGTCTGAAATTATAAATGAGACAAGTTGAGACTGACATGTATCGGCACCATTTAACCATAAGCACCGCAGTATGACTTGGTATAACTGAGGCAGCTGCAGGGCAAAAGCAAAGGTGATACAACAGCATGTACACAGTCTGTCTCTAAAAGATGAACAAACACTACACAACATAGATCATGGAATGAGCCCGACTTGGAGAAGCAGCGCTGTCACACAAATGGGTCCAACTCACAGGGAATATTTAAAATCATACAAATGAACATGTGCATTTAAACAGTGAGGAGTAGGTCAGTAAGTCAGCCCATTACTTTGCAGCATAAACCTATTAGCAACGGGGAATGCTTTTAAATGAAGCCCTCCGCTCCCACCCTTCAAACAAAGACGCTGTTAAGTGCATAAAATGCAACATTTACATTCATAAATATTTATGACTTTGTAAACGTATGTATTGTATTTAATAAACTATTTTTAGAAGTGTCAAAGGGGAGGATGATGCGTAAGACAGGATTTTTTTTTCTGTGCATCAAACCAAAGGTCTGACTTCAGGTACATTTGTTCCTCTTGTAGAAATAACACATGGAAAACGAGTGTTAAGTGTTTTGTTTGAGAAAATCAACACTTAGATTTGAACTTACAAGATTCATACTGGCAGAAACGTAGCATTTTTACCGTGAACGACAGTTAAAAGCCTGAGTTCATGGTGGGGTGACGATGACATTCCCTACTAAGATCCCACGCAGTCGCAGAGCTGCACTTTAGCACCTCGCTAGCTTGAATTTGAAGTGGCTTGCTGCCATTTCTCAGAGGAAGGCAGGTTTGAACTCACTACAATGGTCCAGTTAGTTCCGGTTTGTAATGAAGAGTTCCAGGAACTTGAATAAGTGGGTAACCACACCAGTGTGGTACAGTCAAAGGTCAAGGGCTCCTACGGCGACTCAGCACAGTGATCTCTGTGCTTTTTTTATGCAGGCAAATATGAATTTAATTGTTTTGGGGAACTTGGGAAGATTAGTTGATTCTGAAGTAAAACCCAAAACCTTTGGTTTTTGTCTTTTCTGTTAATGCCTTGGAGTGTTTTTCCTTTTGCCCTGACTAAACAGATTTACTCCTACTAGAGCTCATATTGTAAGATCACCTCTATCCTTGTCCTTCCCAAATCCAGCCACATGGAAAATGTTGCCCCAGGCCACTGAGGGCTTGAGGCAGTTCACCCTTGCCACGACCCCAACATTCTTAAACAGGGTGTTTTTGCCTGAGGAGGGTAACCCTAGCTGGGCGACTCACCACTGTGTCACCTGCCCTTATATGCATTTTACTCTTTAATTACATGTCTTTGTGTATGTAGAGTTTCTATAAGGATGAGACGGGCCTTCATTCCCTCCCTCTCCATACATAATATATACACAAGAACAATGACCCAGTGACTTCTGATAGCCAACCACTGATAATGAATGAGTCATTGCAGCTGCTTCCAGGTGCTGTGAAACGGGGCATTGGAATTAAGTAATGTCTGACCAACTTAAACTGTATTTGCTCAATCTGTCATGATTATTTTGAACTGCTCTACCTGCCACCCCTCGATTGTATACTTATAAGCACGACAGGAACGCCAACTAGTTATTACAAATAGACAGATCTGACAGATGTTACATAAGTGCCTTTGGTTGCAATAGGGCCTACACCTATATGCTGAGTGTTGAAGCCTTGTCTGAAACACTGTCATTTTTAGCGCTCGCATGGGGAGAAACACATTCTAAAACGCCCCCACACTGTGTTAAGTGGTAGTTGCAGCACTCCGAATATATAGAAAAAAACGAGGAGCTGCGCCTGTACAAAGTTATTTCACAAAAACATTTATGCACTGTGTGGATAAAAGCCCAAACTATACCACTTTTAACTTGTCTGGCGTAAAGACTTTTGGACATAGCTAGGCTACCTGTTTTCCCTTGTTTCCAGCCTTTATGCTAAGCTAAGCTAACTGACTGCTGCCTGACAGATATGAACAGATATGAAGGTGGTTTTGATCTACCCATCTAACTTCCAAATCATCTGATCAGAGCTTCAATTCTGAAGTTTGCCCCACAAACAGTCAGTGAAAAGTCTACATTATATTTTATAGAAACCTGACAGTACATTTAGCAGTTATGACTTGATGGCTTGTTTCCGATCGCTGCAGCCAAAGGCTCTTAATATACGCAAGCTCCTATTTGCACCTGGAGATCTTCCTCTCCGCTGCAACTCCAGTCAAGGTTCATGGCAACGGCGCTTTTTCGTGACTTCTGCCGTCCCAAACCGATTAAAAAAACAAACTCTAGGATGAGTTTCCATTTTGAGAAACAGGACACCTTCCTCCCACTTTGCAACCCTAGTGCCATTTACGTGTACGAATGAGCCGTGAGTTTTAACACCCATCAGAGACCGTGACCTGGAGTCTCACGTCCATTTACGCACACAGGAGATTGGTAAGATTCCCTTCAGCCGCACTCAACATCTACTCAGCTCATCCTCTCAGCAAAGCCAGTCAGCTGGTCATTAATCCACCTCTCCATTCAGCCATTATCCATCATTAATTCTTCTAACTTATCAGTCAGGCTTGCAACTATGCGTCCACCCAACCGTGCCTACATAGTCAGTTTGCTGTGTGTGTGTGTGTACGACCGTGTGCTTCTGCAAGGCAGCTGTGAGCCCGGAAGCTTGACTTAGTGAAGTCAGAGGGAGACCGAAGGTTGGAGCCACCATGGGGAGATGGACAAGGGGCGCACACATATATATATATATATATATAGACACACACACACACACACTATTAAACTATATACTATATTATATGTGACAGAGTAAATCACTTCATGGTCAAAGTGAAAAGTAACAACATGTAGTCGCAGAGGATCAGAGTGACACACTGCTTCCTTCTGTCAATGACACTTGGATTAATCCACTATTCAGCTCCAATAGTAATATTATTTGCCTAAAAGCATCTGTGAAGCTCACTGATTAACACATTGTTGCTTCTTGGGTAAGTGTAAAAATGACAAATCCCCCTCCAAAGGGGAGTATATGTGCTGGGAAGATACTGGCCCAAACCAAGTGTCCCTGGGTACAATTATTTAACAAACAAGATCAAACCCACTGAGCAGTGAGCTTTAGAGGTACTAGTAGGTAGATTTTCTGACTATTGCACAGAGCCCAGCCGGCTGTTTTCTTACTGTCTGTGTTAGGTTAATCAGCTGTGGCCAGTAGCTTTAGAGCTTTAGATTTAGCATGTAGTATGAGAGGGGTATCAATGCCTAGCATTCCTTATATCCCAGTATATCAGACTTTTGTTGTATCATGCCACAAGACCATTTCATCTGACATTCTATAACATTCCTTGGAAAAATCATTGTGATATTTACCCACGGACAAAACATGGTACCATCTCCCCTTTCTCTATCCTGTTGAGCCACGAGGAACACACTCCATGGTGGATAGGTCCCTCTCCATCTGAAAGGGATGATTACCATGCAAGCACTGAGTGTGTTTCTTTCCCCTCCACCTCCCACTCTCTTTAAGTGCACAAACCAACAGGAAAAAAGTGTCCCTAACATGTTTTCCAAGGCTAGGGTCATTCACTTCCTCTCTCACTCTCTAGAGGGAAATTACAGTAATTCAACCACTACGTATACAATCATAGTAACATGTTTGCACAAGTGCACATTACACACGTGAGAGAAAATAATAGTGGTAGAATCTGATAATGTCTGCTGCCTACTTGACAGATGCAGAGTATAGATGCTAATTGCAAAGGTGGAGATTTAAAAGCCTTGTGATATTACACGCTAAGAAAAAACTGAACACTGCAAAACCAATGCCTTTTATATAAATATATATATATATATATATATATATATATATATTATCAGACATACCAGTACCTGCAGTGTTCTCTCTCAACTGTGATTCTGTCCATATCTTTAAATAGAATCTGTTTACAGATAGACAATCTTCCTGAGGTGTTTCTAAATCTACGTTTCTTGTAATTACAGTCGTGGTCTGGCTGCCCTATGAAGCAGACTGGTTTTCCAAGATAACTTGCAATCAATTTTCTTTGAGCCATCGGAGGGTTTTCAGAAAGGCTGAGTCATTTGACTTTTCCAGTCTTTGCAGCAACCTTGAAAGAGCCACAGCACATTGCCTTTTATCCATGACAGCAATATATATATATATATACACACACACTGGGTATGTGCAAAAACTTACTGTTAAATGCATTTTACTAGTAATCACGGAGTTTATTCTGCATTTTTATTCAAGTGTCAAGAAATTGGCTACATGAAATGCTGTCAGCATAATGGGAGCATTAAACTTTCCCCCAGTCAGCAGAAAGACAATAGCACCTGCACCTGCACCTACACCTACACAGAGTTAAAAATCCTTGGAGAGATGTTTCTAAAAGCTCAGCTTGGAAAGAGGGGTTCTTGAATTTAAAAATGAGAAGTAGGTCCTTACCTCTGGTGCGGTAAGAGACCACAGCGACAGTGAGGTGGATCTCTCCTGGGTACAGGTCTGGAGAGGAGCTGATAGAGTAGTAACGAGGCTGCAGCAGGGGCAGCTGGGTGAGGAGCAGAGTGGAAGGCATCTGGATGGATGGGAACTCCTCCATCACCTCCACCAGAGTTGGATTGTTATACCACTTCCACTCCTCATACTCCTGCAAGCCCTGGGATGTCAAGGAGAAGTAGAAAGTGAGATAAAAGTAGAGGTTTATTTTTATTGGATTTAATCACTGTCTTGTTATTGAATTGTTGCTGCCTTAATTAGGAAACCAAAGTAACTGCCACAATAACAGAAAAAATAGATGATGTTTCCTCTTTTAGATCTGTAAACAGTTCTGACTCGAGAGCAGGAGGCAGCCACAAGCAGAGCCGCTCACCATTCACTGTCCGACTGTTTGTGTGTCATCACTGACATTTGGATGTGATGAATTTAGAGCACTAACCACCAGGCTGAAAAAACTTTGATATGTTCCCATCTTTTGCTTTGTTCTCAAGCTGCTAATGAGCGACACAGAGCCCATTAACAAGCCTGGTGCGGTCTCCATTCTGAGCCTGAAGCGCTGTTTGAAGCGCTGTCTGTACAATTAGCAAAATTTCAATGGCAAAAGAACTTTGAGGCCTGGGGTTTTTCAGCCTTGATTCAAAGATTTTACTGTGGGACTTTTAAGTGGTTAGTTTTTCTGAGATATTGCCATATCAGTTTAATAAAGTCCTTCATTCATCAAAAACAAAAATAAAAACAAACATGACAGCTTGACTGTCCTCTAATGTTTGTTCTGAGAATATCCATATAAAGGGAATTGTCTGACAAAACCCTGCTTTAGTTCTGAAATGAGATTGAGATTTAGCGCATACAAAAATAAAAATGATCTGCAGCGCTGATTCTGCTGTACTGTTTCTTTTCCTGAATTCAGATGCCTTCCGTCTTTTCCTCTTGCTTTGGTGACAATGATTCGATGTATGAGCATATGAGTCACTGCTTGGCCTCAGCCAGCCTCTTCCACACATTGACAAAAATGGAGAGTGAATTGTGGGAGGCACTGCAAGGGGGAATGGCTCTGGGTTAGAACGATCAACGGCTTTAATTTGGCGCCAGCTCACTCCTACTGTACGTATATTCATCAGTGCACAGTGCATCGAATCAGCTTTCAGACACGGAAAACTATCTCCCAGCAAACAAGGTGAATGTGTTTGTTATTATCGTGCCTTAAATGAACAGTGACTTTGTACAGTGTTCTGATTAAAAAGTGAAAAAAAAATCAAAAGGGAGCATATTTTTGGATGTAGCCTACGCACACACATCGCAAATCCCTCGTGTCTGTTCATGAACCGAGCTGAGCGCTCAGTGCAGCAGCAGCCGAAGCTCAATAATTCTAAAGGTCAGTGTTAACTCTGAAGACTAAGTGAATTTACCTTACTGAGGATCTCTAGTTTCTTTTTCTGTTTGTCGTTGGTTGCCAGAGCAGCAAACTGCTGCAGCAGAACAGGACTTGGTGGGGTCGTGATGTCCAGGAAGTACTGGAAGGCCTGGTAGATGGTGCAGGGAGGGATACGAGTCTCATTTGTCCAGTTACTGATTACACCTGCAGAAAAGATGGTTAAAAGATTGGATTATTCACATTTGTGGATAGTATTTTAGATGTAACCCTAATAAAGCCACAGAGAATTATCACCAAACTCTCCCCCCAGCTCAAGGAGTGTTTTAACCTTGTAAATATCTTGTTTTGTTTCTACAGACTCTTGCCCAGCATCAAACACCAGACAGACAAAGTTAGTCAGTGACAGATGAAGAATCTACTGCTAAAGAGCCGCATATTTATTTGAGGAGTTGGCTGAGACCAAAACAGAGCTAAAAGCAGTAGTTATTATGTATTTACATTTGGTGATAGCCAGAAACACTCCATACGCTGCCTGCCTCGGACTTTTTATATTTATTTAAACCTAATTTGAGATATGTTAAGCAATATATGAACATTTGATAAATTTGCATTTATCAACTCCTTGTGTAAATATATGTCATCTATCAATATCGCTTACTGAGTTTTGTGCATATATGGGAATAATGGGAAATATGGTAGTAAATTGTTTCATAAACTACATCTATATATGCACAATGTATAATTTCTTCTGAAATATTTGACAAATATGTTAATAAATATGAAAAACAATATCCTTAAGACAGATGTAAGCAACTATGAAGTGTGTAATAAAGCATTTATACTGGTTATAAATTTTAAATGGGGGTGGAAATAAACAAACAATTGCAGAGCAGTTGAGCAAAGAGGTAGTCATTTGTTCCTGCTGATGATCTGATGATAATATTTAAGTGTGACAGGAAAAAAAAAACAAAAACAAGGAGTTTAATGAACCATTACCAAGACTGGTTTCATTATCAAGGTAAAGTTTGATTAAGCACATACATGGTGTTTAAGAAACACCTTACTTCACAGAAACAGTAAAAATCACATGTGAGTCACCCAGTGTCACTGCAACTGTTTGCCAATAAGCAGCATCACTGAAAAATTTCTGGGCATAGATACCTCGCTAAAGTGTGACTGAGAGAGTGCTTCTTATTCATGTTTTGATTTTGACATTCTGCCCAGATTTCAAACTGCAGCCCTCCTGATTGCACGCCTACTTTATTCGTAAAGTAGCATGACGTTGCTAATAGCATCACCCACCCAGGGCAGTGTTCCTCTCCTCCAGGAACTCCACTTTGACAATTTGATTGACAGGTGGAGCATCCTCCAGTTTCTCTATGAGAGCCGTCACCAGGTCCTCGTGGTTGCCAGGGAAGATGCCCAGATGGTCACCGGGCTGATAGCTCAGTCTGTCGTGGTTGTTTGTGTGGAGCCGCACAAATATGGTGGAGCGACTGCAAAAGAGATGAGAGATTTAGGGGACAATGCTGCACCATTTTCAGTCTGTTCCGTTTAATTCACACACACCACAGTGAATTAAATAAAGGAGCTGGACAGCAGGACAGAGCATTAGATGATTAAAACATGTAACTAATTTCTTTCCTGTGGAAGCATATTCAAGCTTGAGTACTTACTTTGATTTGGAAGTTTGCAAGTTTTGAGATTCAAGCATCTTTGCTCCATAAACTTTCTTCTTGTGAATACTGTACAATGCTGTTGGCACACAGAAACAAAACTGCATCACATACATGACATTTAGATTATTCACCAATACTGCATGCTGCCCAACATCAGCCCAAGTTCATATTCCTTATCTCACTTAAAGACAGAGAGCCACTGGTCTATTTCAGACCTGGTCCAACCTTTTGGATACGAGCACTCAAAGCCCCCTAGAGCCAAAAGGTCTTAAAATCCCACTGCATTACTATTTTTCATTCCATAACAGAGCCACAAATCTCTGCTCCAGGTTATATAATGGATGAGTCACTGGTCTTGATCAATACCATTACCATCCCTCTGCAAATACATTATGGTCATTTTGCGCCACAGTGCTTATTAGAACTTATTGGCCCGTTTGATAGCAAGACACTATCAGCAGTTCATCACTCACGTCCTACAGGCTCATCATTTACCTTCTGTAAGGGCCGGGGCCTCAGCTGTGTATGTCAAGCGGAACTTGCTCTTCTTCCAGCTGCGGTCGTTGCTGATCAAGGAGTCGTTGGCCTTCTCAATGTTCACGTCATCACCAACGCAGAACACGTCGCATGCAGCCTTGACATGTCACAGGAAAGAGCAAGACCATTATTCAAAAAGGTTCACATCTAGACACAAATAACAAGGGGTTTGGAAAATGATCACTTACACTTTAAGTAGGACTGTCTCCATCAACTCAAGGTTATGTATTACCAAACACACTGACAAGATTAAAATTTCACTGGTCACTAATGTTGTTGCTGGGTTTGCAGAAGAACTAAAACTTTGAAATGAAAAAAAAAAGAAGTCTTGATTGAACTTTTCCGGTGTGCGCTGTCCTCCCACCTCCCACTCCTTCAGCAGTTTGAGCTGAAGTGAACTCTCAACTACTGCCATATCTCTGTGACTCTCCCACAAGGACCAGTTGAAAAAAGAGATGTCATACAAAAAGCGAGACCCTATAATTCCACAAAAATAGAAAACTTAAAAATTAGAAAAAGAGATGAAAACAACCAGCTACCTCTGGATTTTGTGACCTACAGTATGTCCTACTGCAGCAGGGTGCATGAAGCAAACTAAACCTGGTCCATTTGACTGGTTTCCTCCTTTTGATAAACTCTTCAAATGTGAGGGAGCTTACTATTGAGATAACAAACAGCTAGTCACTGCAAACCAAAATACTCAAATACCAAATACTGGAAGACTGTTTTTCTACCAGGTTACGCAAACTCACAAACAACCCTTTCTACAAAGTAAAGCCCATCTTGACAGCTCTGAAGGAGATTTACAAAATGATGCTGTACCCATCATAATCATAAGTTGAAAATACCATAAAAAACCTTATGATGGCAGGAATTCTTGGATGAATAAGTGGAAGTTCCTCCTATTTTTGTACATTAAACTCTTTTTGGCTCACTGTACCTTTTTCATGAAATGATAAAACAAAGTGAGGGACATCTTGGCACGTTGAGTGCCACCTGCTTCATGTTCCTTTCATAGAGCTGAAGAAATTTCAAAAAATGCCTCATGTAAGCTCTGAGCCCATGTGAATCCTTACATACAAGCAAAACATGGAGGATGTGGAATCTTCAGGTGACAAGATACAGAGCTATAAGGTTAAGAAATGGTGGTGGCAGATCTTTTCACAGCCCACTTATAGTGTAGTGATAAATCGTTGGTAGTTTCTCAGAGAACGTTGCTAGTTATGGCTGCAGTATGACCTTCTGACCTTTCAGCAATCTTTGACTCCAAAAAAATATGAAACACTACCTCTTGGTCAAGGCAGAACAACTTTAACTACAACAGCTCTTACCTGGGATACTACAGGAGCTGATGGAAAATCTCACCAGACTGAAAACACAGGGAACCGTTTCCACAAATGGAGATGGTGTGACAATAGCACTGTATATGCATGTGAGTAGTGTGATGCACCTCTCCACATAAAGTGCTTCAAGTGTTTCACAGAGAGTGAAGGCTAACTGCTGGAACTGTGGTCTGTTTACTCAAATTTGCTGTGACTGGGGAAAAAGGACATGTTGTCACTAGTGGCCCACAGAATACATTTCTCTGGTATGTTTTGCACTGTTTTAAGCCATGGTTGAGGTCTGACTGTCTGACATCGTATATATGTTTTGAAAATTAAAGTTTTTTTATATGATTTGTCTTTATTTCTCTCTTGAGATGATGATGTGTTCATCCCAAGCACCCCCCCACTGTTATGACTGACAAAATTAAGTAAATGGTCTTAACAAATGAAACCAACCTTAAAAACCTTCTTGGCCCAAGTTCTGAATGACTCCTCCTGGCCACACAACTCATCTCCTTCTCCCATGCGTAGGATGCGCTCCCCCCCTAGCTCTTCAAACAACGTGTCCACGGCGTGGGCAAAGGCGCAGAAGTGTGGGTAGGCCCTGGAGCCAAGGCCAAACACTGAGAACCTAAACAGACACATGCACAAAGAAAGAGATAGAGAGGCAGATAGTGTTAAAAAAGCAAAACACAAACATAGACATTCGCAAACAACTGCCATGGAGCCCACATAAGAAACTTGCCCTTTCTTGCCTCTTGAAAAGCACCAAAACAGCTGACGTATTTATGAATACTTGTCTTGTCCACTTTTAGATACATGTAAACATGAAACAGATCACTCCCCTGAGAGCAGAAAAGTCATCCCTCTGCTGCTTTACAGTCAAACAGTCAACCCACATCAGTTTCAAGTTGGAGCAAAATTACTAGTGTCTCCTCTCTCCTGTAACAGGTCAGCAAACTGTCCACTGCAATAAGTTTTGTCATCCCCAAAAAGTTGTGCAATACAAAGTAGACCACGCTCCTATGTACTGTGTGAGGATGAAAATACAATTCAACAAATAAAATGTGCTTTGGAGAGATCTTGTTATTAAGAATGAGATCAGCATGTTGTAAAAAAAAAAAGAGTTTTAACTTTTTTTCTTTCAGATTATTGTATTTGTAGAGAAGATCAGGAAAGTATTATGGGAAAATGTTTATGGTTCTTGGATCTTGTGCTCATGTAATCACAGGTGATGATATTATTATAATTTACTTAAAAATGCTGCTTTACCTCATTTTCCTTATTGTAGTAGCGAGACAAAACTACACATTTACTGACTTGCATTACGCATGTACAAAGTTGTTGATATATGTGGCTTGTGCTGCCAAGTGTTTTGTCGATAACTGTTTCCAAATTCAGGGCGAGGCTGAGGCTCTTTTTACTTCTCATTTATATCCAGCAGACTTCTTTTTCTCTTTGTAACAAAAAGCATAAAAGCATGGACAAGTAATCTGAGAGCCAAATGAGTTTTTTAAACAGTTGAATTGCTTGATAGTCGAATAATGACTTCCTGTGCTATGCCTCTATCTATTTGCAAAATCAGTAATTTGTAATCCCATAAAGTATTGAAGTTAGACCGTGGGAACTGTTTTCATTCAAGAAAGCATGGATTTTGTGATTTGTGTTGAAGGAGTAATGTACACACATGAAAACCAGGCTTAAAGAAAAAGTGGATGTAATTTAGACATAACCTAGGATTCAATTTCAATATGACCATTTTATACGCTGATGTAATTTTTCAGTTTTTAAAGAAGCAAATCACCACATCCATACTTACTGGATAGAATTGTAGAAGTGTAACCTGAGACTCTCATGATTCAGTTTTGCGTTGTTTACCTGACGTTGGCAAGAGGTCCCGTGCTCTCAAAGTTAATCCTGGCCTCTGGCTCGTCACTAGAGGACTTGCGAGTGTCAGAGTAGGAGGACACGCTGTTGAAACGGACCTTGTAGCTCCTGGACAGCAGGCGAAAGCAGAGAGTTGAGACACACAGACGTGTAACTCAAGAGGTGAAAAAGAAAGAAACTGACAAGCACAAGTATAAACACAGTTTGAGGGCTTCTGCTCACTTTCTGTCTTCTGTGTTCGATGTTGGGTGGCGCATCTCCATTAAGGCAGCTCCAAATTTCTACAGTAACCAACAAAAGGCTGTTAATAATCTGTTAATAGTCTGTCTGTTCTGCGCTTATTTAACTGGAGCTGTTTTACAACACACATACCTCTCCATTTTCTGGTGGATCACCATTTCCAAAGGTGCTGGTCACCACTAACACCAACGTCTCATGCTCCAGGTCCACCACATCATATTCATCCATTGATGTGACCTGGAGATGTCACCAAAAAAGAGCATCATGCTGAGTGAATCTTAGCTTCCACTCGCATGGTGTGGTGTGGTCTTTGTCTCGCTCTCGTCTCCTAGACACACACTCCACACGACAGATGACTTGAGCATGTGAATTAAGGCTGAACACACAGCCGTTGGCAGAGGAGGAGGCTGTAATGACCACTCTGTCCTCGCCTCTAACGAGATGATAATATGCTGCTGCCACACAACGAGCATCCATGATGCACACCACTCAACACGATGGTGTTTGTCTGCCATGCAACGCACTTGCATTTCACACACACACACACACACACACACACGAGGACACACAACTAAAGGCGTGAAGAGAAAACAGGCTTTAGCCCCACAACAACGAAAATTTGCCCCAGGCTTTTGCATCTGCCCTGCGATCCATCTACAGACACCCACTCTTAGTGACACACACACACACACACACACACACACACACACTTGCATGCACAGATCTCTTCTTGTATGATTGATCACACTGGGAAAACAGGAAGGGAAAATAAGATATGACCTGGAGGAAAAGCACACAGTGTATGATTGAGAGCAGCATGTTTAGCATTTTTCCTCTCTCTCTCTGTTTCTAAACAGATTTGCACAGCCAGGGGCGCTCCAGGATCTTGTCTTAAACTACTGCACTGCTCAACGCTTCGGTGGTTAAATCTTGCCTCCGACCCGCGGCACTTTACTGCA
Source organism: Datnioides undecimradiatus (assembly GCA_008933995.1). NCBI lineage: Eukaryota > Metazoa > Chordata > Actinopteri > Lobotiformes > Datnioididae > Datnioides > Datnioides undecimradiatus. Next base: position 12,564,006 of record WARS01000015.1, read on the forward strand.
TGAGAGAAGAAGAAAATGTGACAAAAGACACACTTTCTTCTTCTACCCTCTCATCGCCTGTACATCTGCTTGGATCGTCAGCCAGCATGGTGGGGGTTGGAGTGTGGAGGATGGAGGATGGTGGGGTTGATTTCTTTGAATTTCTCTTTTTTCAATTAGACATCCACACAATGACACCTAAGCTCGTGTTCAACTTTTGGATAAGATGATGCAAGGTGGGAGCAAGCATACCTTTGCGTCAAAAGCGTGCTTGAAGATTTCACAGAGAGTTTTGGCATAATCTTGCGATTTGCCCGTCTCTGTGGCAAACAGTATGGTGGCTTTAACCCTCTTGGCCATGGCCTGACCCATGAGCTTGGCCGAAAACTTCACAGCCCTGTTGAGGCAAAGAGAGACACACTGAGAATGAGATGCACAAAAAAACAAACCTAAAACAAAAACACAGGACAAGAAATCGCATGGCTCAGTCAAGGACCAGTTTGCAAACTTCCATGACCAGAGGACTCCCTCATGTCAGTAAGTTGGTAGAGTAGTGTGGTTCACTTCAGCAGGCAGCAGACATTATGTCAAGGTAGCGGATGGATGACAATTGTGATTACCTAGCTTGTCATATCCTCGAGGCAATTATATTAATAGCAGAACATATGCGTGCACGAGTGCATGCATACACCAACAAAACACTGACAAAGCTTTGATTACTCCCCGAGGGGTTGATTGGATGAATTTCACTGCTGAGTACTCCAGCTTCCTTCCCATGTGTATAACTTTTGTCAGTAAAGTGATTACTTGTTTGGCCCGAGATTACCATACACCCATCATACAATATATTATCTTTGACATTTAGGGCAGCAATTTAACCTTGAGTCTATAAATGCAGGTGGAAAACACTGAAAACAAATCACTCATTTAACAAAAGCACGCTTTTCTTTTTCTCTTTTAATATTTCTGTAGGACTGCACACTCACTTGGCAAGCTTCTTGAATCCGATGGCTCTCTTCTTTGTGGGCGTCCCATTGACTCCTTTCCACACATGGGTATTCCAGGGATCAGGCTTTTGCATATGAGAAAAGAAATTAGTGTTCAGAGGTTGTCTTTGTTTAAGGTTAAAATCCATTCAAAGATACTGAGATATCATCTGTGATATTCTGTGTCTTCTAGGAGTGACTTGGTATAAATAAGCTGCAATTCTCGATTTGCAGTTTCCTGTAATGCTCCTGGCCTAAACATGAGTGCATGACTATAATTGTGACTATTGTGATAGTAATTACCTGGTACTCAAAGGAAGGGGTGAGGCGGTAGTTCAGCATTTCTTGATGGAAAACCGGTGTGATACTTCCTGACATTGGAGGTACAATCCACACCCAGTCTCCAGGACAGCCACCTCTCACCCGGTACTCATTCTCCATGTGCTTCATGAAGGACTCTGTGGCTGAGTGATGGTCTACTATGGTGACTTTGCATGACTAAAAATAGGGGACATAAACAACTCGCTTATGTATTTTTCTGAGTTTACAATTGTTGCAGCATTAACAGTGTAAAATGCAGTTTTAGAGATCCAAGTGCATGGTCATTTCATCAGTAACTAAATACATAATGGGATTTTTACACAACTAAAATGATTCTCCACTAAAATCACTTTATGCCTACCTACAGTGGAGGCATTTCACGAGTGGCAAATATAAATAGCAATCTGCATCAGAGACAAACATATTTAGTCATATTTTAGCATAAATATTAGTGTTTGGAACACACTGAGTAAATAAATGGACAGAGAAGAAGTATGTTACGCTACAGAAGTGATCTGAGGTGTTTTTATGAATGCTGATGGTAGGTGGTGTTTGTTCAGTTAACTAACATATGCTGTCACTGTTAATATGTTCTTCTGGATCTAAGGTCATCAGAAGTTTTCTTTTAAAAGAACACCACATACAGATGTACCTACCTGGAAACTATAGAGAACAGCAATGTTGATCTCTACCAATGCCTGATCTTTCCAGAGGGAGGAAGTCTTCCTGGTGTCCAAGGCCATCCTGGTAGCAACCTCCTACATTACATCAAAAGAAACATGATATTAAAATTGACAAGTACAGCAAGTTCTAAAACTTAACAAAATCAAGTGTCATGCTCAGCTATGTTTCGTGTGTCAGGTAGGCACTACTTCATAGTAGTAGGTCAGTTCCTTTTCTAAATTTGTGAGTTTACCATTAAAGTATTTTACACTGTGAAGCACAAACAAATAGTTCCCTTCATCCACAGCTACAAAAACAAATTCTGAACTACGCCTGGAGGGCAAATCCACCACAGCTGACACCAGTGTGTCCTAAAGTGCTTTTCACAATTGGAGCACTGATTTTAAGAGAAGCATCCCCATTTTACTTGTCTAAATAGAATAAAAAGATAGTAGGCAGTGTGACTGACCCAATTATATGTCACGTCAAGTACTTCATACAACACCTCTTCAAAAAAAACCAAACTGTCCCTTTAAGAGACTTTTTGACAAAGCACAATGAGGCTTTATTTCTTGTCAAGTGCTGTTAATAAGCTTTCTCCTCATTGTGCACAATTAGAGGATGGGGTCATCTGGTGACACAACACATGCTCCTCTCTGCACCAGGCTACAGTCAATCTGTGCCTCTGATTCTTCCAGTGGAGCATGACTCTGTATTTTGGCACAATGCACTACCTCCAGAATGTTGTAGCGTGAGCTGTCACAGAAGTCCCTCACGCCAATCTCTGTGCCCATGTACCAGCCACTGAAGGGGCAGCCAGTGAACTCCAGGCCACCGATCTCAAGCAGCATGTTGGAGACTGCTGGGAGGCCGTACCACTTCAGATCCAGGTCCTTAAACCACTCGTACCTGTGCAGAGCAAATATGGGAAAGACTGGTGGAACTGCAGCTGTTTCAGCTAACTCCATTTATTATGTTCCCTACTGAGGTCAGGTAAACACCCAACATTTGCAATATGCACAGCGACTTATTATAATAATTTGTGTCTTTTTCAGCACAGATATTTCTCCCTGAGACTCATATCATTACTGCTACTACTGAGAGTGCAGCCAAAATCAGCATTAACACAACCCGCTCTCCCTAACACATACAGACACACACATTCACTTTTGTCAGCTTTTTAATGCTGGACAGAAGAGGCAGGACCTCAATCTACCTCCCACCACTCACTCCTTGCACCCTCTAGAGGGATTGATAACATTGCTTTCAGTGTATCATTTGCAGAGCTGGGTCTAATCTCATGTAATGATGAGACACTGTTGGTGGTCGCAGCCTGTGCCAAGCTGCTGCCAGAGCTGAGGGCCGGTTGATGCAGAGTATGGAGCAAGAGAGAGTCTGGCAGGGAGATCAGTGTGTCGTGGGATTCTGAAATGCTCTCAGTGGTGTGAAGCGATGTAGCGATAGCTCTGTCTGCATCTGTGTGTGCACATGTGAAAACTAGTGCTGTGGTAATGCCCATATCCTTACTGTGACTAAAGGTTTAGATACAGCACCTTAATGCAATTTGGGGTTTTGTTACCACTGTTGTGAGAAAAGTTTTCTTGAAAGTAAAGTAAACACATAAGAATAAAAAACAGGAGGAAGCTTGAAAACCTCACTAACAAGCCCCATGGTTACCACAAAAGCTGGCATAGCAACAGATAAAGTATGGCTAGCTGTGCTTTCTGGGAAAATGCAGCACAGTTGGAATGTGACAATAACCCAATCAGACTACTTGGCATAAAAGTACCCCATTGTTTAAGAAGTGTTGTTAAGGGAAGTGTGAGTAGGTGGATGTCTTTTTGTGCAGTCCCCTCTGTTCTTGTTTTTGCTCAGTTTTGTATATTTTATGCATGCTCAAGAGGGAAGGCACAACTCACTTTGGGTGTGTGATCGGCACCTCAAGGATGAGGTCTTCAGGTATCTCAAACAGCTCAGGGTCATTTCCGTTTGCTTGCAGCAGGAGGGGCAGGACATCAAAACGGCCTTTTGGAGCTTTCCACCCGAGCTGCATGCAGATCTAGTAGCAAAAGTGACATGCATATTGAGTGCAAATCGCATGTTTCTTCCCCAGAGAATTTTTTGCAGCTTTATCTATTGACTTAAAAATACAGCCCCTCCTGTGTACCTCAGTAAACTCAACATTAGCAGGGTCTCCCAAGATCTGTCCATCAGGCTGTTTGTAGCCTGCATAACGAATCAGCTGACTGTTCCACACTCGAAAGTCATGTTTTCCATCTGTCCTCTGAGGAAATATGGTGATGGCCGACCTGCAACAAAAAAACACCACAATAAAAGATAAAAAAAATTGAACGAACAAGTCTGTCAATAATTTGTAGTGATATTCAAAACATTTGCCAATGTTACATTATTACTTTATTATCTTTTCAAATAATCTCGAAAAACATTTTGAAGAAAATAATTCCCAGACAATGCCACAGCATTATGTTAGATCAATAGCATGTTGCTCTCTGCTCACAATGTATATGATGTATATGATTATTTAAGTACATTAATGGACAAGATTGCTAACAGACGGTTACCATTGTGCACGTAATCTGTTGCCAAAGGCATTTTTAATCACGTTATGTCAAAGGACTCAAAACATGACCAAAGCTTAGCTACCTTTGGTCTGTTCTACATGCTAGTGGTGTTTTAATGCCATGACCGAGTAAAAGTGTTAATACTGCTAAGCCGGTTGTAAGTCGGTAAGGAGGGAGAGCAGCTGGTGTGAATCTGGGCCAGTTGTGCCAGAAATCTACATCTGCAGGGAAATGGTGTCTCAGCTTGGCTTCGGAAACTGGTTTACATATTGAGACCGGTAGTCCAGATTTAAATTTTTCCCTTGTCGTCTTGTGGGCATCACGTAATGTATAGGATTAAAGAGCGCAGGATGTAAAAAGAAGCTTGACACTGCCACCCTTTATATTGTTAGTAAGTAGTAAGTTATTAGTTGTAACTGATGCATATATAAATGGTCAATAAATCATTTATTTGTGTGTTGTAGAGGAACAAGGATCGAGGAGCTTTTTATTGTCATTACAACAAGTGTTTTCAGTACATAGTGCAATGAAACAGGATGGTTAGATCAGGTTTAAGCCATTAAAGCCATTAAGTTTGGGTTGCCATGTTGCAAAAGGTCCCTTTGTCTTGTTAGATTATGTGATCATTTCTTTCTAAAAAGGACCACAGACAATCCGGACCAAACTCCCCCCATTGCTTGAAAACATTCATATTAGACTGGCTTGTTCACAAAGTTTTGTTCTTATTAATCACTAATGATTTATGATTACAACAAAACTATAAAGGATTGGTAAATAATTGAAGAAGCCTTTGATTACGAGTTACAAATCCTTTATAAGAAGGTATCTCAAGAGGTAGTGGTGCATGACAAATAATGTTAATTGCCAAAGGGCAAATCTAATAAGATTTTCTTTTTTTTCACATAATAAAGCAAGCTGAAACAAATATTTCCACTGTTTCCAATATACCACCTTTCTATCATGAAATTCACCACTTGAAAACTGACTCAGTCCTGTGCTTGCATCATTTTAGGACCATCTCTGAGACTTGTCTCTGTTTTTGTAGTACTGACAGGTGATTTTGAATAAGCAAAATAATTCCCAAACTATTGCAACATGTTGCAATAGCACTATATGTTTATTTATGCGTCTCTATTTATGTTAAAGCAAGCCAGGCTGAGTGAGCCGCAGCCAGGATGTTGTGCTGGCTCTTATCAACATGTGTATCTGAACTGTCCTTCCGAAGGCCAGGCTAAGCATAGTAATGAGTCAGAAGCAAATCCATCATCCAAGAAGTAAATATGAGGTTTCACATGTGATTAGGACTTGGCAGAAAAAGCGAGCTAGCGCCGAGCAGGTCTGACAAATGGCTGCTTGTTAGCAAGGTCCGCTGCCTCACCGACGGGGCAATGATTGGTGCCGAGACACTGACAGATAGACAGATAGCAGATAGTGTCAGAGACAGCGTTAAGAGACAGAGCACACACTGACAGATGGGACAGTGGGTCAAATCAGGGTAGTCAGTGAGGGAGAGGGGTGATGAGATACATGGAGCGACAGATGGGGAGAGGAACAAGTCAGAGGAACACAAGCGGACTTGAACAAAGAAATAAGACTTAGGTAAATAGTTGAGCAGTGTGTGTGTGTGCATGTGTTTACCTCAAGTTGCCTTTGTTGGTAGCATACTTGATGTGGTTACAGATATAGTTGTACATTCCATGAGCTGTTGTGCAGTCTCTGGCATCAAAAACCTGGAAAGCAAACATGAAAACAAAAACTGAGAAGCAGGATTATAGACACTAAAGTCAAAAATAACAGTTAAAATGAATACAGTTTGCATTTTTCCTCTTTTTCAGTATCTCTAAGTATCCTGTTTATAGTGCAAACGTTCAAATGCAATGCTATAGTTTGAATCTTGATCTTATCCACATTGCTTATCATACTTGTGATTTCTGGCATACTGTGCATTACCTGTAGTTTGGACCATTGGATCCTTCCTACACATCGGGCAGCATTCCTCCAGGCGTGCTTGGCTCCATAAATCAGTTCGGTGTCTTTAAGCTGGTAAGTTCCTGAAGCTTCAATCTCCTTGGTCACCTCCTCCAGCCTGTCCACATGGGCCTTAGAGCCAAACCTGTAGGCAGGAAAGCACAATACACAAGAGCACAAGAGAATGTGTGCATACATACATATAGGCAATACATGTAAATTGTGCCATTTTGTAAAGATCCCTTGTAGTTTTGTGAGTAAGTGTAGGCCTGTAACAGTCGTAGGGCAACTGATGTGGGAATAGCTTAATGCTAAATGCTAAGTTACTCATGGTGGCTCCACTGGCTGCGATCTCTGCCTTCACTTATGGAACTTTTGACTAGTTGAGAACATTGCATCTCTGTGGCGTGATGCACATTATTTTGTATCCAAAACTTGATCTTCAATTGGATAGGTCCATCAGATAATATAAAATCATCCATATGCATTTTCATTAACCTTCCTTTTTTCATTTAAAAATGTACATTGTAACTGACCCTTTATCAAAGTATGACAGTATTTTGTATAATATTTACTTTCAGCTGAGTAAATGTTTTAAAGGTAATTACTTTTACTTGAGTTCTAATAGATCATGTTGCCAGGTATTATGATGCACCAAGCTACATAGCTATCATTAATTAACCAGGTTAGCTGTATTTACTATATGGCCTACATGTCTTGCTTAGTAACTACATCTTAATAATATATGACCAGTTATACTTATTGCTTATCTTCTTTACTGTTTAGTTTTATTTTACAAGCCTGATGTTATCCATCCCTACATGTTGCTCTTTGACTCTACCCATTCATTCTCACTCTGCAGAGGTCACAGGCTGTGCTTTACCTTTTGATTGAGGTGTAGTACTGGTCTATGAAGTCAGTGGCCAGTGGAAGAAGCTCCTCTTTGCTTCTGACTTCATCTGGTTTACGGATGTGCTGGTTGGGCATCATCACAGAGCCAATGCACACATTTTCAGTGCAGATTGGCATCTGAAAAGACAAATAGCAGACAGATGAGGGATAAATGCAGCTGAAGAGCCAGGTGATCATGGCATACCATACAATTCTCTGCCAATGTATCTGCAAACATTCACAAGATTTACTTTTGAGGAAAGCGTAACACTAACAGAAGACACCATGTTGACTCCTCTGTGTAATGAAGGTATTAGTTTTATTAGACAAACAACTCTTCAGCATATTTCATTGGCCTTCAGAATCCCTGTTTACTCACAACAGACTGTTTTTTATTCATCTGTGTTGTTATTGAATCTACCGTGAGAGAAGCATGGCATCCTTTTAATTTACAAAAGACAGAGCTATCACATTACCTTCACTCCCTATTCATTTTAGATTAACCAGCTACGTCTTGCTTCTGCTTGATAGGAAACAGACCAGGGAAATGCTTGAATTATACTTTAAGCAAATGGAATAATTCAAAAGAAAACTGTTTTCAAATCCAGTTTCTCCATACTTTCTCATGTTCCTCTTTTAACTTCAGCTGTTGTGTGAATCATAATCAGAACACTTCTTTTGCCCGATGAAAGAAGGTGCTAACACTCTCAGTGTGCCAAACCCCATATAAAAATACATTTACCTCATACATTCTTGCTAAAGAACCATATCAAACATTAAATTAAGAGCTACTCCTAACCACTGATGCAAAGATTTACAATTCTTTTGCTACTTTTCCCCTAGATAAGAGACAATAATAAACTAGAAAAAACTTCAAGTACTCAAACTGTAGTGCAACATTATCAATTATATCGTTCCACTTGGTTCAAATAAAAAGTCAATTTTTTTGTTTTGTACTCTGAATGCATTCAAGGCATCATAACTGTTTTACAATTTCTTTCATTATATCGCTCACAAATGGCTGGCACGCATGTTAATGAATGAGTAAGTCAGTGAGTCATGGATTGGTATCCTTCCATTAAGCAAAGACAGGAAGACAGGAAGAGCGAGGAGGAAAGACTGAAAATAAGAAAACAGACAGATGAAGAGAGAAAATTGCTCATAGCTGAGAGCAACCTTGTGTGGTCAGTTTAATATGATTAGAGCTGAAGTCAGCTGTCACTTTGGTTAGCCTAAATGCCTTCACCAGCTCAGAGAGAGACTGAATGAGTGAAGAAAGAGTGGACGGCAGTAAAGATAGCGCAGGCGTGCAGTTGAAGAGGAAATTTGACAATGACCCTGGTGCTAAAATTGGCTTGTTACGCTGAACCACACACTTGCACTGTCCAAACACTCTGACGACGTGAACTGGCAGTCTGTCCAAAAATACCCCTCCACCCCCCCCGCGCCCTTTCAACAAGTCTAACCCTCGCTCGACAAAAACAGAAGAAAAAAAACTGTTGAACAAGACGACAAACACACCACCGCAGACAGTCAAAACAAAAGAACATGGGAAAGGAAATTGAGTGAGAATCTGAGAAAGTGTTCAAGAAAACGAAAGATAAAAATAAAAGGGGGAAAAAAGGAAGCTAAGAAAAGATAATTGACAACGAGAGAGAACAACAAAGCTGAGGCAGAAAAAACATGAACGGTAAGAGGTGACTGAGTAAAAGGGGGAAATGGATGAGTAGAGCAGGGAGTGTTAAAAATAAAACAAAGGAATCACTTGTGCTCCAGCACGTCCGCTCATCATACCGCTCTGGGCATTCATGCCAGCCAGCTGTCCTTTTCGAAAAAGACGGATCATCCTCGAATACAGCAGCGTCTGTGATATATAATAAATCTGAAGATGCTACTACAGGCCATTCATTGAGATGCACAGCCTGTTCGATAAGTCACCGAAGTAATTAGGCTGCTGTTTGCTGTTTACGAATGGCTGCAGTGTTTTGGGGGGTTGAATGCTTAAACAGCGGGGTTCACCTTGTGCTCACTAGACTGGCGTACTAACTAGAGGAAGGAACTTTGTCTGCATGATAAAATGGAATAAACAAATGGACAGAGCGGTTGATAGATGAACAGGGATTAGAAATCAATTTCCTTTCCAAAGTCTTGCTTTTTGGAGTTTACCCTCAAACAAAGTTTTCTGAAATGATCTTGTTTAGCTTTACAAGGCAACCATGAGGGTGGAGACTAAGCACCCCCCAAAAAACCACAGCATCAATTCTTTCCCCCAAAAACATATTGTTTAATGCCCAAAACACTACATGTTAAACTTATGACAAAGCCTCCACCAGCCATGATAAATTTAATGGTTGTCCATCAACAGCAAATGAGGAAGTAGCTTGACATCATCATAGAGCCACAGGTATTCAGGGTGAATGGATGGTCAAGAAAACATTGGACTATTAGTTCATAACTGTTGTTTATTTCTCCTCTACAACAGTCTAGTTGCTTCCTTGACAATGATCATCACCTAACATTAACTAACTTTGTCGTTGTAGACTTTATGGAAAGATCCCTTGAACCAAACAGAGTTGTGATTTTCAGGCAAACTACAGTGCCTCTGACCTTTGCCAAGCAGTTATTTTGACCCAAATTGTGATCTTTCTATAACCCTTACCAACTTGGTTTTGTCAATAAACCAGGCCGTATCTGGTGTAAGATTAGACAACTGCTTTATTTTCAAAACTATGCTATTGTGTCAGATAGGAGAACGCTTTTTGGTCATGAAGCGCAACAACTTTGGCAGGCCTCTTCACTTTTCCTCAAGCATCACTTAGCTTGCAATTTTAATTTCTTTGGTTTACAGACAAATACCATCAATGTCAACTGTACTCTGCTTGCATGCTGCAATTAGTAAGATGGTGAACACGGACTGCTAAATCTCAGCAAGTCAACATTGTCTATCTGACAAAATTAGTTTGCTGATGTAGCAGGTAGCTCAAAGAACCACTAAATAGCCACAGTCTCCTGCATGCTAGCATGACTGTAGACTTTGTCTTTCTTGATTTTACTCATGCAAAAAGTGGGAAAAACTGCCATTCCTCTGTAACAGTTCAGAATTATCAAGATCAATGAATAGATCAGATTTGTTGAGCTTATCATGCCAAAATATAAATGCAGTAATATCAGGCAATTTGGATAAAAATACCCACCAAGTATCACATGTTTGATCTGTCAGTTTTCTGAAAATGCTGAGTCATTGTATTACTATGTGAGTCACTGTATGACCGTGTGAGGTGTTCTCATACAGTATGTCAGTGATCTGGTTTCTTTTTTTCCCTGAAGGATTCATTGTTTCATAAGCTTTGCCTAGATCTCCCCAACCCCCCTGCTTTTTGGCTAAATAGCAATGAGCTAAATCACCAATATTTCAGGCAAGAGCTCTCTAATGTATGAATAGTTAGTGAGAAGCAGAGAAAAGGCACGCCACGCTGTGCCATTATTCTTGAATCTACTTGACTTGCAAATTATACGTTGGTAAGTCTGCAGGCTAAATGTTTTTACAGGCAACCGATATACTGTATTTGCTCTTCATCAGCACCAGTAAGACACCGTTAAAGCCCCACACAGTATAACTGTCACTTGACCTACAGTTGACCTACAGTTTTGCATGTTTGTGACTTAATACAAAGGCTGACACACCGGACTTCTGCCTGTCATACATCTGGTATCATATTGTCATTTGTCAGCAAGAAAACCAGATATCTGGCTTGCTGCAATTGAACGATTAAAAAAATGCAGTATTACCACTGTCAAAAGTCTTGGCATACACACCAAAGTACTAAGGGACCAGAATAATAGAAAAGCCTGGTTGTTGTTTTTAAGTTTAAATCATCAGTCCTGTAATAACTGCTCTCTTTGACAAGTCTCAAAGGTGCACTGGTTGACCTCTGATCCAGTTCTTTACATTGCAGCTCTTGGTCTTGATTGACTGAATTCCATTTTATTACCAAATATGTAATGCTTTTTGCTCAGCCTGATGAGGCAGCTTTGAACCTCAAGTTAAAGTAAACTAGAGCTGAAATATCATTTTTCAAGAGTAAATGGTATATTTTCCCATTGTTTTAGCTGCTTGCTTTTTTGTATCTTATGTGAAATATATTCAGTTGATATTCAGTGAACTGAATTTGTGATTTTCCCCATTTTCTGATGCAATTGCTTTTATTGACTGAGCGAGTAAAATAATCAGATTAATTGATAACAAAAGTACTTGATAACTGCGGCCTAAACGTCAGCACACAAACAACTAAAGTAGCCTCAACACAATTTTAAATAAAGTTGGTTTTACTGGGGGGCTGTTGTAGTGCATTGCAGAATAGTTTCATCATACAAGTGTTTCTACATTTCCTGGTCACTTGTATCAGGCCATGAAGAAACAAGGGCCTTCATTCATATTCTCCACTGGGGTAGAAACTGTGGCTACTATATTAAGACGACTTATATTATGATATCAAAATCTTTCTCACGCTTGCCAGATTAGTTGCCTTATCTGCAAATAGGCTTCTTTACCCAACCAGTAATGAAAGTGATTAATATATGCCTTACCTTGCTGGAGCTGTGGTGCAGTGTGTCACTGTAGACAGTGCCAGTCTCCCAGTTCTTGATCTTTAGGAAGCGGGGGCATTTGGAGGGGCTGCCATTCTGCAGCGTCTTAGTGGGTGAAGTCCTGCCCTGGGCCGGAGGCTGCAAAGAGCACACATGAGTCAGTACTTCATGCCTTTGTACTGTGCCTGGCTGACCCCAGAGACACCTTTGGTGCAATGTGGTAAATTGTTTATGAGTGGGAGTCATGCTGAGGAAAACTGAATAGAGATGAAGCCCTCACACTGTGCAGTGCCGGATTTGAGTGCCACAATTGTATATTGATTGGGAATAACATGAGTAATATCTGGAAGTACTGTTACAACAATTGTGAGGCAAAGAGCTTTCACACTAGACTCCCAGCTCTTTTTCTCCCCTCAAGGAAAATCAGTTTATCATTGTATTTAAGTTTCTCTCACACAGACGTATACACAGGAACAACTTACTTTCTCTCCCTCTACCATTTCTGTTTTATTTCTTACACCAGGATAAAAGCAATCAGCATTTAACAGCAGGTTGATAGCAAGCTAACTCTTGGCTCACTGGGTTTTCCAATACTGTAGCTATTGACTGATGAATGCCTGCAATTTAACCCCAAAGCCAACTGTAAGCGTCCCTAGAGATCGGCACTGAGTGATTGCCTAAGATCAGAGTAATCGCTCGCACACCTTGGAAGCTCTTTCATCATTTCCCACGGCATTGTTAATTGCACAGTGGAGCAGCTTCTGAACAACAGTGACACAATCATCATGCTTGCCAGGGAGATGAATACCAACAGTGTCACGCCAGTGGAGTCTCATTGTCATTTTGTGTCCTCTCAAACAGCAAAGAGGAATGAGGAGGACTGAATTGAATTTGATTTTGCACACACTGAGAGTAAAGCGCTTAGTTCCTGTGTGTTCATGCTCCAACAGCAGTAACCCCCACTGTGCAGCTCAAATATGACACATTGTTATCACTGAGGTTGTGGACAGGAAGAAAGATCATTGTACCGTAAAGAGACTCTCAGTTGAAGAGGCAAAGAAAATCAGATGAGTTTTAAGGCTCGTTGACATAAAAAGCAGAGCTGTTTGTATTAGAATGTGAATATTAGGCCTGTCAGTCACTGACCGGAAGCTATAGCTTTGGCATTTACATTTAGGAAAGTCACTTTTCTATTAAGGCCACATGCAGGTTATAGAGAAGGCTCTTCATATGAACAACTTGTAAATGTCAGTTTACTTTTCTCTTTATTTGTACATGTGTGCTGATTTACATTTTAAATGTCAGAGTTACTGTGGAAAGGACAAACATCTTTTCTGCCTCTGAAAAACATATGTGAGAGCAAGGTCGGCTATTAAATGACCACTAATTGAATATTTGGGCAGACATACGTTGAGAGAGCTAAAGGGGAGATAATTATGTCAAATATGATTTTCCACAAATGGTTCAACTGACCTTTTTTTATGTACCCCTCTGTCTGCACTACATGGTGGACAGCCTTACAGACCCAAATTTGCACAATCACAACTCACAATAAAATGGCCGGCTGCGCTGCAGTACTGCACATATTTATGAGGGAGTGATTTCAGTCACAACCAAGCTCTGGATCTGAATGGCAAAACATGTGACATTTAAAAAGATTTGAGGCTGTCTCTTCATTTAATTTTTATTTTTATTTTTTTGTCCCTTAAAAAACAAAAATGGAAGAACAGAAAGTTAAGGAATGGATTAAATTGTGTAACTATTTGCTCTTATTTATTTGAATTATTAGATCTACTGAGAAAAAAACATGCAATTAAATTAGTGTTTTTCAGAGGTTATATCTGAATATATTCTTTTAGGTAAAAAATTTAAATGTAGAATGCAAAATCACTCTATGTCACGTCTTTTCACCAGTCGGGATGCATTCACCTGGCATATTTACTGAACAGTAGGATCAGCAAAGCCATTGGAATTAATTTGAGTGTAACATCATCAATGTTGTCTTGTAATTTGTGTCACCTCCCATTTGCTATCAATTAGTGTGCATAGCTCTTGGTAACTCTTGGTAAGTTTGGCATTTTTGCAACCAACTGACTACATCAAAAGAATTTACTTGTGAAATATTTTTATATTATATTTTTAAGGATCTATAGTAAAATATAGTAATCTGTAACCTATGACATTTCAAAAGTAACCTTCCAGACAAAGTCTCTGACAAGAACAATCACTGTGTATTACCATTGCATGTATCCTTCTACAAAAGAAATCTGTCCTGGATGCTGCCATTAAGAGGCCAATGTTAGCAGCTCTGATCTGTTTTTTATTGGTTTTGGTAATGTTTGAAGCCCTAGAGTTTGGACTTTCTTCTCCCCCTACTTGCACTTAGAGTAATTACACAAACAATGACATTGTGCTCATATTACCATAAGCTTCATTCTCCTAGTTTCTGTGGACTAGTCTGCTATTACAGTTGCTCCCCATTCCAGCTATGGTGAACCTGTTGCTGCGGTTGACATAACACAACCACCCAAGTCATGGAGCTAATGTTACATTAATTAGCTGGTTAGCTAGCAGCCACTGACAAATCTGACAGCAAAAGTTATCTAACTTAAGGTTTGAAGTTTCAGTCTGATGTGCAGCAATGGAAAGCTTACAGGTAACATATTATGTGGCTTGACAAACAGTCAATTACAGGACTTACAAGAGAAGAAACAACTACAGGAAGTTTTTTTTAAGTTTGCCAATGCACAAAGTAAGTCTAGACACAGTGCAGTCCTCCTCCATGCATTCTGTATATATACAGTGACAGTATGTTTAAATGCCATTATGCGTCAATCGCCACGCCTCAATGTCAAGTGTAAGGTGTGGATGTAACAGAAGGGAGCATCTATGGAGCTGGATATTAAGATGATTTGGGCTAATCTGATGAGGATAATTTCATAATGGGCCGTAATGACCAAAGTCTTTCTCATAAATTTAGTTATGCAGTAAAAAGCTCCTCAGTCACCCATCAATTAAAACTTATGACGGGAAACACAGGGGAGCAAGACGGGGTGTGTGGGAAAAGAGAAAAAGGAGAAAGCGATGTCGACATTCTGAAACATGGAGAAACACTATATTCATTAAATATTTATATGGTTTAGTCATGTTTTTTGAGACAAGTGAATTTATGGTTTGACAATTATCACCTTCTTCAGTGATGATTAAGCCATTGCATCTAAAAAAAAAAAAAAAAAGAGGCGCAGAGGCATATTCTCTGCTTAGGATGGATCATCAAAGGTGGTGTTTCCAGAATTCACTAGCTGGTGGAATATGACAGAACATTCTGGCACCTTTCCTTTGCAGCGGGCTTATTAAACATTAAATTATGCAGAAGCAGAAACTCAAGCTGGAGGCACATGGACAATCCTTCACTAAAATGAGAGAACTAATTTGCAGGCCATCGACATGTCACTTGAAATCCTTATATTTAATCATACAAAAATTTTAGCTTGAATATACCTCAAAGAGTTTTATTCACGCTTTTTTTTTTTTTTTAGAAAAGATGAACTTTGTGTCATACTTGAGTGCAACACTTAACACTTAGCAATGAGCCATCAAAGGTAGCGTCAGTGTCTGGCAAAATGCTGCGGGGGAACTTCTTACTGTGTGACACTGACTCCACTTCCCAAACACAGCTTCTTACGAGCACATAGGTTTCTTTAATCTGAGCGCACACACAACCAGAAAAGACATATGGCTTCTTACCACATCATGCATACATATCCTCTCTAACCACCGTCAAGCATGCATCATCCACATCAACCCCCTCCCTCCTCCCAACACTCACACAAATATTCTTACAAGCATGCACATTAACACTCTCTTCTCTGCAGGTCTGAGCGGCTGGATCATTTCAACAGGGGCCACATTTGATGGAGAGAGATGGATCAGCAGCTGCACGCATTCATTATGCCTCCTGGAATCATTTCGCCCCATCCGGTCCTATTGATGGGGGCTCGAGTGACGTCACAAGTGGGTGGATAACGCGGACCATGTGCAGATTACGACACTATCCCTGTCACAGACACTCAGACCTGTGACCAGACCCTTCTGTTTAGAAGGCATAAGCTGGATTTAATGCTGCACCAGCTTTCCCCCGGAAGGATCTAATGCCTAGGTGATGGGATCTTAAGCAAAGGCTTTACTACTATGTGCAAAGAAGCAACACAGATGTGCGTGCTCAGTTTCTGAAAGCATGGAAAGTGCCAATAGTGTGGATTATTCTACTAGGCTAAAAAGGCAGACAGGCAAAGGCAGCCATGGATACACATGCCTTATACAGCTGCAGCGATTCAGTTAGCAAGCCTACTCATGAGCACATCCACAAAGACAAGGTTATACTAGTACAAAAGGTCAAAGGATTTTTTTAGTTATTGATCTAAGAGAGTAGAGGTGCGCAAACTTTTGCTCACGCTTGATCTATTTTACACAAAATAAGTTCAACAGTTGAGCGTTTCTTTCATTTTACCTTGTCAGTGTCAGCGTTGTTGAGCACCATCGGCATGTTTTCCAGCATTCTGTTGTTATCTGACGCCAGCTGGGGAGACGTGCTATTTCCCACGCCAAGGTCCCTAGAAGTCATACACAATTTTCAGTCAGGTGTCTATGCTCACATCTGGGGCAAAATAACTCATTCATTTCACACTGAAATCCAAGCCAAACCATGCATACACACATAAACACATGTATCTTTCAAACAAATACATAGACTTGCACACCCTTCAAAATGCTGTTAAATGAGGAATCCCTGCACAATTTCTGAAAGCTCTGCACACCCACATAGGTGTTTTCTCTGTTCAGGGATTAGTGGGTGTGTAGACAGAGCTTGGCTGGCATCTATCAGGCCCTCCCATGTTGCTTGTTTTGCACCTGTTGCAGTGCTGCACTGGGACACTGCTGCAGCATGTCCTCAGCAATTTGTCACCACAACTCTGTGCCAAATTTGCTCTGACGGGAAGTGGGTGTAAACCACAGAAAATCAAAAGAAAACACCTGTTGTGAGTGAGAGGTGGGAGGTGGGGACTTGAAAGTTAATTGTGAGAGGTGTGTGACATTGCATGCATGTCGGCACAAGCTCATTTGTTTTGGGTTCTCTTCATTTTGACTGGTATCAACAACCTAAGAGTGAGTAAGTCTTATTTGGTAATTAAAACAGATGGACACAAACAAATGATGAATTAAGAAGACCATCCAGATTCCTGTTTTTCTGTGAATATAAGAATATACAATACAAACAGTTGCCAATCATACCCCAAAGATAAAAAGAACAGGATGTAAACAGTGAGAGATCTCACTCTGAGCTGCAACTCTACAATCCTAAGAGACTAAGGGAGAAGGGGGAGGGGAGATCCCTGTGGCAAACCACATGAGACATGAATAAATACAGAAAACTCACTGGCGTGTGATTTCAACTTTGCATTCCTCCAATCGAAAACGCCCACACATATATCACCCCTTACTGTCTTTGCCCCCCCCCCCCGATTTTTCTCATGTGCACGTATCCATGCTAATTGTAAATCCTCACAGGCATCCCTTCTCCCTTTCACACTTCCTGTCACACTGTATCTCTTTATTGCCACAATTTGCAAGAGGATATTTATCCCCACAAATACAGAGGTGGAGCTCAGACATGCAGAAACATTGAGAGAAGTTGTATGTGTCATTTGTCATCAGCTCAGACTCTGACGTAGAGTGTCATCAGCCTCATGCTGGATTGTGAAATTGTAACAGCTTCTCCTCTGGAAACAAGCTATCAGTTATAATGTGTCATTCTATTCCAGGCAAATAGTCATCAAGAAATAATTTGAGAGATGCTACTGTACAAACGAACACAGAAAAAACAGATACTACTGGTTATTCTCTTCACAATGACCTTTCTCATTAGTTTTGAATTACAATTCGTCAGAAAGCCTTCTTTCAAAGCAAAAAATGAAGATAAAATGAAGTAAGCTCTTAGCTTAATCATGCTGACCAAATGTCAGTTTTTAGATTTTCTATAGACTTAAAACCCCACACAGGTAGCCCCATTTAAAAAAAGCCATTTTACGCTTTTTTTTTCTAAGCACTTCTTCCTAGAATGCAATGAATCATTCAAAGTGTATTTATGAAAGAAGGGAGGATGTGCATGGATTGGTCAAGAATGACATATTGATTCATGGAGACTGTAGCCTCAATTTGATTTCAGTTGGTCATGGGAGTACAATAGCAGATAACTGAAATGTCAATATCAACAGTACACAGTGCAGAACATTTAGACAGAGCTGGGGATGAAATGGTGGCCCAGACTGTGAAGCCCCATAGACAGCCAGTCCACAGTGAACACTTAAAACAAACAAGCAATCTAAACGCAACATTTGGGAGTCTTCCTCATTAAAATTTTAAAAGGAGATGTGTTAAATAAATTAAAATTGCTGCCAATTCTGCACTTCTCCACTGCTGAAATACTGCTGCACCTGACCACCACAGCAATAAGGGACTGTTTGAAAGAAATTTTGTTTGCTGTCAAACTGATAAAGAATGGCCAAATGATGAGGTTTGTGGCAGTCTGTACCCTAATTAGGGTCTAATATAAGATTAAATATAAGAACTGACATCATTACCATTGAATGTAATGTCTTTCCTAATATATTTATATGTGGATTACAGCCAATTAAAATTCACGCACATTACCATGACCCTCTGACACATGCTAATCATTTTCTGAAAAGTTTGAAATCCATCTCAGGCCAAAGATGCAGTTAAATTAAATATTTCGTGTATGTAAAATTGTCAATGTCAATATGCAGTTACATGAACCTACATGAAGGTTTTGTCCCAATAATGAAAAAATAGCAAGTAAAATGGACTACAGGTGTAAACAATGTCATCTTAATTGAGGTTCACTAGAGACCAGTGAGCAGACAGTAATTACTTGGCACTGTACCCTGAGTCATATTGGATGAATGAGAGCCTGCCTGTGGTAGCTAATGCAACACAGCTGGGTCAGGTAGTTTAGGGGCTGCAGGGTGTCAAAGTGAGCTGGGAGACTTACATTCAGATAGAGGACCAGGTGTGGGCTCTTATGTCAGCTAATAACCACATTGTTGAGGAGTTCTTGACCTAAATCCTGATTGTAATTCAACTGGGCTCTAACTCCAAACCACACCATGGAGAGGACTAGCAGCACAAGCACAAAAACACTTTAACAAAGGGATCAATAAGGTAGTATCACATCACAAATTACCAGGCCACTTGAATCTCTGCGTCCCTTCTCCCCACGTTCCTCTGGCCTTCACCATTGATCTCCTTTTTGCTGTTTTTGATGAGGCGCAGCACTGGTTCGATCTCCTTCAGCAGCTCGTTGTTCTCCTCCAGCCCGTTGCACAGTAGAGCTCCGCGACCACCATCCCTCATCAGCATGGGGTCCTGGGCCTGCACACCCCCCCTCTGCAGGAGGGACTGTGTGATGGACGGAGAGGACAGGTTCTCAATGGCCCTGAGCTGGGGCTCCTTGTTGACCTGCTGCTGCTGCCCAGGGCCAAATGGGCTGAGAGGGGAGCAGTGCTCATAGGACTTTGAGGGTGGGAAGGCAGGGCGCGTGACCCTTACTGTGCGTTGGCGGCCATCTCCTGACAGGGTGGTCTCCAGGTGGGTGGTGAAGCCCTCAGGCCCACGGAGGATCAGCACAGCATGGCTCTCAGGTGACACGTTCTTCAGCGTCTCCAGGGCCCGTTCATAGGACAAATCTACCAGAGGCTTGTTGTTGACTGCCAATACAATGTCGCCCACCTGCACAAGGCCGCACTCCTCCGCTGCGCCACCACGAATGAGGTCAGACACAATAACAGGCGGCTTGGACACCCTCTGCTTTACCAGAAAGCCCAGTCCACCAACCTTCCTCTTGAAAAGACGCACTGAGATGATGTTTGGCTGCAGCTGGCACACAGTAGGCTCTGACTCCTGCATGGTGCCTGTGTGTGACTGAGTGTGTGCGTGTGCTTTCTTGTAAGTCTATGCGTGTCCCCAGGGATGTTTCTGAAAAGCAACAGAGGGAGAGGGGGGAAATGGAAGTTCTATTAGTTTTAGAGGAAATTACCTTGACTGCATGATTTGTTGGTGTGTCGATTTAACATAAGACAAACAGGGTATATAAGTCATTAAGCATTTTCAGAGGGTAATATTACACAGATAATTAAATCCTGTTGAGCTACACATGCAAAATGTCGTCATGGAAATGAAAAATCTGTTATCCAACTGATCACACCTGCTTGTACCTCTGTGATCCTCACTACTGGCACCACAGTAAAAACTGTATCAAACTGCAACGTCTCAGAAGCAAATATTGGCTTTGCTACAGTATATAAAACCAACTTAATAGGTACACAGCATTTTGCAAAGTCCTCTGTCTCTGTTCTCCACTGGTGAAGTATTTTAACCCAGTACTTCTTGTAGTAATATCTCTTGCTACAAGAAACTATGTTATCCTTTAATTCGGTGACATTTCCAACGATGTTGTGTGTTCATCTAACAGCTATAGTTGTAACATTAACACATGATCATTATATACGTCTATGAACCATGATACCTTGGTATAGAGTAAACTGCCCACCCATTTATAAAGCGGTTAATGTATGAATGTATCAATGATAAAGATCCAGTGATACAACCCAATATCACTGGTACATCATCATTAGTGTAAGGGGAATACTTTCACTACAGTGGACGATTTTAACATGGTCTTATCACGACTTTTCTTGTGTTTCTTCCTCAATTTTTAAAAAAACTCGCAAGGATGGATCTATGAAATCATGAACTTTTCATGGTTTGCAGAAAGAGAGGTCATTTTTAGCTTATAGACGGGGCTCAGAAGAGCGTGCACTGTGGATATCGCTGTGAACGTTTTCTATTAACAGAATACTCAAGTGCACTGATGCTATTACTTCAGTATCTTTTATTAACGCCACATACAAATCATGCTTGCACGCGCCATAATCACACCAGCTCAACTTCTGAGCGAGGAAAATGACAAGGCGCGCGCGTCTAAAGCCGATCACTTCGCTCCTCGAGCTGTGTTATTGTTTCACTTTACGAATGAACTTTACGAGCCAAAACAAGCACGCTGGCGCCATTTACCAGACCATCCAAAACCCGTTTTACTGCCTTTGATGCAAGCGTGGTAGCTTTATCTCTGAAATCCTTACACCTGGTGGCGTGGGCGGTGTCGCCTAGAATGTACAGTATGTCAAGAAAGGGAAAAACAAACACACGCGCGAGCGAGCACACACGCAAAGCTGAAGCTGTTCTGCGCGTGCTACGCAGTCAGTATATGAGGGCAGGCACGCGCCGTTCAGCGGGGGAATAATTCAGCACCAAGGTCAGCGCTCTGCTTTTCCAAACAGCCTCTGAATGCTGGTTGTTTTCACACCCCGCCTTTTGTTATTTCTGCTGCCGTGCAACAGTTCAGTTAGTTGGGTTTTTTTAAAAAAAAATACTTCTTCCCTCATCAAGAAAACAGAGTCCTTAAATGTAGAGATACGAAACCAACTTCCACAAAGCTCAGCAAGTGAGGTGCTGACTTAATCGCGCAGAAATGTACACATCTTTACTCTTCTACCGACCACAATTCAAGTCCCACAGTTCAACCAATTCAACATCACAGCCAAGGACACCCTACATATCGGTGAAATCACACAATCAAGGCCCTCAGTCTGGGGCTGTAGTTAAAAAAAAAAGTGGCGCGCGTTCATAAATACTGACTGACCTGTCCTGTCCTGGGGCACCGGAATAACTTAGGTAGACGGCCCTTTAATCCTCACTCTTTGTAGCTGCGCCCGCCTAAGATAAGAAATTACCAATAACACACCTGGATATAAATGGGAATGTGTTCTGAATATGAAGATTCAAATGAAAGTGCAGAATGATTCCCTCTTATATTGTTATGATTCGTTATTGGTGTAGAGTTTCTCACTTGACTCAGAGCTAAACAAACGCTTTCATCACGACAATTGTATATATATACAGATCCACAGGTAATGATTTGTGCACTAACGAAATATGTGCCAGTCTGTTCGCAAGTTGCATACATCAATCATGATTCCACCTGTTAGCTATTCATTATTAGCAGTTAATTCCTGATTTGTCGCTTACCTGTTCCTGATTAGTCTACTAAGGGTTTCTTCTAACTTATTCTTTAGTTATTGTTTTCCCTTCTGTGCACAGAGCTGGTAAATTAAGTTCTTTTTAAATGGTATTCTAATATTTTTTGGACCAATGACTTGAACATAATATGAACTTCTCGTCCTGCCATACAACCTCTACTGGATTATCAACCAGGAAACGTGGGCAACTACTCAGGCGCCAAATGTTGAGTCTTTTTATTTGCTGTATTTGTGACCACGTCTTGCAGGGGGCCTTTATCAAAATCTAGTTTAAACAGCTTTAAAATGGTGCACGCATGTTGTATAATAAAATAAAACTGGTTGGTCTTTGTACCTCATCTACAGACCGTGCGCCCCGGATCTGGCTGCGCATCAAACAAACAAACAGATGGGATATTCATGTAGAGTATTATCTTCACCCAGCATGCAACAGCAACAAACTTGGTGGACAGGTTTCACATCTCGACCACTGCGGCCACAAAAAATTATACCGATCAGCCAGATGGTGACACATTTCTGCAATAATTCCATTTCTTTCTGATTTCCGTTGTTAAGAGAAATCCAAGCACAGCAGATAAGCACGACTGAACTGCGTGTTGCTGCTAAGGGAAAAGGTGACAGAAAAATAAATTACATCATTTAAATTACATTAGAAAACAACGTGTGTAAAAAACCGCATCTAGGACTAATCAAACATGCATAGACAAGTTATTAAAATATGTAGTTTGGTTTTATCTTGCACTGCTCCGCTCAATATAATCGACAGAAATGCACAAGATGTTCCCACCGATCCCGAATTTAACGGGTATTTCCCAAAGCAACAAGTTCTGGTAATACTTTTTTGGCAAAATTAAAAACATCAAGAACACCAATAAGGCGGCAAACTTCTATATTTTGTGTGACAATGACATTTTCGAATAAAACAAATCCGGTCGTGGCCACAGGTTTGCACATTAGTTCAGGAGCGCTCCATTCTGTCTCAGTAATAGCTCTTCTACATCCTCATCCACCAGTGGAATGCGCAGCATAATTTTCCACAGAAACAAAAGAACAGTGCATTAAAACAACGAACAACAACTCACCCCTGAGAGCAAGCTGCAGTGAACTTGGGATAAAACTCCTGCGCTCCCGCGTCTCTTCCTCAGCAGCGGCTGCACAGGTCTTTCATCCAAAAACGTCTCCAAGTCGCAGCGACGCGCTCTGCCTCTCTAGAGACGAGGCACGCTTGTGCCTTTTCGCGCAACGGGGCGCCTTATAAATACAGAGCAACGGGAGACACAGTGACGAGCTGGGAGAGAGCCGTGCGCGGGCATTTAAATGAACTGTGGGTGGGTTTAGTTATGTCGGCTATCGTCATCACTCAGCATGCAACAGCCGACTCTGCTCACATACTCACTCCTCCTAGAACGCACTGTGGGCCTCCAGACGGAGGGAAGGGGAAAGGTGGGGTGTATCGATGCTACAACACGTAGACTTTGAGTGTGACCTTCTTGAACCAGCATTAAAGTCGGATTAGTCTGGGAGCTGATGAAGATTCGAGCACTGATCTGAAATGGACTAGAACAGAGCGAAAATCAAAAGTTTTGACAAATATGCAACTCGTCACTTCTTTTAAATAAACAGCCCTTTCTGTGTTGTGTCTTACGAATGCATTCCGTTTCTAGTTTACAAAGTCATAGCAAAAAAATAAAGCGAGAAGGCGCTCGGGTATGGCAAGAATGTGTCCAAAAATGCTGCTGCTGAGCAAGCAGACAGAAGACAGCTAAATGAGCATCAGAGCCTGTTTTTATTTAGCCTTCATCTATGTAAGAAATGAAAATCTTCAAAAGACCAAGTGCATATAAAAGTCAAACAATAAATGAAACCAATATTCTGAAAAGAAAAATGTTTATTTATGTTTGCAACCTCTTCAAGGTTTTTGAATTGTGACCTTGACGATCCCTTTTAAATAATTATGCAAGGAGCTTCAAATACAAAGACTAAAGTACTAAATATCTCTGTAACGCATCTATTTTCTATTGTACGCATAGAAACAAATCAGATGTAATGGCAACAAAAAGAAAGAAGAATATAAAATGACTACAAACGTATAGATGAGCAGAAAAGGCTGTGTGTCCTCCAGCTTTGAAATAAATTAGGAGACGCTAAAACTAATAAATAAAAACAAGTGGCTGCAAACTCAACTTTTACACATCTTTTAAGTGTGAAAAAAATGTTAACAAAACAAAACAGTAGGATCAAACTTATAGGTTACATAGTTGTGTGTGAGATTCAGTGGAGACATGTAATGTAATGAAAGTTTTCTGGGATCATTTAAATGTTTGGTTTTGCTTTGTTTTTTATTTTTGTAAAATCTGTCATTTTATGTTTTACAACTCTGAACATTATTACCCAAAGGGCCACAATGGCCCTCATCACAGTGAGGGCCAAGTTATTGTGTAACATTAATTGCTTTAAAGCTCAGTGTTGCACACCTCGACACACCTGAACTGACCAGTCTGTTTATCAGTCTTGTCTTTTCACCTTTTGTCTTTTTCTTCATAAATTCCTTTCTGCAGCATGCCATCCATTCTCCTCATACTGCTAGGTGACCTAATCACCTTGAAACTTTCACAAATACACAAAAAACAAGTTTTCACATTCTGTATTTGTAGACTTGATGCTTCTCTCGTCTTACTTGTTGCTTGTTGGGGGAAGTGCTGACTTTCTTTGAAAAGCTGTACTGGTAGACAAATCATAGTTGTTGTGTTGTTTTAGCTGTCATAGAACTCAATGTGACCTGCACAATGACAACCTGAGGTTTTTACATTTGAAACCGATTTTGAAATACATTTTCTGCTGATGTGTGTAATGAGCAACCCTCCTGGAATACAACAAAATGACTGAATCGTATTTGAATCAACTGGTCAAGTCTTCACATATCAATTTAAAGTAAAAAATGTAAGAAAAAAGTACCAATCTTTGGTTGATTATTAATGATTTTTTAGTAGAATTTACATATAGGTATGATTAACACAGAAATTACTATAATGTCACACTGCAAATGCAGTGTCAGTAACTATCTCAATTTTAATGTTAGTAGCTAAGCTATAGTAGTGCAGGACTTTTACAAATAAATTAATGTCTGTTAAGGTCCAGCTCTTGCCAAATGAGGTCACACAATGCTGATTAAGCCTATCATCATCAGATAAAGCTATCTGTATTCCACAACATACAAAATCTGGTGTCTGGCATGACACTCTGGTATGACATTCACTGGCAGTGATGAGTTTTACGTCAACCACCAATGATTGGTTTACAGGACCGAAGCAGGAGAGCAATGCAGCTATGTTACATACTTCAGTAAGTAGGAGCATAGCCGAGCCTACGCCGTCATTAGCATGTCAGCAGTGTTCATGTAATCTCTAACTTCCAGAAGGGGGAGACAAAAGTCCAACTCGCTGTGGCTTTAAGGATTAAACAAATGTTCTTTTCCAGACAAGCTGACAAAAGTCATGTTTTCCTCCAACTGAAGCACAAATTCTAATAGAAAAATGTGCATCACTGTGTGTTTCCATCCCCTACTGTTATGTAAATATTAGGCGTGTGACATATCGAGATAAACAGCTAATTCTGTGACTGGATACAGTTTCAGAAGGGGTGTGCACCAGTAGAGCCAGCCTCCTTTCCAACACAACAAGTGTGAAAATTCAGCTCAATTCTCCATACCTGTGTCTAC
Source organism: Datnioides undecimradiatus (assembly GCA_008933995.1). NCBI lineage: Eukaryota > Metazoa > Chordata > Actinopteri > Lobotiformes > Datnioididae > Datnioides > Datnioides undecimradiatus. The sequence goes on from WARS01000015.1 coordinate 12,589,879, forward strand.
CCGACTTTGGTACCCAAGTGATAACAAATGATGTGGCTCCAGACATTACAGCCCCACTTCTCTGCGTGTGACCGCTAAGTGAGCCTTTTTTTCCCCCCAGCAGTTCTTAAGGTTCTCCCCAGAATAGAAGAAAATAATTACCTCCATTTATCATAACAGGCAGAAAGTGGAGCCCTCTTCCTTGTGTTTTCTCTGTTATCTTGCAGATGACGCAGGGACATTTATGTATGGAGCTAGCACAGCGGCAGTTGAAGTGCTCAAGTTATTTAGCAGTGAGGTATAACCCAGTAGAGTTCAAAGTGTATGTAGTTATTCGTGCATGATCAGTGAGATGAGACTGGCCTTTGCCTTGCGTCAGCTATCACTTGATATGTCGACATGCAGACAAAACAGAGTGCAATTCCTGGACATCTCACACACACACACACACACACATAAGAATAACAGGGTTTAATGAAAAAAGGAACTATTTCTATGAATCCACTTCAAGGATGTATCTTTAGTCACATGCAGGCAGCGCACGCATACACCCACATTCCATGGTCGGCCATGTCATTATGTCAATCACTTCCTGCTTGAGTGGTACCATCTGCCCTCTCATAAAGCCACACACCATGTGGATCACTGTGCAAAGCCCCTGCTTAGCCCCGTTACATCTCACATTGCCCGCAGTTAAGAATCCCTGGTTAAAATGACATCAGTGTCATTTTATACATCTATACCCTCTTCCCATATTTTTTTTCATTGAAGGCAAGAAGCATATATGTATTGTATGCATATGTGTGGACGTATGGGATGGGTTTTGTTTGCATGACTATATTTTCATGTTGGCGCGAATACGTGTGTCAAGGAAATCATCGACACACGAGATCCAGAGTGACCATAATTTACATCTATTTGCAGTCGTTTTCATGTGGTGTCCTCCATTCTTTCAGTCTGTTACGCCAACAGCCAGTCCTTCACCAGATTTAGAAAATTATACAGCTGTGCATTCATCCCCTGAGCTGAGAATCTGACAGTATTTACCATACGTTTAGAAAATCACTAGCATTATCACAGCAGGACTGCAGGCATATCCATAAAATGTATAGTGAATTATGATGACTCAGTTTTGGAGACGCATGCGCATCACGACATGCTGAAGCAACATATATGTCCTGTCCTGACATTACATCTTACTCTTTAGAACATTTATAGACATTTAATTAGTCACATTTAGGACAAGTTCTCCTGGCTTATGTTTTTATGGCAACTTTTAATTAACATGTGTCCCATGATGTTTCTGTTTCTTGGTGGATTTATTAGTCTATTTAACAGCATTTTAATAACCTGCCTGCTCAATGATTACTTTATAAATTAAAACTATTGTTTTCGCAGTCAGTATTTGCTCAGTTTGATTGTATACAATCACTTTGTAATGTCAATTGTGGAATCAATTGACAAATGTGAATAGGGAATGATAAATGATTAAAAACATACTTAATATTGCTCAACTGAAATACTCATGTGTGAAGTGATTGCATGAATGCCTGAATGAATCACTACTGATTACATAGGTTTGCGCAAATCATGAGTTAATTATATAAAGCATTGATTTATGCTGCTTTAATGTAATTCTGTTTACATGCATTCAACATATTTGTTTATGGTTTATTTTCCATTTTATTCTGTTTGTATTTAGACTCACTGTAACTAGATAATGATGGAAAAATACTCTTTAATTGATTAAGTGCATGGATGCTGTTTGGGATAACCACCACTTCCATCTCCTCTGTCTCCTCAACTTTGGTCAGTTGGCTGGTCCCGCACTTGAAATAGTTGATGAGTGAAATTCTACACAATGGATGAATTGTAATATCTTTTAATATTTAATCCAGCATCGGGTGAAAATTTCTTATTGTCCGACACTTTGTTTATGACTAATTACTAGCTATTAACAGTCAAATCAGTTTTAGCTGTTTAGTTTTTAGCTTAGATCTAATTAACAAATGGTAATATGATAAACCAGAATGGTGAAAATCATAAAGACACATATACTTACCATCAGCAATGCTAGCAATGTCATTGTGAGCATGTTAGCATGATGACATTAGCGCTTAGCTTATGGCAATATAACCTCACAGGGTCGACGTTGGGTCATCAAAGATGTTTACCCAAATGCCTGAATCTTTCAACGCACATGCTATCATGTACGTTAAATTTAAAGGGGACATATTATGGCAACTGAAAGCTGTTTTAAACAGGTCCTGAATGTCTTAAAAACAAGCTTTTGAAATTTTTTGCAAAAAAATCTGAAATCCAGCCTCTGAGGAGGGTCTGCGGTCTCCCATTCTCTACCCTCATTATCCATGTGGAGTTCTGAGCGGGTGGGGAGGCTATGATAATGAGGCACTGCGCTGATTGGCTGCCTGAATGACGTATGGAGGGGGAGGGACTGCAGGACCAACATGGCTAGCGTTCCCAAAGAAGAGCCCGTGGCTGTACACTATAGCTACAACCCAGAATCTGACCGCGAACAGTGGGAGGAAATGGTTGAAAAAAATGTAAAAATAAAACACAGCCACGGTCTCCTCTGGTCTTCTGGGGCTGGGACAGGATATAGGCATTTGTGTTGGTTTTTACAACCAACAGCAGAGCAATTTGCACATCTGGCTCTAACTGACAACCCCGCCACACACCGCTAGCTTACCGCTGGAAACAGCGAACTTCACCTAGCTGGATGAACGCCCCCTCTCAGTGGTTTCACTCAGAGGGGGACGACCTATGTAAATCACTCCTGTCGTTACGTAGCGACAGGAGCTGGATCTGAACGACCTGAAGGAGCCCCATTTTACCAGTGGGTGGGCTCTAGAGACAATGCAGGACTTGTCTGCTCTCCTCACTCTCTGAGTTGGTGGGCTGAGGGGGGACCAGGTTAAATAGGCAGGAAAAAACAGGTTTTTCGTAATATGTACCCTTTAAAGAAAGGAGGCAGTTAAAGGAGGCAGTTCACTGAAGTCGGTGAAGCCAATTTCCTTCTTTGAAGTTTGTCATTATGAGTCAACGTTAGAGACTCACACAATTTACACTTGTTACACACTCAGGCCACATGTGCCACATGTTTCATGCAGTGAAGAACAAATTTAGACCTGCTAACAGTACAGAATAAAATCTCATACAGTGAATGGACAGGAAGGAGTCAGCTTTTCAGTCTTCTGGCAGTAGTGTCTCTCCCTCTCTTCTCGCGTGGCATTGAGTTGCTTATTTGGAGATAAATTTGGTATTAGTGAGGTGATGCATTTTATAAGTAGGCCTTCAGTAACGTTACCCACCACAGGGGCTGGGGTTATAATAATCAGCCTGCATTTTTTTGAATGTTTTATGAATTCAATAATATCCTGCGGGTTGGATGGGGAGGCTTTACTGGGCTGGATGCAACCCAGGGGCCTCTAGTTAAAGATGACTGCTGAATAATATTAGTCGCGTTTGCCTTAACGTGCAACCAATAGATTTCTGACATTTGCAGACTTGGTAGTTGATTCCATTGTGGTGCAGATGACACACGGCTGCAAACTGCCAAAATACTTAACTAACCGAGGGTTTGATTCATTTGTTTCTTCTGTCATCATTACTGTCATGTACCCACAGGGCCTCCTGAGAAACCAGTTGTTGTTGTTGGGTGCCTTCTTATTATGCCATCTCCTAATTTTATTTACTTCACATTCTTGTGACGCCCCCCCTCCCACCACTATCCTGACTATTCTGTATATGTGACACAGCAGGTTTTGCCTCTCCAGTGTGTGTAACAAGTACCAGCATGTAGTCAGAGCCACAGTAAAGCATATGTTGTTAGGGGCAGTTAAGTTGTCGTCAGCCATAAAGTACTGAGATAAACTCAGGTTGTACTGTAATAGCTACTGAAAGGCTATGCATTGTGTTCGCTGCCATAGAAGAGAAATAAGGTCACTCTTCACTGTAAAAAGTGACTGTAAAAAGCAACCAGCTACGTGCTAGGCTAAAATAATATACATTTAGTTACAAAAACGACATATTCAACCAGGCACTCCTCAGCACCCACCAACACCCTCAACACCAGCAAAACAGCAGATATCCACAGATGGCAAGTTTATGGCTTCTCAACAACCAAACTGTGACAACTCCATAAATATTGCTTCCCCTTCAGTTACAGTTTTACCTTATGTGATACAAACAAACCTGAGTCAAACTGTTGCTCTCACTGCTGGAGGACAACTGGTAAATCAACACATTCCCATGAACTACTACTACTGTCCTACAAACACCCCAGTTGCTGCAGCCCAAGTGGCATTCCCTCAGCCAACTGTATCCATTTCACACCATGATGTATAAGCTACCAAGGTGAAAAGAACCTGAACTTTGTGAATATGGTCAGCATAGTCTGAGGTGGTCCAGGTCAACACGCACAGTGCTGGATGGTGAGTCCATGGAAATCCCTGTATTTCTAAGTGCAGCATTTGTCCCTTTCTATACGAGTTTTCTTTTTTTAGTGAAGCACTACTTAAAGAACTAAGATGAGAAACTTCAGATGTCAAGAACCTGGCGGCTGTAAATTTAAGCAGGAAATGTCTGCCAGACTACCCCTCAGCTTGTAAATGTAAAAGAAATCCTGAGTTTATTCAATTTTTTCCAGACTTGCCAGGTTTCTTGCTCGAGGCATATGTACCTCTCTATCTTTATACTTTAGTTCTGTATGCTTATCAATGTTAAATTGCATTACAAACCGAACAGACTGAAAGGACATATGGCTTCTTTAATGTATATCTGCCTTTGAACCAATCCCACAACTTAGCCTGAAGCTTCATCCCCTCAAAACATACTAAAGGGTGTGGCCAGGAATAAAGAGTAAAAATACTGCATGAGTCCTCACGACATGTATCAATTTTTCTAGTAAAAATAGGGATTACTTAGATAAAAATTGCAAATAAAAAAGAAAAAGTTAATTGATTCTCAGATTTAGGAAAATAGGTTTTTGAAATATGCATACATATGATTTTGTCATTTAATGGCAAAAGACTTAAGTAATGTATATCACCAGTGAACATTCAAGATAAACAACTTTTTATATTTTGTGTACAGTTATTTAGGTTTTTTTCTTGTATGTGCTTGTTCAGACTGAAATATAAAAGTGGTGTCAGGCAAGCGGTGTCATGAAACACCAAACCTGCAAGTTTTGAATTTATATATATCTACACTATGTTTGTTCATACTTATAGTACATTATGTTCCATAGCCAATATATGATATATGATTGCACCTCAGATGCAGTATATATGATTTTCCAGCAAGTACACTGTGCAGACAACTAATCCCATTCACAAAGCACAGATTGAATGTTTGAACTGAAAATACTAATCCATTAAAGCCAACACCCTTGTTTCCCCAAGTTATACCAATGATAATGGTAAAGCGATGCAAAAACTCTTTTACTTGCCTGACCTGATGAACGCAAATGATCCTGTAGTTTTAATAACAGCTCGTTTAAATTCCCAAAGTCTCTGCAAAAAATTTTATTTGAGCATGTTTGTGTAAAGCATGACCTCTTTAGCAAATGACAGTTATGTGTGCACCCATATACTCTATGCACCAGGTGCAAAAAAATAAGTAAACATTGTGCCTAATAGGCAGAGTTAGGCAGATTTCCACTAATCATAGCGTTCTGAGTTGGTCATTTGTCACATATTTCCTTGCAAAAACAAACACAACATTTGATGAATTCCTTTTTAAAATCTGCATGATTTAATGTGTTTCCACAAGTTATTACAAATTGCAAAAAGCATGCCCTATCTAGCCAAGATTCACTTTGCAAAAGACCCGAAAATCATTTCAGTAAAGTAGGTAGGAAAGTCCCAGTTGGCATAAGGTAGGAGGAATTCTCTTTGGCACTACCAGCTCTCTGAGAAATGCTACATTCTCTCCTCGGTATGAGGGTTATGGGCTCAGAAATTGTCAGCTTTACTGCATGTGTGGCAGTGAAGGAGAATTCAAATCAAGTGGGCAATGCTGGCAAAATGGTGATAAAATGAGAAGGTCTGAACATGTGCAAGACGGAGCGAGCTGTTTCCCACCGGCTACGATGTGGAGAACTCGTTCTTTTTGATGTGATCCGAAACATAACATCAGTGTTGATTCCCCATAGCTCCTGGGTGAAATGGAAAATCTGTACAGACCAGTGGGCCAATGTGAGGCAGGAACACAGCCGGGGCAATTCATGCAAAATCTCTCACTTGAATACTTGAAAAGAAAACACCCACTCTTTGTTGGCATTGAGATCGTCTTGTAAGCAACAAATTGAGCACAGCTAAAAGGGTCAACGGTGCCAAGCCAAAGACAGAGGATTTAAAAGAGCCAAGGGCAGTGCTGCACATGGAAATGTGCTGTTTGCACTCTCTCAAGGTCATTGGATCAAAATCATCATAGACACAGATATGCTCCATTTTATTTCTTGTTTCTCAGCTTCACAACAGGCTGTTGAGGATTATATAGTAGCCTGAGTGGCGTCACCCCCGAAATTCTTGTGGGTGGTATGCAAGAGCTTGCAGTGTGTTAGATGTGGGAAGTCTTTTATCCAGACCATATCATATTTCCTACTCCTCTTGACATTAGTGAATATTTTATTAAAAGCAGTATGAGTCTAGATCTACAGCACAACTTTATAAATCTCAAGTGTTCTGTTTTTGCTGCCATTTTATTTTACACATATTTAATCTAAATCCTGGAGCGTGGTATTCCAAACACTTTTGTTGGAGACTTTACTTTTAGTCTTGATTTTAACCAAAACCAACACAATTTAAGTGCGTCACAGATTTTCCTCATTTGAAACTGGATATTGAGCAAGATGCAGTCCTCTTTCAGATTCAGTTTAAATGACCCTTGACACACTTAGCCGCCTTTTTCACAGAAGACATTTTGACTTGTCTCAGTAGAAAAAGCAGAGGTGTTACTCCTGTTGCTATTTAAGTCTGCCGGGGAACAATGACAGTCAGCCATCATGCACAATACCAGGACTCTGAAAGTGAGGCACCTAAATGAATTTTAGTCATCATTATTTTTATTTTTATTTTATTTTTACTTTGACATGTCAAATGTCTGCTGTGTAAAGTATGTGTGTGTGTGTGTGTGTGTTGGGTGATCCAAGGGTGATTCACCAGTTGATTACTAATTGAATCACTCCTGTGACAGAGTGGAAAAGGGGGCAGCAAAAAAGACCCGTCACCTGCCACAGGTGTGATACCATTAGCACTGCCCTGATAAATGTAAATAGAAATATTTTATACTTTCATTCAACTTGACAAATCAGTAAATCATATTAAAGTAGTTAAGGATGCATAGAAAGATAGATATAGAGAAGTGACATTTGAGAAAAATGACAATTTGGGAAATGGCCTGATTCTCTTCCATATGTTTGATATGTAGCTATAGCAACCATTAAGCTAAAAAATATCATCCTCAGGTCACCTCAGAAAAACAGACTTTAAACACAACTAATAAAATCATTTAAATAGTTTATTATTAAACAAATGCGTCATCTGTCATGAAGCATTATAACATGGCCACTGTGCTCCGTTTGCTGCTCTGTTTTCCAGTCTGCAGTGGCTGGCCCTGAAGGCAACACCATTAAGTATGGTATGAAACATACCTGAGTCGGAGCGGCAGTGAGGGATTCCTCCTCCCATGTTCATGTACTGGCTTTATTGTCTATATTTGGATATGTCTGCAACACAACACTTTTAATAATATCGATTCATTTGTGGTATGTAAATTTTAATAAATTCTAGCGTCTCCCATTCTTGCCGAGCTCTGTTGTGTCAGCCGCACCCAAAAAATAAAAAAACTGATCTAAGACCTGTTGAAAAGAATAGATATGAACTTCTGATTTCTTATTATTTGCACTGTTAAACCCAAAAGCATCTTGCATGACCTTTTAAATAAATGTGCTATGTATATTATAAAAGGCAGATGTGCCTTTGTACTATTCATTTGCCTCTTGAGCCCTTCAAAGTGTTTCTTTACAAATTCAAAAGCTATAGTCTGAGCAAAGGACTGTGAAATCCTCTTGCTTTTGAAATTGCTGGACATGATGAAAATTTAGAAATGAAATGGTTTTTTACTCTGATCCCTGATGGCTGGTGAGACTGTGGTGCTTATCTCGTTTTAAACCCTCGTTCAGTTCATCGCTCACAGACTGTGACCACGAACACAATATGACCAGATACATTACAGTCCACACGAGGCCACTTTGACCTATTAGAGCTTTAAAACTTAACTGCATTAGGTGTTGAAATTACTTTCCCAAATTCCAATGAAGTGCAATAATGGGCTCCATGGGAGTGGCAAACAATTTCAAATTCATAATCTATAAGTCAGAGGATGAGCCCGCTGGTGCTATTGATCTCCAGAACTTTAAATTAGTTTTGCAAAAACTTCCACCAAACGAGCACGGGTATGAATTCTGTTTCGTGTTAAACAATTGATGTGGTCGTAGCAAACAGCCATAATGGCTCCTGCAAACATCTATAAATATGTTAGTATCTCTGTGGGAAACGACAACAATGCAAATTATTTGGACGATGGGAACTGGCTAATGCCATCATCCACTGAATGCTTCACATTATCATCATATTTTGAAAGCTTCTTCTTGATGGCTTGTGCCGGGCCACGTCCATTTTCACAACACCAGCAGCCTCCCACCAAAAGAGAAAGCTCCCCAAAACAGCCTCATCTCTCTATTTTAATGTAGATAATTGAAGTTAAAGACAAGCCTTTTTTTCCCCCGCCTGTGCATTTTAGCATGTTCCCATCTGCTGCTGCCTTCCTTCAAAAAAATGCTGCCAGGAAGAACCACAACTCCGGCCTCTCTGAAAGGTCAAACTTGTCATTAGCTGTGAGGCTCTTCACTGCTTCGTCTCACATAATTCAGAAGCCCTCTGCAAAATAATTGCTGTAGGAGTTCACCCCAGGCTCAGTGAGCTGTGCAGTGTCATTTAGTGCAATGTCCTCCCTGCATTTTGTATTTCTAATATGTTGCAGCAACTTTAAAGAGGATTTGACTCTCAAAAGTCCTTTTTTAAAACACTGTGAGTCTCGACAGTACTCCATAGTTTATCAAATTGTTATTTACTAATGTCATGCATAAATAATACACTGAGCCATTCAGAGATATAGTCCTTTAATATCTAACGTATTGGTCAGCAAATGTTTGTATTCATGTAATTCTTAGACACACTGTAGCTTTAAGACTGCACATGTGTTTGTAATCCTTGGAAGTCATTATGGGAGTACTTAGTATGATTTCTTTACAGTATCAGTTTTCAGAGAAGTGAGTTTCAACCCACTTCCAAGGACTTGGTGGTCCTGCTGGTTTTCACTTGAGCAACCTCATCAGGGAGAGAGGCACACAAGGTGAATGCAAGGTGAACTCCAATGAGTGCAATTAACTGCAATTAACTGTAATTAAGTGGTAGGACAGAAAACCAGCAGTCGATGGGGGCAAGATTAGGAGCCGCTGGTTCTTACTCTTTGAATTTCAATAGCAATAACAATAGCACAGCTAATTCAAACACAAACAATGCTATTATCATCATACTTCTGTGTATCTGATTAAAGATTTTCATCAGACTTTGTTGAGCCCCTGTTTGCTAAATTACTAAATTACTTTAAATACAACTTACAGGCCCGCAAAATAGAGTAACTAATGACTTCTGCAAGATGCTCACAAGTAGATATTAAAAGCGCCTTCTGAGTAATGCGGATTTATGGGCTGCTGAACACATTGGGCACGACGGGTGTTCGTAGTCCAGATTGTCATCATATAAGTAAAACACAAGTGTGCTCTTTTTCAAGCATCATCTGTTTTTTTGTAAATCGTTTTATTAGAAAGTCATCAGCTGAAAGATGACAGGAGGTAAAGGGAGAACACATTTCCAGTCAGATTTGCTCCACTATCCTCCACCCCGTGGCCCGGATAGAGGGTCATCACAGAGGACGATCATATCCCTCAAATGCCTTTCATAGAAGATGAGGACAGAGGAGGGTCCCAGAGGAGTTTGCAGCAGAGGACAACACATCATCGACTGGAATCTGATAATTGATTTGTCAGCTGACCTGACAGGAAGTAATAGCATAACCATAAAATTAAAAATATTGCATGGTTGTAATACTAACCATTATGCACTTTACCTATGGAAACAGGAATATTTGAAGCCCCAACAGCATTGTTATTTATAAGCATTCATGAAATTAAAATATGATGTGTGAGAGTCTGAATCATGAATGAATCATAAAACACTTGTATCCTTGCCTATAATTTCTTCATCAGAAGGCAGAAGGTTTTTATTTCCTTGGACTTTTCTTATTGAGCCAACCATGGCTCATTCAAGTAAACTTTATAGCCACTCAATTCTCACACAGCCATGATTATGATTATTAGTTCTCTAAAATCACCATTGGCCTGAAATGAAAGTCTTTCCGCTGAAGTCTGTCTCTTAAAAAAGGAATTTTAATTTGTGTTAGGTTTATCAGTGACACTAGGTGATGGGCTGGCACAGCGATCTTTAATCAATCCTAGTCCAACAGTCAACAGGTCCCAGGAGTATTTCTTTTAAACTGTTACTGAACCACATCTGAACATATGATTGTTAGAAAGCTGTGCAACTTGAGTAATTGCAGACTACTGTGTGGAAAGCAAGGATGTCCTGATTGGTGAATCAGATTGCGCAACTGTTGCCTGTTGTCCTTGCATCTCAGTCTTGCATCTCTTCTGGGAGTAGCTGAGATGACCATTGGAGGAAGGTAGAAGCCACTTTAGCCAAATGGAAAAGCACGGTCAGTGCCTAAAGCCTGTAAACCACCAGAAATCAACAATATTTCCTTTACTTGGTGAAGCAGAGAATAAATATATACATTATATAAAATATCTGCCATGCACGTCCAAACACTGGTATTGCTTCTAACCTTACAGTTTACACAGGGTACTACACAATACATACAATACAGATTCTTAAAAATCTCTTTGGTAAAGTAACAGCACACTCTTCTATATAGTAGTTAATGCTTCCTTTTCATTCTTAAGTAAAAACCAGATAGAAGGTTCTCATTACAGAAACAATATACCCACCCAGACTTGTCTCCACATGAAAGCAAACTGAACCATCAGTTGTTGGTGGTCAGAGGGCAAATGGATGTTTACTTATGGTAAAATTAAGAGTCCACCAATGCCGGGAGGTAGTTTCAGTTTTTTTCTTTTATGTCCACTTATTTGCATCCCCCTTCTGAAGTGAAATTACACTGATTGTATCCAACAGGGAGATTCATGAGCCAAAACACATCTCCAGCTGACACAGTTTGTGCCATTCTCATAAGTGTGATGGCTCCGTGCCTCCACAGGCTCCAGTTTATGACCAAGGTGAAATGTGCCACATCACAGCACATGGCCTGCAATCCAGCTGAATCCAGCAGAGTCCTTATTTCACAGAGCTGCAACAGAGCTTTGGGGATTATTAAAGAGTTACTGAAAGGTCATTTAAACACTGAAGACAGAGGCAAAAGGCTAATTGAGAAAAACAAAAGCTGGTTGACAAAGATTAGCATTGTTTCCTCTACCGAGGTGGTTCTGATTTTGGTCTCACACTAAGAGACAATTATGTTTGCTCTTGATTCTGTGGCCCAACACGTATCTGTCCACATAGCCTGTGGTAATTTCCATTAACACAGACTTTCCAAAAATGAAAAGTTTCACACCACGTTATTTGACATGGCCTTAAAATCCTGCATCCCCAGATTCACACAAACATATTAAGCACTTTTGTTGAGCAGGGGTCTTTGTTGTGTTACAAAAACCTCGTCAGGTGTGACATAAGAAAATAGGACCAAAATTTAAAATGTTCAGTTTCTTACCATATATTAGTACAAGTGGATCCATCATTACTTAATTTATGAGTCATAAGGCAAAACATATAAAGCCATGTTAGCAGCTTTGTGATGCTAAGGTTAGCCAAAGCACTGCTGTGAGTGGAAAATTTAACTTCAGCGTCCTAAGATGTTGACAATTACAATGTTAACATGCAAACGTATAGCCTGTTCTCCACTATAGTTTTACATGTGCGTTTCACATTTGCTAATTAACAATGAAAGACCCTGAGGCTGATGTGAATATCAAGTATTATTTTGACCTATGACTTTGACCGAAGTGTGGCGCACAAAGAGACATGGGGTTACCATCCATTTTCATCGAACATATTCTGAGGTCAGAATGCACTTCAGATTATGACAAAAAACCAACAAAACTAATAAGATTTCCCAATCAACCTCAGCTTTACTTTGTCTTTATTTTGGGGCATCTGCTGTGCCTCTCCCTACTCCCTGTGTCTTCCCCTTTCCTGATGTTTCCTGTGAGTCCCTCGTCTGTCTTACTCTGTCTTAATCTATTTGTGTGTGTTTGCTGGGCTTGGCTTCCTGTACTCGTCCCTCTGGTCACTTAAAGACCTGCAGTCAATTATCCCATCAATTTAAGAAGACTCACTAGCTTTTAAACACAGACTCATACGGACTATGTGGTCAGTCGCTTATGCAATATGAAGATGCTATGGTCAAGTTTTTCTGTGTATTTGCTTCCAGTTTGTTTGAGCTTGCTTTGTTACCAGAATGCAACTAATGCCCCGCTCTGCCTCCGCCGCAGGGTGACCACACCAGTAACCCTGACCCTGTCTAGCCCTATACTCATTGATGGTTTACCTTACCTGTCTCTGTTTTACTGTGATAGTCTGTTGTGCATGCCTGCCTGCTCTGCTAAACCTTGTTGTGCTAATCAGCGTATGTATATGCTCACGGGCAAAACTTCAGTAAACCTGCTGAATATTACCTGATTTTAGTCACATTTAAAGAAATAGGATATATCGAGAGCCAACTTTGCAGTCTGTGATACACTGTTAGTATTGTTCACCTCACCACAAGTCATGAATTCAGTACCAATGCGCAGCTAAAGGCTTTCTGTTTTATGAGCCTGCATATGTGTGCTCTCAGTCAGGTGACAGTAGGTCAGCTGGGGACTCTGTTGCCTGTATACCTGAATGTTACAGAGATGTGTTGTCTTTTCTATGTATTTAAGCCTTTGTGATCGCCTTGTGACCTGTGTATGGTGAATTGCGCCTCTCTCTCAATGTGAGCAGACCCTGCACTGGATAAGCCAGTGTAAATAATGGCAAGATGGATGAATGGATGACATCGGGCATCTAGAAAGTAACCTTTTAACAGTAAAGGTTTAACAGGTGATTAACATATCAAAGAACATGTATTTTAATGGTCCAACTTGCAGAATGTCCTGTTTTAGATTTGAGATGCGGAGTGAGTGTGTTTGCTATCCTTCAAATTACTGCCATGAGCTATAATAGAAAAGCATCAAATGAGTTTGGCTGGCCTTCCCTGGTCAGTACCAAGAGAATAATAAATTAGCTTTCTAAATTTAATGTCAAGGCAACATAAACTGCATTAATAGTAGCAGTAATGATGTCTTGGGGCAGAATATGAGTCAGAATGTTTGCTCTTTAAAAAAAACACATCAATCTTGTCTTACAGAACAAAGACAAACTACGAGGTAACATATGAAAAAGTTGACTTCATAGAAGTTCACCACATGAGGTGCGGTTCAGGTGTTTTTTGCAGCTTTTCACCAAATTCACCATTTAGAGTATAAAAACTAAAGAGGGTACACTGTCCACACAAACATCATGAAATTATCACTTTTATTGACAATATTTCTTCTCTTCTGGACAGTAGAACAAACCCAAATGTTGCACAAAAAACACAAATTTTATAACAAGGCCTGCAAATTGTAATTCATTGACATTCATTTGAACAGCAGAAACTAAATAATTTCTGGAAGGGTAGAAAACTTTTATAAACTTTACTGTACAAATTATACAAATGAAGATCCGTTATAAGCTTGAATGAAAGATATGCTCTTTTGAGTAAGGACAGCATTATGTGCTGTTTACGTTATTATGAGGGCGAGGATGCTGATGGTCATGAAGAAGTGAGTTTAAAGACGAGAAGGTCAAGAATTTGTCAAAATCAAAGTCAGGAACCTGAAGAGGGAAAAAGCATCATGGTGTGGTATTATGACTGTGTTGCAGCAAAGCATTTAGGGTAGAAAATGACAACAAAGGAGGAAAAAAACTGACGTGGTTTACAAAGGGATGAGCCCCGGACAAAAATACTTCTCCTATACAGCACACAGTATTTATTCAAAGGATGAAAGCAGATTCAGAGCACATTTGAATCAGCAATATGACCATGAATCAAAATATAGACCAGTTGTGAGCGGTTGTCTTCAGAAAGGAGGATATACTGTATATTTAGGCTAATCTGTTCATATTGTGTCAACTCTTCCCTTTTGGGAAAGCTGCTTGTATTTGACATCATCCTGTACATTCTCAAGTTTTCTCGACTGTGATTTGATGACAGCATGAGAGTCACCTTTTTTTAAACCTTTCCAAAACAAAACTTGGAAAAGAAAATGACGGAACTACCGTGAGAAGCCCTTTCAGTGCCCTTTCAGTTTGTATAACAGTCAAATTGCAAACAATTTCATTGTATTTTCAGCGCCAATTGGCACAACAGACTTTATTGTCCATTTTACTGAATCTCTAGCTTTAAAGAAAAAGATGTAGGCTATGATTATTTCCTCTCTTGTTGAGAGTTAGATGAGAAGATCTGTACAACTCTCATGTCATAGCAGTAAACCTCCATGACATATAAATACGCGGCTAATTGGCTTAGCTTAGCAATAAAGCTGGAAACTGGGAAAAAGCTGGTGCAGCTCTGTCAAAAGGTTACAACATCCAGCAACCAGCACCTCTAAACTTTATTAATTAACAAGTTAGATTTAATTTGCTCAGTTTGTACAAAATTGCCTTAGAGTACGCTGGTCAGAAGTTTGTTTTACCTTAAGATGGAGCAATATTTGGCAATGCTAATGTTTTGTAAGACATTTCCTGACTTTACTCTACCCTACCCCACTACAGAGACAAGAAAGGGGTTTTGCACTTCTCATCTAACTCACAGCAAAAAAGCATAAATACATTTTTGTCCAATCTCAAACTATTGCTTCAAAGCAAACACAAATTAATTATCTGTTAAGTTTACCTTTAGACACATTTTGTTGTTTTCATAATGAATCAGTTTTAAGTTAGTTACACGGGACAAGGTACAGTTTTCTATAAAATCACAGGCACAGGGATAATTTATATAAGTTCATATGTATCCATACGATTCCTGCAGCCTGTCGTGTTTTTCAGTGCCACTGTCAACAATGAACCGTGAACAATTGTAAGTAGGAAAATAAACATCTTGGCATCCATTCATCTTCATAGACTCAGCTGCATTTGTCATGGAGAGCTGGTTTCCCACGGATGACTGTGTGGCACTTGTGTCAATATATTGTTGAGCTAGAGGGAATTAGGTGAGCAGGGGAGCTGAGAACAGCTCATTTTGCAGTCTAGAGCTGCCTTTCTTCTTCTGTGAATTGTGTTTTTTTCCCCTATCTTTTCTTCTTTTTTTTTGATGTCCTGCCACAGTGTTTGATCTCAACAGGGCCCTATTAGCCAAGTGCATGTAGGAAGGTTAAGAGGAATTGCAGAGAATCAGGTCTAACGGGGTTTGTCCTCTGCCCACACTGTGTACACTCATACAGGATGCAGAGCCACATTGTCTAGAAAATACAGTTTTTAACCAGCAGTTAGGAAAGCACATTCAAACAAGTTGAATTTACATTACATGTGTCATGATCCAAATTATTAAGCAGTGTGGACAAATGACAAGTTTGTTTTCCTTTTTCATAAATATGGTGGACACTTTAACATGCACATCAAACATGTGAATAGGACAGCCATGTGAGCCGAGCAAAGTTCAAAAGCAAATGATGTGTAGAAATCCAAAACCCATGAAAAGACTAAAACAATAAATCCATCCTGATGCAAGCATTGATGTTTTAAGACATCTGCTACTAAAACTGAAAATACATATTCATAACCTGTTTGTAAAGATTTCATCTCTTCCATAGCAATATTATGAAGTTTTGAGTGACAGATGAACACACTGTTTCTTTAAGCCTTTTTGCAGGATTTGTTGACAGAAAGATACATCTAGAAAATCACCAGCCTTATCCTCTAACGTCAGCAACAAACGCAAAGCATAATAGTCGTAATTTTTCTAAATGGTCAGGCTGCAGTTTTAAACTACAGCAGGAGTCTGTAGAGCTGCAGGCTGACCAAACAAAAACATCTGTGTTTGTACCCATGCTCTGCCTGGAGCTTTTAAACATAGAAAAAAATCCAACTGCTTCCATGTATAGTGATTGAGTATTGTTCGCTTTGAATGAGACACTTAGAAATTGTTACAGAAAATCATAGTTGTAATTAATTTCAAATTGAGCAGGGCAGGACTGCGGGAAAATTAAGAAGAAGAAAAGCCTTCCACAATCCTGCCAGAATGAAAAAAATAATTCCATCACTCTTGAAAATGGCAATATTAACTGGAGAGAGCTGTCCTAACATGAAAGCACGTCAACCTCTCAATCAGACACTTGCTTTGCTCACATTATTGCTAATAGTCACATTATTGTGTGCACGTAAAAGTGGTTGTTCAAACAACGACAATGACAAACTGCAAATTCGCTGATTCACCCTGTCAAAGCATCGACATGTTTAAGTGGACAGGGTACAGCAAAGACGTACTGTGCCTTATGCACTGTGGCTTTTAATTTAGTGCTACAGATCAAACCTGAGTGATTTGCAGGCTGCCTCTGTAGACTGTTGTCATATTTGCTGGAGTGAAGCTTCAAGTGCTCTTGCCAGAGACTGTACAGGGAGTTTTGATATTAAATGCTCCATCTTGATTAGCATATCAGAATGAACCTTACTGGACAATGTGTTCTCTAAAAACAAAAATCAAAAACTGCGTCAAATTAATGAAAAATTTGTTTTGAAAAACAAAGAGACACAGCCACTAGAAAAATGTTAAATGCATACTAAAAACTGTCAACAATGAGTACTCAAGTCTATTAAATATGCACTTTAGTAAAATATTTACCTTTTTTAAAATATTGAACTGTAAGTTTTCTTCATTTTTAATTGCATAGCCTTGAGGTCATTAGACACCTACATGTGTGGGGGAAGAGTTTAAATACTCTATTAGCGCACTGTGTCTCACAAACACACATAAATATTTTGTCCAATTATCTGTTTTTTAGTGTCTGCGTAGTTGGCTCACACAGGACTCACACTGAGTGACAAAAAAATTGAGAGAAAGAAAATTTGCATTCATTCCACTAGATGTGAATATCAATAGAGGTATTTTAACATTCGTCTGTTGGGTACAGGCTTTTAGGAATTCATTTCATTCTTCTTAACTTGTTGGGAAAAGATTAATTTGTCAGTCCAGAGAAATGAGGGTGCCGATGTCTAAGTTAGTAGACCATGTAATGGAATCAATTAAACTGAGATATTCTCATAGGAAGTTTTGATTCCCTCCACCAGAGTTTGATACTCCTCTGTCTTTTTCTCACAAGCAAAGAATTGCTCAAGCTTACCCAGCAAAAGTTGAGAAGCGTGGTTCAGAGTTTAAAGTAGATGGTAGATAAACAGCTTTTTTTTTCTCTTGGAAAGAAAAAATATAACAATAACTGGCATATCCTTTATAACACAAAGGGCAGGTGATAGTTTTTCTTGTGATTTACCATCATCATGGTAAATCTGGATGTCAAAGCTTTCTTAATTACCACTGCTGCTGAGGTGCCCTCGAGCAAGGCACTAAACCTCTAGAATGATGCAGATGCAGCTGCTAAGAGGCCATCCGTAGAAGTCTGTTGGTGTGCTGGACAGCTTGCAGATCTGGCTGTTTGTGTATCACATGTAGCATTCACACAACTGCACAATGTTCAAAGTGTTGTGTCATGTCAAACCCGCCTTTTAGAAATTCTGCTCATATACTTCGCTGACTTACCTGGCCACATTTTTGTCTCTTTGGCTAAGGTTGAGCAAAGATTGTGTTTTTGGTTTTGCATTTTAAATCACCATTAATCTTCCCTTCTTTCCTTAACCTTCAAAAATAATGACATGACTAGAGACTGAGCTGTAACGGTGACTATACTGTTATTAACACCAATGAATTTGGTACCAGTGAAAATTTCATAGATACACTTATATGAACATTTTGCAACTGTGCAGATACGTTCATGGAAAAAAAAAATTCTCACTGTCGGGTAGCATTAGGGTGTTTCCACAAATTAATTTGCTGTTGAAAATTAGAAGTGTATTCATCGCAATTTCTGGGAGATAGGGTTCTATGTTGTGGTGTCAAACTGTATTTGGTTACAGGCATAGTAAGAAAAAATACTGGAAAAAAATAAATGCAGTGGTTCACTGACAAATAATGTATAAGTAATAAGTTGCATTAGTTGGTAAAGTTGGTATCACAGAAATAAACATTTAGAAGAGTCCACACTTTGCTGTCCAATTCAAACTGTAAATGATCACGTTTGGTGACTCTTCTGGATAAACTGAAAGAATAAATGTTGTTGTCAGGGTTGAAAGAAAGTTTCCTACTCCTTAAGCAAATAAACCCCCTAAAAATAATGTCATTTAAAATGACAGAAACACGAGTGCTTTGCTTGAGCCATTGTGGAGATACAAGGTCTTCAAGGGATGGCGACCAAAAATACAGACTAACTTCAAATTGCGTCAAAATGTCTCCTTTGCATAATTTCACACTCCAGATGTTGCAGTTAACAGTTTTGCAGTTGTTGTGAGCTCCCTAAAAAAGCTGAGAATGACATGTTGCACAATCATGGTATTACAAAACATATTTGCAGCTTAAGATGAGTTGCAGCATGGCATGAATGGTGTTGAATGCATGTTGAAATTCCTCAACAGAAAGACAAAGGTGTTGTTTTGGGGGAAGGGCTTCAGGCATAGAGCGGAGAAAGGCCTCTCTGTTTTAAAGTCTGCGGCGTGTTTGTCACCCACTCTGGCGAAGTGGGCCAATACTGACCGCTAAAGGGTCCAATCAGGCATTGGGAGAAACATGTATGTGTCATAGCTGGAGCAGGAGGAGCGGGAGCAGAAAAGGCAGGGGTTGTGGAAGCAGGGTGGGGCAAGAGAGGGTGGGTGGGAGAGCAGGCGGGCAGGCGGGCGGTGGAGCAGATGTGAGCAGAGCTGAGGACGAGCTTCACGCAAAGACACAGTCCCATCGATGCCTCCGTTACAGCCTGGAGCAGGAAGGGGGAGGGAAGGAAAACAGAAACAACATTAAATTGCAAGCCGTCTTAACACACAGCCCTGCAGGACACCACACTGTTAACAGGCTATACGTTCAAGACAGACAACCAACAACAACACGTGACATCAAATCCAAATCACATCCCCAGTGGAGAGAAAAACTAGAGTCTGTAAACAAAGGCATTAATATGTTCTGCGCTGCCATTGGAAAGTGCCATCATAGAAAATAATTCAGCCCTTCAGTTTAGTATCACTTTTGGTTATTTCACATGAGGAATTTGGGTTTTGTTTTTGTCTGTGCTCTCTTCACTGGTTCAGGTTCAGGTTCAGTTAATAAAACATGATGCCACTGTGTACCAGTCACAATTTAGGAACATTTAACACAAAATGTGATGACAGTTTGCCTGATGTTTGCTTATATCGCCAGCACTGTCGATCAGATTCGCCAGGCTTCCCAACTTCCCAGAGTCTCCATTGGCTGTATGGCAACTTCATTGTGACAGGAAGTAATTTTGAAATAGTTGTAAAACTACAACTTGACATTTTTACATTTTGATTTTCTGACCTAACTTGTAAATTTGTAAGTTTTTTTATTTGTTGCTTTTCTACAGAACTGCTGCCCCCATTTTTCAAGTCTTTATGCTAAGCTAAGCTAACTCTGTCCTGGCTGTATTTTTACTGGATAGGTTTGACAGTGTAGCCAGCTCTCAGCAAACAAGCGTCTTATTCAAAATATTCTGACATTTTGATATATAACCAGAAGCATTTTCTACTATATGAACACTGATACATATGATTGATGGGTTTTTTTGTTTTGTTTTTTTGTTTTTTTACACGTTAACTTTAAGTTAAGGTTTAAGGGGACTTTGAGTTAAGGTTTCTAAAAAGAAACTGTATTTTCCTGCTGCCCGAACATGGCAATATGAGAACATAGTGGCCTGCAGCACTAACTAATGAGGTTTACACATCACCAGAAATCTCAATTGCACTCAATTGCACACATTGAACTTCTTTGCAAATAAGGAAAAGGCAAAACACAGCACTCTTTTCTAAAAAGTCCAGATCTGGACTAGCTCTATGTTTACAGTATTCTAACCTTAATCCTAACATCGTCGCACACTGTGAAGACCAGAATGTGAAACTTTGCATCCAGGAAAAAACACAATGGATCTTAGCAAGTCTGAGTGGCACTGTCGTTGCACATTATCTGCCAGATGGGCCAGCATAGGGCCTGCTGGAGGGGAAGACAGGGTCACATCCTCCCTCCTCTTGCATTATGTAAGATTTATTTTTGGGATGTACAGTTCAAAGCAGTGTGGGTTTGCCAAGTGGTTGTCAGACAGTCAACCACTCTCAGGCTCTTGAGCATGATGTGAAATCACCACGGTTTGACCGCCAAAAACTTCTTCCTCAAACATGTCAGACGGGCTGCCTCGCTGGTTGGCGTTATTCAGTTAGTAAAGACATTTCCACCTGATTTAATAACGAGAGCATTTCTGGCATTAGTGTGACATTTATTTGCTCACTGAATCAGGCCTACAGCTGCGTGGGATGTATTTCTACATACGTACAGGTGTCGCCAGCATGTTTGTTAGTCTGAAGGCTTAATAAGTGTCTCCTTTATGGCACGGCTTTTGGCTCAGTAAAGCTAAACCTTGAGGACATCCCCCTTATGTGATACTCTCTCTCTCTTTCTCTGTCTGTCATCCAAACCCATGGTCTAATGAAATACATCTCCAGCATAATAAGCCACGTGGGTGTCTTTAAATGAATAAAGAGAACCCCACAGTCCTTTGAGGCTATATGGCAGAGCTAATCTGCTGCTCTAAATTGGCTATTTTCAAAGACATATGCAGTGTGTGTTTTTGTAGATGTGCATCATTTTTGTGAAGGTGAACACTGACTTGATCTAATTAATCTCATTAATCTCACCAAGGTCTTAAAGGAAGGACAAACTGTACTGTGATAGTGAAGTCCTCCATGTGTGAGAGTTATTCACTGATATGGTGATGTGATTGGATATTTATAAGGTGTCTTTTTAACAATTTGCCTTGCCTAGCTCTACATCATTTTGTGATTTCCTGTGATTTCCCAGATTACCTTATTAAAAACCTCCAGAAGAGCTTGTTTGTATTCAGCTGCAAGCTGTTACAGTACATGTAGGTGGAGCAGCAACCACAGTGATAGCAAGAGAGAGAAAACATACGTAACAACATACATAAGTCCACTTTTGGATATACTAATGCTGCGTTCAGACTTTTTCATAGCTGCCCAATTGGCGTTGGGAGCAAATGAGCACTTGGAGCCACATTTGATCATTTTATCTCGTGTTGTGTATCAAAGAAGACAACAACTGATGCCGCATCTTGGACGCCATACAAAGTCCGGCAGATTTTTTTTTTTTTTCCTTGCACAACAAAGTCCACAATGATCTATAGCTGACCAATGGGAGCCCAGAGAGCTCCTCACAACAACTGTGATCATTATGAAGCAAAAAAAGAATAATGTTGTTGCTGTAAGGTAGAAGGGTCACTGTCATTTTTTATCTAATTTCAGACATCTGAAATCTTATGCTCTACTCATGCAACATAATAAAAGTCATGCTGTTTAATCTGTCCTGCCTTGTTGTCAAGCCAAAAATTCCAAGAAGTCCACTCTCTATCTTACACAGTGACCATCACAAAAGGAAAAAAATATAGTGCGATCTTAATCTTAATCTCACTAGGATTTGGTTTTGGCAGAGCCCCCAGTCATCAAACACAAAAATAGCCCATGGCAAGGTACGTTTACCGATACCTGTACCTATACATTCACTTAGCAGCCAACGCTGTGGTGACAAGAGCTAAAAACAGGATGATCCCACATTAGATTTCCCTTCAACAAGAGTTTCTTAGGTTATTTGGTTCCAGGATTTCCTGTTTAGCTGTGTTCATCATATGCAAAGCAAATTTCAGGGCAAAAATTAATGCAGATTTGCTCATCTGAGGGGAAGGCCCATCTGTTTGCAAAACTATTTCACTTATTCTGTATAGAAATGAGAAGTAAAAGGTGACAGACTAGAGGAATCACTTGAAGACTGAGCTGTCATATGTGAACAACCTGCCTTTACAACCTGCTTCCTACAGCTGGTTGTAGAGTCAGTCCATTGGCCATTTAGAGTAAATAAACACCCACTGCAAGACAAAATGTCAGTATTTAACAGCTTCCTTTTGCATTTGGTGTCATCTCACTTCAAAGTTCATTAGCTGAGCAATTGGGCAAAACAACCATTGCACCAAAATGAAGTGACTTTTATTTTAGTGTTTGAACATGGTAACCAGTTCTCATAAAACTTCATTCTTTTCCTGCAAAGACTGTTGAATGTACAAATCGCTACGATTTGCCATCATGTTTTAGAAAGCTGTTACGCAAATAATACACAGCCATGCTATAAGGTTCTCAAACATGTTTCTATTAGTCTTCTGAAAAATAAGAAGTTGCTGTTTTGAGCAGCGATCAGAAGTTTTATTACCTGCAACCTCAATGCAGTTACAGTCCCCTCAGCAAAGACAGCATAACAATTTAAAAATGAATTAAAGGAAAGATGCTGATGATAAACAAAATATCATGAAGAAATTAAGAAGGCATCAACTTAAAGGTCATGAGGAAACATCAGGACAAACATTAAAAAAATATATTCTAAATGTTACATATTTTGCTTTGTGGAAGATGTTTTTTCTTCTTAACGTGACCTCCTCTTATGAGTGTCTCTGAAGTCACGTTCAGCTTTTTGGTAAATTTTCATTGCTGAAATAATATATTAGCACTGTATATTCTTGAGCATCCATTTGTGACGCTGTGGAGCTGCCAAATATGTTTTCATTTCTTAGCAACATCTCAACATATTTGCATTTCATGACTCAAGCTGATTGAATCATTTATTGTAAACTCAGCCTGCACGTGTAAAAACTGGTTTAAATGTTTCTCAAATCTCAATTTGCATTTATTTTGTCTGTATGTACGGTAACAAGAAATGCACTGAACCTTATCAGGTTTTAACACTTTTAGAAGCCGCGACAGAAACCGAGCATTCATGCTCTGGTGGGCTTCAGCCTCCCCGATATTGGGTGATGTGGGTTTTTCTACGCTTCAGTGGCTGAGGTTGGACTTCAGAGGTGGAGGTGGAGAAGAAGAAGGATGAGGACTGGCTGTGCAGACAAGCAGAGCTCTCATCCATCTATTTATCAATCATCCCATTTTCCTGCTTGAGCCCTCACTAACTCACTCTCTCTGTCTTCAACCAGTGACTCACAGGTCTGACATTGTATGCCACAAAAACACACATACAATAATACACACACCATCATTGGTATACCAGCTTGTTGACAGAGGAGTTCAGACTAACATTAAGATGAAAACACAAATCATGGAATTCATGCTGTGAATTTAAATCTAATTTTAAAGCGTCTTGCGGTGGGAAATGGACTTTAATGTAGGTGTAAATGCCTGCTTTACGCCAGACCATGTGATCTAATCTTCAATAATATAACCCATGATATTCTTATCATGGGTCATGATCACAATCTAACCAGAGATGATCATAATCTACCCAGCTACTATTGGCATCTCCTGCCAAAGGACAGGCTTACAGTCTTTCAAATCTGTCTACCCATATTATTTTGTTCATACTGGCCATGGGAGGGACGGGAGACAAAATCCAAAGCCCATCATCATTGCTTATCACAAAAGGGGTCTTGAAGATACTCAACAAGGGAATTTAAGGGAATTTAACATTAGATATTTACTTGATTTCAACTAACTCAGGCTCCTCAAGTGTCCTATAAGATAAACTTTGGATTGTATTTTTGCACAAAATGAGGGCTGTCTCTGTCCCTCATCACAGAACACACTATGGATGGAGTTTTTAAAATCAATTTAAAACAAATATGGAAACTTGTGATCATGACGTTTAAGATGACCTGAGTGGCTCTGTTGTGAGGCCTTCTGCGTGCATTTGCACCTTGCATTCACATGCAGTTGTCATCATCTAGGTACGATATTAAGATAGAGATCCCCTCTCCCAGCTGTTCAGCAGCTTCAAAAGCTAAAAAGCCTTCCTCTTTACAAAAAAAAGCAATTCTACATTTTAAATTTGACCTAGACATGATATATAACCATTATATTTTATTTTCCTGCTTTCAACAAGACTTATGGATTTCTTTGTAATGGTGCCGCATGCACGGTGAAGCTCCTCTCTTTGGTGAACCCGGCTAAGCTCCGTTCATGGATGTCATGGAAACAGGCAGCCTCAAAAGAAAAAGTAGAAATAACTAAACTGGTTAACTTCAAATATAGACCTCGACCCTTGACCTCAACATAGCAGTCTGATTGATGTAGTTTGCTGAGGATTGGTTAGTCATTTTTATATTTCAACCTATATTTTTTACAAGGTTTTTAAGGAGGGAAACACATTTAAACAGATTTTGTCTGTGATTTTCCTGTTTCCTGCCACCAGAGGATACAGTTTATCATAGTGCGTGCTTAGTTTTCTCCTGGTGTGGACAGCTCTGAATATTTTCCACTAGTGGAATGTGAATTAGTCTTTAGATCACTGTTTATTGGTTCAGAGAGAACTGCAGAGTGGCTGCTTGGTTTGACTGCATAAGCAACAAGTAAAAGCAGCGTTTTGTAGTCAGTCTGAGTTAGAGTGGTTGGAAAATAAACTGACAGAAGAGGAGTGGATTTTGCTGCAAGGATTGTGTAAAAGAATGGTTCAACATTTTTGGAAATATGCTCATTTGCTTTTTCGATTAGTTACATGGAAGCATTAATATCTAAGTGTAAATATGTCTGATAAATAGCCAGCACCTTGTTAGCATAGGTTAGCAAAAACACAGTGAAACAGCTAGCGTGGCTAAATTAACAGATTGTCTCTTCTTTGTAAAATATCTTCAAAAAGCAAATGTGTAAAAATGACAAATTGTGGGGGGGCTGTTTGCTGGATTGTTTTATTGCCAAGTGCAGTGACTTCCTGAAGGCTCCACTGGTTGCCTGGCAACCACACAGTGACAACAAGATTTCAGAAATATGGCTCTTACAGCCACACATGAGACAGATTTGAGAGTGGTTACCAATCTTCTTATTAAACGGTTGGCAAGAAATTGAATAACTCAAATGTCAAATTATTCTTTTGACTAGATTTTTTTTTCCCTCTTCCGTCTCTGGCTCTGAAAACCATTTGAAAACATTGTAACGGACATGAATTCACTCTGGCAACAGTCATTGCTCTCTGTGACAGATGAAGGTGATGCTTTCTAATAGCCACCTTCCACACCTGCAGGAGGTGCCTCATGGTAACAGAATGTAGGGAGATAAAGAGAACAGAGATCACATTGCTAAAATAAACACTGTAATTGGATGCAATTAGTTAGTGAGCACTGTTCACTAACTACTGTCCACATCACTTAATTTGTTCTCTCAACACGTGATAAAAATTTCAAACAAAGTAAAATATGGATAAGGGTCGACTTAGATAAAAGATGACATAAAGGAAACGGAAAACGTCCAAAATGAAAACATCTTTTTATTGTCATACACTTTGTAAAGGATGAGTGCAAATAAAAGAGCTTGTGATCAAAATCTACTCATCACTAAGCCATGGACCATAAGGCATCATTAAATACAAGCTTTTTGGAGCTATCATCTACAATACAAGGACGGAATCAAGGAAAAGAAACAACACAGCATCAATGCTTTATGCAATTAGAAGGAAAATGGCGGAAAAGGAAATTTAAATGAACAGAAAAACATAAACAACAAAAAAAACACAACACAATTTGTACATTCAAAAGGAAAAAAGTCAAAAAATTCACAAGGAATATTGATATTACGGCAAGTGACGATAAAACATAGTCTACAATCTGTTATGTACACTTGGCACTAATGTTAGATCTTTGATTGTTGTCCAGTCAGGTTGTTGTCACCTCTAGCATGTGCACAGGTCGCGACTCTTTTTGTATTTATTTATTTATTTAAATGCTAGTCTAATTATTTATATAATCTATAAATACTCTGAAACAATCATTCTCTCAAACAAAGCTGTTGAAAAGTTTTGCAAAGCCTGACGTAGAACTTCATTAGGTATTGAGATCAAACTGCTCAATGGACAACAGTTCATCAGAAAAATGCTCACATACTTTTTATATATAGTGTAGAAGGATTATTTTTTCATAACAAGAATCAATCTTTGATAGTCCATCTCATGCACTTGAAAGTTGTAAACAGTACAAATATAAATGATCCACTTACAATATTTGAATCCCAGCAATTCCAAAATAGACAGACAGACTCCAAAAAACAGCAGCAGATTGTTTGTATGCATTTTCCAACACACAGATGTGTATATAATGAGGTGGAAAATGACTATTTAACATGATTGGATTGTCTCTATCTATTCGACGTGGCTAGAGAGAATCAAAAGCAGTATACAGCTCGAATGATGCCACAGCTTCCAATTCATGATGATATGACTCAGATTTGCTATAGCTCTAAAACACACATTTAAAATATATTGTGATATACAGTATGAAGTAGAAAAATGGCCTGGGGTGGTCTTCCGCATCCTGATATGTCTTTTCTGATATGTTAAAGGGAAAGTTTAGCCAGATTTAAGTTACTTACTTGTTACTTTAACTTCATAATCCAAAAACCCTCAAGATTAAAGAAAGAAAAACAAAAAGGCAAGTTTAAGACCCATTTGTCCTCAGCAGTCACCTTTTCAGCAGTGTTGTAGTCAAGTCTAGCTAATGCCAAGGCAGGAAAAAAATCTGTTTTGTCAAAATAAAATGCCTGTGCTTATTTAAAAAAAAAAAAAGGTCAGAGAAAAGAACAGCACTGTGAATATCTGGGCAAATGGTTGCAACAGTTAATAAAAGTCATTCATTTTCAGCCTGCACAACCTCCATATATGGAAGATATAATCTATGCAGTAAAGAAGAATTGCAAAATAAACGTGTCGCCATGTTACAAGAAATGATCAGCATTTGTTCAGGCTTGGTCAGACCGAGCAAAAAGCTTTGTGTGTTCAGTATATGTGTGAGAATGTTTGACCTTCTCTGTGCCTTAAAGTGACATTTATCTTTTGAGAGAAGAAAAAAATGAATTTTCCTGTAACAAATTAAAAGCTGCAGCAAAATGCACAATCATTCATATGAGTACCTCTATTAAGAAACGTCTGCATCTGCTATGAACTTGGCTTATGTTGGCAACATGCTCAATATGCTGACATTACTGAGCCAGTTTGCTATGACTATGTGACTCTTCTCCACTTGTTCTTACCGTCACGTGGTCTTGGCATTTTAGGTAAATGCTTGACATAGTGATAGTAGTAGTGTTGCCTTTACTATTGTCTCATAACTGTCACTTGTGGCCTCAGTGATCACTGTTAAGCAAAAGTAGCATAGTTTGCTTTGATTTGACTGACCTTGAGAGCATCTGTTCGCATCTCCTTTCAGTCATTTGGCTTTAACGCAGTCAAGCTGCCTCTGAAATTCTCTTTTTCATTCATCTTTCATTTTCACACATTTCTACTTTTCATGTACTATATCATTTAAACAATGTCCACTACTAATATGTTGTGGATGTGATTGAATGTTTATAAATTATAATGATTCTCAAAAATATAAATAGGTTTTACAATACCTGTGGTTTAAATTCAGGTTATGGAATAATGAACTTGCATTCAAGGTGACTACAACACTGCTATTAAGCAACTCTGAGCAAACAAACAAACTCAAAGTTCTAGTTTTATCTTTTTAAAGGTCATGTGCTCTACCTATACCAGTCTAACAGTCACATTATAACACAGTCTTCAGTATTTCTCTGTATGGATCCAAATCAATCTGGTCCTCAGACCCGGGCCTGTTAGAAACAGGCCTTTGATCCAAACTATTTTATGAAACGGCATCATACACTTCTTAGAAAGCTAACGTGTCACTAATTGGGGTGTACAAAGTAACTGGTTCAACTAAAAATTACTGCACTGACTATAACTGTGGCATATTTTAGGACTTCTATCAATCATTAGCTATTTAAAGTAAAATAATACACATTTATTTGGGAAATGGGGGATGGGGGGGCTCAGTGATAGCATTTCTGAAGGGCAATTAGTTCAACAACAGTTGGTGAGATACATTTCAAGTGTCAGCAATTTCACAGAACAGCGTCAAGAGAGGGAGTCCTGGACTGACCAGCTGCCTTTCCCCCCCTCAGTTATTGTTCAAATGTCTCGCTCATGTTCGCAGGCAATATTCAAAGCACAGGCTGATCAGAGAACAGTCTCCCATCAAAGAACCAGTGCCAACGCATCCCCACACAAACAGGGACGCTGGCTTCTTCACATTCAAATGGTACGGTGTAAATAAGAGGACATTTTTAAGTTAAATAAAGCTTTTCAGACAAACATGTAACCTGTACAGACATCCACACATGAGAGACCATGAGGTAACACTGACAAAATGGTCTACACAGTTGACAGACATAAGAAATGGCAAGACAATGTAGTGAAAATATACAATGCTTGATGTACAACAGTTACATTCATTCAAAATAAGACAAAAAAGACATGAAAAACAATGTACATTTGTACTCATACATGTGTTTTAAGTCCAGGATGGTGTGATCAGTCAAAAATTACAAGCAAGATACATCCAGGAAATAAATTGAATATTATGAAGGGGTCAAGTCAATAGTAAACAACAAAAATCGATAAAGCAAAAATATCCTGTATGGTTTTAAATCAAACCAAAGAAAATATGAGTCCCGACTGCTTTGAGAAGCTGCACAGTCAACTTATCTGTACACACACATGCCAACATTCCATGAAAATACACACAGCATGGGCAGTTTTCATCACTGGGCTGGCTTTTGGATTCAGTGCATTCTTTAAGGAGGTGGGTTATTTATGTGGAGTTATGGCGGCTGTTTTTTTGTTTGTTTTGTTTTGTTTTGTTTTGTTTTGTTTTGTTTTGTTTTGTTTTTCTATTAGTTGCTGATTGTTTGCTGTTTTTGCGTCCCTAACTCATTTGACATACTCAGCTGACTTCCAGAAGTGCCCTGGGTGGGAAAGGCGACGGTTCCGTTTTGGCAACTTTTCCAGTAAATCTACCAGCTTGGAGAAGCTGGGCCGCTCTTCCTGCTTGTACGCCCAGCACAAAAGCAGAATGTCCTGCAAAAGACAGAAAACACTCTAAGATTTCACATTTAAACATCCTGAGGTGTGTCAGTAGGAATGCACGATTACAAACAAGTGTTGGGCAGACAATAGTCCATAAATGAACATTTTAAAACTGAGCCAAAATATACATACATCCTATTGCAATGCAGGATTTGATTTAGTCATCCACTGTAGGCTTAATACATGGCAAGGGGTGCTGTCTGTGGTGTAATAAGGTTAATCCAGCCTTGTAAAAGAAATCTTAATTTTTGATTTTAATTTTTGAAAATGTGAGTATTATTTCAAGCAAGCAATGCAGATGCACTAGTGGCAGTTCAGTAGTAAAACGAGGAAACATTTTAGTACCAAGAACATCGGATAATTGGAGTTACTAAGTTAAGGTACTTCCTCTTTTTGACTCAGTTCTGATATCATGTGAAATTTGCGGTCCCATGTGTGGAAAACACCAGGTCCTTTCCTGTAGGTTGATTTGTCAAAAACAAGTTCAAAACTGGTATCACCTGAGTGAATGCACTTGGCAAAAACAGGCTTGAAAGTGGAACAATGGACCCTTGCGACGGTAAAAGGGTACAAAAACTAAATTTAAGCCTGTGTGATCTGCAACCTTTGGACAGTTGAGTTTTCTTCTAGGATTATGTGATGATATTTTCTACCACACTTTGAAAACCAAATTGTCAGGAATGTGAAGCCTGAGCTGGGTTTTAATGGCTGACTTCAGTGACTCATCGCAGCTTCAGAATGGGGTTTGGAAAAACATGCTAGCTGATGACAACCTGTGACCTGGAAGACTTTGCCACCACTTAGAGAATAAGCATGCTGAATGGGGAGGGAAACCTCCAGATCTGTTCAAACAAACACCGGAGGTTTTTCGAGGAGAGAGGAAAGGGGTGGAGAAGATTTGCAAGGTGGAGATAGGTGCAGACTGAAAAACCTGGCATCAATACCTCACTCAAC
This sequence comes from Datnioides undecimradiatus, assembly GCA_008933995.1. NCBI lineage: Eukaryota > Metazoa > Chordata > Actinopteri > Lobotiformes > Datnioididae > Datnioides > Datnioides undecimradiatus. The sequence continues at coordinate 12,620,332 of WARS01000015.1, forward strand.
CCTTTGGTAATAAAGGCACAAATTCATTCATGAGCTAAAATAAATTGTTACCAACCCCATAGTTTGTGCAATACTTCTATCTTAATTAAATCTTTAATTAAGGCCAGTAATATATTTTACCACACATCTTACAAACATTAGAGTCACTGAAATACATGAATGAAAAACTGCATGATTGTGACTAAAAAAGTTTCTAATTACCCTTTGTGGAAAGGTTTTTAGTCAAAATTTTCACTTCTTAAGATCCATTTTAAGAGCACTTCAGTCAATTCTGACTTCTGTTATATCCCAGATTACTTATTGTGCTTATCATGCAATGTTAATTTTTCAACATTCATAAAACGTGCTGGACCAAATGAGACTTGGAGCTGCCAATGTGTGCTTGAACATCAAAAATATGCAGAAATCACTGGAGTGTGAAAAACAGAGTTACTCATGAACTGAGAAACTTACAGATATCTCCTTCCCCATGCCAGTTTGGGCGAGGTTCGGTTTCATCCCGCTGCCAATCTGCCATATGATCACCTCTGCTGGCTGACTCTTGTAAGGCCACTCACGTGCGTGTAACTCGTACCAGATGGTGCTGCGAAGACAGAGGAAGAGAGCGGGTCAGTGCTTTGGACTGTCTGAACAAGAGAATAATACCAGTGCCTTCAAAACACACCTCGAGAGGCAAGCGTTAACACTACTAGGTAAAATATATAAGTGGTAGCAACTACAAACGTTCCAACTCGTTTTGTAACCAGCTTTTTGTAAGTCAGTCTTTGTATAGTACAGCTGCATTGTGTGGATGAATTTTGTCTTCAACTTTAAGTTTTGAAGAAAAGAATTAGAAAATACATGACATTTTTGATTATGGCTCGTGGAAAATTAACATACAGCACTCTCCCTGTGCAAATAAGCAGTTATTTTCATACTGCCCCTGCACGTCATACTGTACTTGAGAAGCATAAAAATAGCTCTTTGCCAGGAGTAGAGGAAAAAGTGACAGCTGATTGTTGATGAATATGTAAAACTGCCGTAAGGGTCACCTCTAGGTAACACAAGGGCTAACAGAGCAGCTGGACATTGTGCGCCAGCACTGCGCTCTTCTTCCCTTTAGAATGATATCGCGACAAAACCTCCATATGGGGGGCCATCTGAAAATGCAATAGTGCTAGGAGTCAACAGAGCAGGGTCCACCCCCACAAATGAATCAGTAATGGCAGCAGAGGAAGAACAGGAGCCTTGGGGATTTTTAATCAACTTAGGACAAATTTAAAATTGGACTTTGGAGAAGGAGGAAGGGGAGGACACCTTGGTTTGACAAACCTACGTGACACTCAATCTGTATGGAATAGCTAAGGCAGTGACATGACCTGGGTCAAAATAAGTCAAATCAACAATAAGTCACAGATTTTTGACAAAGGACAATGAGGGTTACATTTGGGGCAGTTTTGATTAAACATAATACAAATACTACAACCACCCAAATGCAACACATAGAGGTTTCCTTATGCCATGCAGACCTATGCAGACCGCTGGCAGTAACTTTATATTTACTATTCATAAGTGATAGCAATATCATTTTTCTCATCTTATTCTCCAAAAGAAAGTCAATGAGCCTATTTTCCCAGATGACAGACTAGTCCTTTAATGATATGGCTCATAACTATAACTGATCCTTTACGCCTGCATCTGCAATCTCTGTTTATGACCTAAGAGATTTCCGTTTGTCTGAACATTTGGCCAGATGAAGGCATAAACACAAAAGCACTGGCTTTCTCAAGATTGAAGTTTCAAGCTCTTGCAACTTAGTCCAGTATATGAATATAACTGAAAAACTATGTAATTTGTCTTTGTTTGTTGTCAGTTCTTTGATGTAAAAGCTGTCTGTAAGAGAAATAAAATGCTCATCACCACTGACTGGGCTGTAACACTGAGAGAAAAAAACATCTCGCTCTCACGAAAATGTAAAGGTCATCAGAATATACAAGAATCCATATGACATTAAAGACTCTCGTGGTTTATGAGTGCTCGAGCTTATTGAGTTTTCCTGAAGGAACCCAATATCTTATTTCAAGTTAAAGGAGGAAGTACACTAAACAAGGCCTGAGGGCATATTAGGGCCTACATACTTATCTTAAGTCGCAAAAGCATCAGTACGGTTGAAAAGCCAATCAAGATGAAGTCTTGATGATGGAATCTGATGTAACTTTTAGGTAAAAAATGGAACATAATTTGTGACATAATCAAATAAAAACGTGCCCAAAAGAATACAGCCGCTAAATCACACAGTGCAAGTGGAATTAGCACTTTCCCAAATTTTGGCAAACAGAACAAAAAAAGATGTGTCCTGTTTACCAAATATTGCAGGCATTCTTTATTTTTAACTCACAGGCTGTCACCGTCACTTTGTTGTGAGACATTTACATTTTCCGAGACATTTATAATTTACTGGAAGTGATCAGTATATACTTTCTGCTCCTCTACGCTGCAGAATAAATTGAAGGTGGGAGCTGCTGTAAGACAGTGGCAAATGACAAAATATATTATATGAATCCCTTTTGTTAATGTTATTCACACCATAATTTCACTATACAGTTCCTTGCAAACATTAATACCCACACTTTTTTATATTTTTCACTGTATTTTTGATTACAACAACAGTATTTTTGATTGCAACAAAGGATGTATTGGAAATAAATAGGTAAACACTAGACCTGCTGTTTGGAAGCCCAAATCTTTAAAGCCTCTATGAAATGAAGTTTAGTGTTCAGTTAAAAACCACAGCTTCACTTGTAAACCTTTGAGCAGCTCCTCCTGCCTCATCAATTAGTTGACGTCTCTTGGCTCCTCAACGTGCACACTATTTGCCTTCTTTCTGCGATAATCCAATCCGTTTAAAGGTAACTCTCTTTTGTTTTGCATCATTCAGTCAGCTCAGCCTCCAAAGTTTATCTCATAACCACGTGGGGGAACCAATCATGAACCAGTGTGCTCTTTATCTACTCCATTCAGCTTCTCTGCTATATCGCCATCTTCCAGCTGCCCCTTCTTATTTGTGCACTATTTCTCCCCACATCCCCATCATGACCAAGGGTCCATTCGTAAACAATGTGTCCCAGGTCAGGGATATTCTCTGTTCATGAGAATATGGGATCTTACCCCATACCCCATAATAAGTATATATATAGTATATGGGACCAAGTGGAGATGTTTTTGAAGCAATTAAATTTTAAATTTGTTAATCCTGCTCTCATTAACTGGTTATAAGTTGGATCTAAATCAGACAATAACAGACACAAAATTTTAAAATATCACATATTATTAAATTGTCTGTGCCTTTGTACAGTAAGAAGTGAAACTCTGTATCTATAATGAGATCTGTAAGCCAGTTAATGAGAGTTGCCTCCTTGGAGTTTAAGGACACCGCTCTGTAAAAGTAAGTAAGATTCTCTTGAATTCACGCGCACATTTTGGGTCTGTAAACTCTCTCTGTCAACAGTGGGCTATGATTGTCCAACATCAGGCTCCTGTATTGTCTGGGCAAACAAACATGAGGGCAACAGGTAAGAGGACACTTACCCAAAAGCAAAGACATCTGACTGTTTGGAGAAGGGAAGCTTGTCCTCCTCTGTGTCCGGAGAGAGCTGCTGGATGATTTCTGGTGCCAGATGACACAGCCAGCCGTTGGGGATCCTCAGTTTGTCTTCTCTTCGGCTGCAAAATGAGGAAACGTAGAAATGGAGATTTGTTAGGGTTTATTGTTTCATGCTTTTAAGCCATTAGAGATGTTACTTTGCTGCATTTTCATTTCAGTGCAGTGTCATTGCAGCTAAGTGGATGATGTTGCTTTTCAATTATTGTTTTGGAAAACTGTGAGTGCATTAAACTTTGCAGTTCCATCCCTGGTACATTATTTCAATTTACAGACAGTTTCTGTAACATCACCTAAGTATGTATTTCTGTCGTGTTTAAACCACTGTAATGTTTCTTTTTTTAATAACTGTGTACACGCTTTAGGTTGTGTGATACCAATGTCTTGATTGCAAGTATAACAGTCTATAAACTGTACAATTTCAGTTTTGAGGTAAGAAAAGGGCAGCTACATGACACGCTGTACATCATTTGAGTTTCAGTTTGTTTTTTAGTCAGACCAGTCGCCACCAGGAGCATCATGTTATTTTTAAAACCACTGTGTCTCCAAATGTCAGTAGATATATTGCTGGGTAAAATCTCATCATCATTGACAGTCAGAGCACCTTAAAGTGATGCTAATAGCACCAGCTGAAGCCGATCAATCAGCAGTAGACACCACTCACCTGCGGTCGACTTTTTAAAGACTCATTTCAATGCAAACTAAATTTTATCTCGACACCGATCAAGTTAATTTCTTGCTAAGAGTTGGGCGAGATAATCAATATGACTTTCATATCTGCATGGTAAGTCATGCTAAGCTTAGCTTAGCATAAAGAATGGAAACAGTTGGCCTGGCTCTCTCCTGTTGGCAGCCACATCTGTATTTAGATCAGTATTTGTATAAATAGAAACATAAAAGAAGTTGACTTTATTGGGAGTTACGTGCTGTAACTTGTTGTCATACTGATGATGCCTGGCCAGTTTGGATTGAGCAAAAAAATAACAAAACAAAATATAACATGCATTTTCGTGACAGTGACCAGGGGTGGGTTTTTTTACACAGACTGTCTGTTTCCCCTCTTTCCAGTCTTTATATTAAGCTAAGCTTATCTACTCCTGGATCTAGCTTCATAGTTAATGCACAGATATGAGAGCGGTAATGATCCTGTAAACTAAATTGCAGCAAGAAAGCAAATGAGACTATTTCTCATAATGTTGAATGATTCCTGTAAAATTAGGGGCACTTAATAAAGTGACTGGAAACACATGCAAATAATATGTAAGATATGTAGATAAGAAATATCATGTAATTGTGCATAACTTCTAGTTCTCCCATCGTCTAACCCTAACAGCTACAATCTTCACTTTTCAAGGAAATTCAGTATTTAATACATTTAAGTCTGATTCAGCCATTCAACCTGCAAATTACATAAGAGAAAACACCACTATAATCTAGCTGTGTGCAGATTGCTCACTGTCCCGCTTTTGCTGCTCTGTCTTTATGATGTACACCTAACTGTTGAGGGTTGATTTAAACCTTGGCCTTCTCAGGTCAATCTGGAGTGGATACAGTGTGATTACTGGTCTGCTCAGCCATGGCTTGTTAAAGAAAATATACTCTCTTTGTTGGTGAAGTGGGAACCAATTTATAGTATTCTGATCATTACTTGTAATTCCCTGTCATTGCTGTTTGTACTGTTAGCTTTGAATTTCTCTTCTCATCCTTGACCTGGTCACTCTTTTTTTTGCCCTTTCTCTTGAGCACCTCTCCTCTTAACACAGTTTGTGCTCTTCACTGGAGAATAAATGAGAATGACAATGACAGAGATGGACTGAAGACAACCAGTTTTCACTCAACCATTGCACACACTTACATCACCGTCTCCATCGCATTACCTATAATCCATGTTTTTTTCCTGTCAAAACAGGATGCTGCTAATTGGTGCCACCGATTTTGTTTTAGAAGAATTAAAAATTGCCAGAGAAGAAGAAATATGCATCAGTGCAGAAAAGCTGACACCAGATTAAAACCTTTGGTAAAATAGAAAGCCATATTTATGAGAGTACATGTTTATGGACTGCTGGCCTGACAGTTTTTCCTGGGTTTTATGGTTATTTACCAGTCTTAAATAAAACTGTCTTCAACATGTAAGAAAAAAGTTGACTGCTGTCAAAGAATATAATTACTGACACGCTGTCCTTTTGTTAATATGTACAGAATTTAGTTTGTTGTCTCTGCACCATGTGCTTCAATACTGTTAACAGTAATGACAGTCTGTCTCCAAGGCAAATTCATGCACACGCTGAAAAAAACATTCCAGTCTTTGATGTGTATTGAACATAATTACCTGCCAGCCTGCAAAACCCCAGATATGGTGAAAAGTCCGAAGTCGGTGATGACAACTTTGCCGTTGTCATAAAACACATTCTTGGACTTCATGTCTTTGTGTAAGATCCCCTTAGCATGGAGGTAGCCCATCCCCTAAGGACAGAGAGAGAGATGTGACTTCTCTCTATTATGGTGTGTACTGCAGAAGTGTTCTGGGGAATCAGTGTTGAGCTGTTTTACCTTGACCATCTCTTGTGCGATCTGTCTGGTCTTGTTAACATCCAGGACAACCTTGGCATCGCGCACCACAGAATAAAGTGTCCTGCCTTTACACAAGCTGAGAGAAGGAAAAAGAGGTAGGGGCAGGATTTCAATTTGCTGTCTCGACTTATGTAATCATTTTATTAACTTCAAACACATTTTCAAACATCACAGTACAATGCTGCAATCACATTCAGTCTTCTGTTTGTTGGGACAAATCAAAAATGACATCCAATTCGACTTTGAGTATCCACCCTCCCACAAACCACACTGGTCAGCTTTTTCATTTACAGTTGGTTTAATCCAGGCTACATTTACATGTTTCCCCAAATTGATGTAGTGGTGGCTGGAGTAAAACACAACTCTTTTGCCTTCCAAAGTAAAATACAGACACAAATACTACCCGTCATCAGGTGTGCTTGGAGGCTGCTTTAATGCTTTTCTGTTTGACACTGTTTTAATTTCAGCCTATTGAGTCATATTTCACACTGCATTCTAACTGAGAATTAAATTTGAGTCTTCCTGCATTTATTATGTTTATTGTGTTCTATTATTCTGTTTTATATAACTTTAGCTCATTTTGTCTCCTTTGCTATCTTAATCTTTTTTTAGATCCTATTCATATGTGTCTTTTGCTACCTTGACATATTAAGGCCCTTGTATGTCTTTTGTAAAGCACTTGGAAAGCCTTGTCATTGAATAGTAAATGATGCTTAACTGTGATAAGATACTGTATTTTGTGGCTTCTAGTCTGTTTTTTTTTTTTTTGGCCATGCTGCATTCAAGGTGTGTCAGCAGTATGGGTGGAGAGGAATACGGCCCAACTGTACTTCGTTCAGGCATTATTCAGGTGGTACTAAAGGTGGTTACCGCACCTTTAGCACAGAAAAGGGAGGCTAAATTAGCTTTTTTATTTTACTGGCTAAGATACTAAATAGATACTAAATTACACAGAAAAATCCTGCACCTGCATTTAATTAGCAGGTCCAATTGTATTAGGCAGATTTTGTTAACACTGAACCCTTTGCTACCATTTTACCACCAAAATATGGACACTTTCCTGGGAGATATCTGAAACACATGGAACAGCATGATTAACAATACATGAATGTCTGATGATGTCATGACAATTTCATTTTCTACTGATGTCTGGATTGTGTTTCTTGGTCCTAAAGCATGTTCACAACATTACCAAATATTTCCTGGATTCCAGTGTGAGGGCATCCATGGTAGAAATATTATCATAGTATTCAGAGCTTAAGCTTTTCAAATACTCCTTTTTAAAATAACTGCTGACATGAGATGCCCTTTGTCTTGTCAGTTCACACGTTGCTGCACCCACTTTATTTGACCAGTCATCTTTTAATGCATTCTTCACTTTTAACCAACACACAAGGTTTACCCCGAAGTTCACATGAGTGAGACTGCAACAGTGAGTTAGTGCAGTCTGAGATGTTGTTAGAGGATAAATGTCATCATTCTGAACTGAAACCTGGGCCCACTCAGTGCCAGGGTGAAGCTGCGGTGCGTGGAGGTGGTGTCATATTTCTGGAGGGGTGCCATCACAATGGCGCATTAATAGACAGCTCTACAACCACCCCCTGCCTCACACCCGAAGCCCTCAACCCCGACTGTGCCACGCAGGTGACCAACAAAGGACCTGAAGCCAACATGTCATGCATATTCATTTCCAATGGTGACCTGACAGCAGATGCATTTTTAGTAGCTCTCCTCCATTCCCTTGGGCTCTTTTCAACACAAAAATGTGGTTTTACAGCTTTTGTGTCACTTCAGTCAACCCCTTCACATCTTAGAGCAACAATAGCACCATACCTAAAGACAAACAAGATGTGCATACGCCATAATAAGGACACAGAGGTAGCACTTCCTAGTACTCAGCTGAAGAAAGGCTAATGAGGCCACCTCAACACGCTCAAAGTCACCTTTGAGCTTTAAAAAGGAGTAATTATGCCATATCCATGGATAAAAACCCAGCAGCAGCATCACAGATGACCCTGCCTTCTGTACGCTCTGCAAATTGATCCAGAGTCTCTTGCGACAAATGAAACAACCGAAGAATAATATAGAATCAATATTTATGTTTCCACTAATGCAACTTGAGGACCCTCATTCGTAGTAAACCACACTTTGGTTTTGGTTTTACAGTTTTCTCACACTGCGCTTTGAGCTGCAAGAGCATGATAAAGATTGCATGCTTGAGTTCCTATTGTTTTGGGTTTTTTTCTTTTGCTGTGTAATATGAGAAGCAGAGTACTGGTGGATAACAAAGCCACCTGTTTCAGTGACATTTGCTATTATTTTCAGCAATCAGCAGTGAGGAGTTCTGAGAAGCAGCCAGCTCATCTGTCGGCTCCCCTGCATTCGCAACAATTTCAGCTGGCATCAAAGGCAATTAGATGTCTCAATCAATCAGTCAATTAATCAGTCAATTTGTTATTTAAAAGATATTTACATCCACAGTGGATGTGATGGGAATAGAATGAACCTTTTTACATTTAGCTTTGTTTCCTGAAGCATTTTTTAAACTGTGAATCCAGCACCAAAACCATTTTCTACTTCAACAAAAACAGGAAAGAAAGGAAACAAAGGGGTGTTTTTTAAATGCAGCGAGGCATCCTTCTTTGTTCCCAGCCTGTGTTGACGACAGTGGGAGCGTGGCAAATATCTGAACGAATTCCTTTTGAACATTATTAGCGGTGCTAATTAAATTAAACAAGAGAGTGTTCGTAGTGATGGTCTTTAACGAGAACACAGCCCGGTCCTCCGTATTACAAATGAGAAAATACTGCAGAAAAAAATGAAATAATTCAAGTTGCTCACTATGTGAGAGAATTCATTCAAGTTCACTCCAGCCGCGTGCTGTAGACAACTGTACTGTAGTCAAGACAAATGCAGCAGGGGATGTGGGTGTGGGTGGTTCATCCATTCAAACAACAGTAGCAGCCTGGTCTAATCATAACCTCTGCACGCTTCATTGTCGGCCACTTTAAACCCATTGTCCCAGAGGGGGGCAGATCCGTGGCTGATCTAAAATGAGTCTCTGGGGATCAGGAGGCTAAACAGCCACCTAACCACAGAGCGACCACTCAGAGTTCAGGAGCAGAGCAAACCACAGTTCTCAGAGCTGTGATGTCAACACATGACCAGTGTATCCATGAAAAAGCAAAGTTTGTTTTTGTTTATGCCTCAAGTTTTTCATTTTTCTCTCAGTTTGGAAAACAAAATGTCTGCTATTTTTTGCCACTGAAAAAGTCTGAACCATAGATCCTGTTTAGGAATAAGTATTTTTAATTCTTTAAATAATGTATACATTCAGCCCTTCAGTCTAATTTCAAATATAGAGCTTTACAATTGGGTGGGTTTTGGATGTTTTTACTGTCAGCATATTGTTATTTAAATTGTGCTGTTGTTTCTACACACTTCCATTTATGTAGATGAAAGTAGATGATTATTAAAGATAGTCAAGTATAACTAATTATTCAAATATAATTAAAAATAACTATAATTGTATTTTTTTTTAAACTAAATTCCTACAGTACATTGGCTTTTGGACTGGACAGATTCCACATAATGTTTTTCCTCTGTCCAAATCTATGAATGTTTCTCTATACTGCATGTGAGTACTGACCTTCAATAAAATACATCAAGTTAGACATACTGCTATTCAGAAGTGGATTCAACTTTTTAAGCTTTTATGGTTACATTTGCTTTAATTTCTTCTTTATATTTTACTTGTTCTCAAGTTCTGATCTACTCTGTGTGCTTTGTGCAGCAAAACCATTCAAAAGTAAAGTGGTGTAGATGATGCACATTATTATCAATGCATGTTTATTATAAAGTACACACTAAAGAACATTTGCCTAGTCAACTGAGACAAAACACTGGCAAAAAGGTTTTAATGTAATTATATTTCTAGACATTAAACGTATGAGATTCGACAACACGACATCTGTAGAGTTGATTTCACAGCTTTCTGTTACAGCACTATCCTTACCTGGTGATGATAGCAAGATGTGGCGGACTCATGCAAGCTCCCATAAACAGCACCACATTCTCGTGGCGAGTGTTGCGGTACGCCATCACCTCGCGCTTGAAGGCTTTGAGCTGGTCCTCATTGTCACGCTCGATGTCAATCAGGCGGATGGCCACCTCACCGTGCCAACGTCCATGGAAAACCTTGCCAAAGCGTCCCTTACCGATCATCTCCCCGATCTCCAGCTGCTCAAACGGGATGTCCCACTCCTGCAGAAAGATGCTGGTCTGGCTGGCTTTGCGCGGAAAGTTGCGAGCCGACAGGAGTGACAGGTTCATCTCCTCAAACTCATCGCCAGAGTCTTCATCGTTGCCTTCCTCGTTCTGCGAGAAGGCAAATTGAAGTTTGGTATGCAACGTGATTCAAAATGGTGTTTTCCCAAAACAAAAGCTGCTTTTTAAATAATCTACCAAGATGTTAAAATTGTGACTGATGTCATTCAGCAGCAGGAGGATTACTGTCTGCTAAAACTTCCTCTAAGTTTCAGAGGGACAATACATACATAGTTGTTTAACTGCTGTCTGTAGTGTCTTTTGGTGTCCTTATCTTTAATACTTTAAGCGCTGTTTAAATCAGAGATATGCTCTGATGTTAATGTAAAAAACAAAACAAAACACACACACATTCTCTGCACACATACACGTATCTTGTCTCTACGTAAGATAGCCTCTAATTTTTCTCAGCGTATTTGAAATACTGACTGCTGTTTAGGCCATCACCAATAAAAATATAGAGTTATGGAACAGGAAAACAGCCAGGGGGGGAAAGCTGGCTGATGTAGTCTGATTTGATTTTAAATATAATGTACTGCACGAGCAAAAATGACCTATTCAAAGATTCCTGCTGGAATATGATTCAAAGCAATCTGCATCACATTTTCTCAAAATATATCATCGTTACAGGAACAGCTATGACAATCAGTCCCTCTCTCTGCGTTCAACACAGAGCTTACCTGGAGGCTCCGCAGAGAGCTGAGCTGAATGTAGCTAAATGAGAGAACAACGCAAATGACTGTGACAAGCAATGGCAAGAGCTGCATCTTGTCTTCCTTCAGATTCACGAGTGATTGCAAACTAATATTACTGACAAAAATGCAGAAGTAACACAAAGGACTGAATGAAAAGCTGACATTCACACACATTCAAAAGCATACCCAAATTACACATTTAGAGGTTCCAATGAGGACTCACATCTGATGTTGGTTCAACTTCGATCTGTAGTAAAGGGTTGCCCTCATTCCTGAAAGCAAGAAGAATAAAAGAAATGAATCCAATCTTTTTTTTTTTTATTATTCCATGTCCTCTGCTTTCCTGGCGCCACAATGCAACTTAAAATCACAGTTGGGTCATTGATTGAGAGCAGGCTACAGACAGCTCTGAAGCTCACCTCTTTCTGATGCCACACACACACACACACACAGACTTTTTTCCAATCTCAAACTTGTCATTCTCACACCCAACCAACAGTGACTCAAGTGACATCATTTTAGGTGAAGCAACAAAAAGGCTTGAAATTCATTCTTTTTTACACCTGTAAATAAATGTTGATATGTAAAATGAATGGAGTATCTGTTGTGTAGTGGAAGCTTTTATTAACAACTGAGGCTTTCTTATAATTTAGCTCAACTTTACTGAACTCATAACTGTTAAAAACAAGGAGGAATCCTATATTTCTCATCAGCAGTTCTCGGTTCAACAGTAGACCAGAACTAGAAAAAAACCCCATTACTGCCCTTCAGAATAAAGTTTCTACAAATTTTATGTTATTACATTGAAATTTCTATTAACACTTCATAGCGACACTAACTCATTTTGGTTAACTTGTCTTTCACATTGTTATAGTGAACCTGAAATATAAACACTGTAGAATCATATTTCAAGGCATTTCTTATGAAAACACAAGAAACAAGTGACAATGTACTTAAAGTCACAGCAGTACCCCTTTAAACCATTTGTCCAAATCTTTTGAGTAATAAAGATATATAAATTATATTCCATATTATATTACATTCTATGGATAACTCATTGACTCATTTGTTTTTAAAATGTGCATGGTGTTAATATTGTATATATAATCCACAATATTGAATGAGTTATGTGTTTACAGCATGTTAAGGTAAGCAGGGTCAATAGGGTTATCAATCAGAGCAGGTCTATATGTGGACCTTCATGGCTGCAAGCTGTAATGTTGAAGTACTTTCTCCTCCTACTTGTTTGAGCTGATTGCTCATTGATTGCACTCTTGTCTGATACAGTTAACAGAACTGAAACCTTGAATCTGTGAGCATTGCTGGAAGTCTGAGGGATTGAATCGTTTGCCATTGATTTTATTTTTTATTTTACACAATGCAGAAAGTAGCACAGGCTAGATTTAGAAGCTGTCCACCCTAATTTGTGAGTTGGTAACCTTCTCCGTCTTTCTTTACAAAGACACCAGAGACAAGAGACTTTCTGTTGATGAAGATCTCATTCTTTCATTCATGTTTTGAGTTAGCGAGCATTCATGTTTTGAGTTTGAGCCAATATTTAGGCTTTCAATGACTTGAAGATGAGACATTTTCAAAGTGATTTGCAAACAGTTTTTAAAATTACATTTGTTTTATTTCAATTATAACAAATATTTTTTTCCACTACTGCAAAGTTTCTAAAATACTGAGTCACTGAATTACTTTCCCCCCACTTTGTCTCCACAATAATTTGCAAATACATTTTGTGGGAAACAATATGAATGGAATTTTATATAAACATAATCAGGAAATATCAAAATAGCAAAAATGTTGACATTTATTGTATTGTGTCAATTGTTTTGAGCTAAAATAGGCTACTTTGCAATACGCCATCCTGTCATCCACTTTTTAACACTCACGTTTAGGCACTGGCAGTACTTGGTTAAATTTAGAGAAAGATACTATTCTGTTTTTAATAAAGAAAAGTCAGCTGTGACTTGAGACTTTAAAACATGAAAACATTGTTATTAACATTAAACCAAAATCACAGTTTTCCCAATTAACCCAAATTAACCAGAGTTCTTTTGTTGTCCAAACATAACCACAGTATTGCAGGTAGCTATTATGATGTCACCTCAACAGAAAACAATTAAGTTAATATACAAACATTATTTCTAGAAAACAGGCTTGTTTCTATGTTGCTTATTCAGGCTGTGCTTTGTGTTCCTCAAAACATTACTGAACATTTTCATGCTGAGATTACACTGGAAAGAATTACTGGACCAGAGGCTTTTGTACTGTAGATCACCTGCAGCGGTCCACAGGTGGCAAAAGCACATTCACATCAAGAGTACTTGACAGATAAATGAATAAAATGTGAACAGGATTAAATGTAACAAAGGGCACTTCTAATTACTGGCAGCATTTTCTGACCCTTAATTTCACAGTCGCTTTATGAACTTTCAAGTGCATTTGCGCCCTAGGCCCCTATTAATTTCTGACCTTGGCATGTACACTGTCACCGACACCGTAGGTGCCAAGGACACGATACAAATAAACCCACTTTTCCTCTTCAACCTATCCTCCTCCGTCCACATAACCGACTGTGTAACATCAGCGTGTAACCTCTCACAACCTCTCTGTTGTATATTAACACTGGTACGCAATGCAATTCTGGACTCTTGGGCAGAGACCACAGGTGAGGCAGCATATAAAATAATGTGATCCCTGTGGCGCCAAGGGCCCCTACCAGCGATTCGATCTCTGCTCTAATGAGGGGTACCTGCCGGGTGTTGGGGTCTGAGACAGACCCTCATTAACCCTGGGATGAGGCCATTAAGGCCAAAGAAATCTGCCAGCTGCCACTGTAAGAGCATACAAAGATGTGGGAAAGGAGGGACAATAGCATTAATTAAATCAGAGGAATATGGGTTTCATAACCACACTAATCTATTCACATTGGTCAAAAGGCAGCAAACAAGACACTGCGAGGGTGAGAAAATGAAACTGGTGAAATGTTCAAACTGTCCATCTAGAGATACAGTAATGAGTAGAGCCTGAGATACACCAGGGTTCAGCATTATTATGTATGTTTAACCTTTTTTTCAGGAGATATCCTCATTATCTAATTTTCTATTTTCTGAGCTCTTGTAAGGTAAATAATGTGATGTTTTTATTGGCTCAACGCAGCGGGGAAATTTATATTTTATGCATCCACCCTGTAGGAGGTCAGTTTGCAGAATGTGCTGTTGTAAAGGACGGCACCTCTTGAGCTAATAGATGTGAAACAGTTTTGACAACAGTAAATTTCTGCTGTTTACTGCAGATAAAAAGAAACATATTTTTCACAGCGTTACTCTTCACAACTTACCAGCAAGCAAGTTATCTGTCACTTTATCAGGTTTAGAACCAACACGTCACGTGAAGTATGTGGCAAAACAGGTAAAGGGTGTCTCTGCACATCCCTGAACAGTGATGAGCATATGAGTATATGCGTGCAGATATGTATTACACTGACATTTACACATCAAATCTGTGTGCCGTTTATTGACAACAAAGCTTTCAGCTTTAGACTTTTGGAGAATTGATTAAAGTGCCTTGTTTTCTCTGTTTTATGTGTACCTGTGTAATGACCACAAAGAAACCTGCAATACTGCTTGATGTAAATGAACCAAAGCTTTGTCTAGCCTTCAACACACTTTGGATTGTCCTTCCACGCTTTACCTTTGTCATTATCAGAAAATGATTAATGAGTTTGGATTTAATAACCTGGCAATCACCATAAGTGTCCTGTATTTGTGAGAGGCTTTAAGGCATACATGTTTTTGTTGAAAATGGATTCTCTTCAAATTATTTGGGACATTTGAGGTCCTTTCTGATGCAGCTTTACGCAAACTATGTAATACTGTATTTTATTTTGGCATATGATCACTTCCATTGATGAAGTTAAAACATGCCCCAAAGGTATCTAACAAGTCTACTGCTGTGGTGAAGATTAAAGGGGTAAAACAGGTTTGTTAGATTATGTTTGCAAAGAACAAAATTATATCAAAGGTCTTAACTGTCAAAACCATATGGGAGTTGCAGTTTTTGATGGATTGACAATAACATGGTCATTTTATGATGAGCTACACAGATTGCCTTTAAACCCTTACTGCTCATATCGGCTGCCAAAGTGTACCCTATGGGCAAAATCTGGGCCTGTCCACCCACCCACTGAAGTAGAAAATGTTCCCTTTAAGGGCCTATTACATCCCAATCAAAATGACCATCTTGTCTTCACTGAGTTTCCCTTTTCCTAGATCTCAACAGTGTACACAGCTGCAACGCTTTCACAATCAGCCTCTGCGTGTCTACAGAGACCAGCCAGTCACGGACTGATCCTCTTTGTTGCTTTGCTGCCTTTAAAAAAATACAATTCCTGCATGCATTCGTTGCACCTTGTGCAAAACCAGCAGTAGGGCTTTACAGTTCAATGGCCAAATATAATCTAAGATACAAAAAATAATGTTAAAGTAACATCATAATGATTATGGTAATAAATGTAGCTCCATACCTCAAACACCTCATATTCTATTCAAACACATGTGGAGTCCTCTGTGACATGTGCATGTCATTATTAGTATACCTACTGTATATATTCTTCTTATTCTGATTACTTCCACACATTGCTTTCTGTTTTTTTTATCTCAAAGCTTGCAGCTGCCACGTGAATGTGGCATGAAGATTTAAAATCCATCACTGACATGCACATCCCCATGCCCCATACCCTTATATAAAAACTCACTGCCTTCCTTTATCTAGGACCTTTCAAGACTGTGTTAATATTTCAAAAATAATATTCACCTTGGCATTACTTGCCATTGATTAAACCATAATAATCTAAGGGTATGGTCCATATTTCATCACCATCCGCCTATAGATGGAGGTTCTCTTGCCCTGTTCCTTCTGATAGATTGAGATCCTAATCTAATTAACATCTGGGTCGAAAGGCATCTCATCACTCCTCCTCCTCTTCCGGTTGTTTTCCCGTGACCACTGGGTTCCTCAAAGAGCCAGTGCAAATCCAGTTGGCATCCCAAGTGTAGCGTGAACTAAAGGCCATGCTAACATTAGTCTCTGAAGATTCGTCATGTCGGCCCTCGCATTGAAATTGTCACCCAAATATCTGTGCTCCAATAAGTTTGACTTGGCCTCTGACCAGCAGCCACAGACGGGATGAGAGAGAGGAGGAGGAGGAGGACATGAGGGAGCATGCAGGGTGGAGGAGGATAACTGAAAGGAGGCACGGGCCTGATGAGGATCAGTAGTACTTTCTTAATTTCTCGAAAGGTCGACATGTGGTTTTATTGAATTACTTGTGGAAATGATTCTACTTACCCTGGTTCAGACAGCACAGGGTGCAGGATGACCTGCGGTGCTCTGCTTGGAGGAGCTTCTGGAGCAACATCTGTGGATAAAAAAGTCACGAAATATCAAAACAACAAATAAACAAAAGGTGGCTTCACTATTAAAGTCATTTTAAGATCCTGACTTTTGCTTTCAGTGTTTTAGAAGGGAAGTGGAAAATATCTTCAGCTCTATGTTAAGCTAAAGATACCACATAGAGACTACGAAACAGCTGTGATAGACCAGCATGTGCTGCCTGAGCTTTCTGACACTAGAGGCGATTTTGATTGAGATGTGAAGTAAGGTGAAGAAGTCCATCTCAGACGTGTAGCAAAGCCTTCTCTATGAACCTTCTGCTCATAACTATCTCTACGTTTCTCTTGTCACAATAAAAGACAGGAATGAGACAAGGTCAACCTACCCTGTGTTGCTCATATCACAGAGTAAATTAAAGAAATTAAACAGCAATCTGTCTTGTGTGGCAGTGGCACTATCACCAGCTGAAATCTGACGCTCAACCATAAATTAAAAATGACACTTTACATATATTCATGACTGAAGGGTTTTCCAAACACTTAGTGCTAACAGTGTGGCTGCATTTCAGCACTGTCTTTCCTGTGTATTTATTTTTCTATGCACATGGTTTGCATAAGACAGCATTTTTTGTGAAAGCAGCAAAGACGCTGTTCAATGGAAACCTCTCACATTCTCCTTACCATAATGGATTGCTATTATATTACTTTTTTTTTTAGCTAATTTGCATGGAAATACTAATCAGCGCAGACAATGTCCTTATGGTGGAAATGGTGGCATGGTCTGTCATATGGAGAAATGCAAATATGTGTTGACATGCTGCACCTTCCCATTATGTGTCTTTAAAGCACGTAGAAAAAGAATTTGATTACCATAAAAGGATGCATAGCACATAGAGCATGTCATATTGGAAAAAGTGCAAACGGCAGGTTAGATTCTCTTTGCTATTCTTGATGAGTAAGGTCAGCTGTTTTGCTGTATCTACCTCTAAGAGACATCAGGGGATTTCGCTGCCACGCTTGCCGCCTGTGCTGGCACACTCTGACAATTTGTGACACAAAGTGGGAAGCCACGAAAAAACATTCCCTTTGTGATACGGTGCATTAGTAGCTGGCATCATCGCCTCACAGCAAGAAGGACGTGCTGTTGTTTTCTGTTTGGAGCCTGCATGGATGTTTGTATGGATTTACTCCAAAGACCAGCAAGCCGGGACGACTGGAGGCTCTAAATTGGCCAATGGTGTGAAAGTGAGCCAGTCGATCTGTCTGCGATCCCTGCGACAGACTGACAGCTTTGCAGGGTATTCCCACTTTCAATTCAAAAATGTATGGTGGGATATGCCACACTGAAAATGAGTGTGTGTGTGTGTGTGTGTGTGTGTGTGTGTGTGTGTGTAAAAACAGTTAATGAATACTTTATAAACACTGGGATTCATATGTGAATGTTTTCTTTTCATAATAGTAGACAGCATTTTAGAGTAAATTTATGTCATTGAAGTGAATGTGTCTTTAGTTTGGCATAATGATTTTAGACAGATTGAACAGTAAGTGGTGGTGTTTGCGTGCTTGTCAGTGTTGTCATGCAACTCATGAAGGTAGCTGATGTAATTTAGCAGACAACATTATGTGTGGCTACAATAAGCAGAAGCTGGGTACCACGCTGCGTGATATATATTTATGTATTTCCAAAAACATGTCTCCCCAGATCTCAATTACACCTCGTGTTTTTTTCCTCACACCCCTTCAGGTTGTCTCGGCTGTAATAACCTGTCAAATGAGCAAAGACTGTGTGAGCTACCGAGGTGGGCAAAAGCAAAGACTCTGGGCATTGAAAAATCATTAGGAGGCTCAAATGAGACAAGCAATGAGCGGGAGTTGGGGCTAAAATTCTTATGGTGGGCCAAGGTGAAGAGATGAAAATCATCATCAAACATCAAAAGAGTCTTCCTCCCTGTGCTTACTTTTCGTGGGATAGTTGCAGTGCACTGTGGGTAATGATCAATTATGATGTACTTACCTGGGAAGATGAACTGTTGTTTGTATTTGAAATAACTGGAGGCTGCAAAAAGAGACAAAAGGAGAGCTGGAGTTTGAGCTGTAGACATGTGGACTTGCCAGTCTTAGGTGGCTGTTTGTTAGTTCAGGCTCCGTTCTCAAATTGGTCCATATAAACACATACACAGCTTCACAGCACAAATTTGCCAAGTTAACACAAAAGTTCTTTGCAAATATTGTTTATGTTGTTTAGTTGTAGTGTAGTCTTTCATATTCTCATATTCTTCATATTTTCACCCCCTTCATTCACAGGCTTTTTAGCACTGCTACCTCGTGAATTAGCCTGGCATGCTGTATGAATTTAGCCTGGCATGCTGTATAAAGCGCTGTATTATTTTCAGAATAAATTTGGCTGCTCCATTCATTTGAGTGTAGGGTCAAAAATAGTTTTATGAAATTAAACCTGAAATCAAATTTGATTATTTTTGTTCCATCTAGCCATGCTAGCGGCATGGCCCTAGGGATGGCTGTCTGTCCGCCACTTTAGCCCAGACTGAAATATTTTAACAACATTAGATGGACATTTTCATCGAGTGCAATTATCACATTAAGATTTCAATTTAGGTAATAACCAAAACCTAAACACATTTCCATCAACCTGTGTACCTGTGTAACAACAGCTTGTCAGCCTTGTCATTTTGGGAGCACGTTAGCATGTTGACAGATACATGGCTACAAACATATGTTTGCCTGCACGTCTGGTTTTCTTGCCCCTCCTTGGGATAATGATAATCTACGTTTTGGAACTACGGTTCCCATAATACTTTGGGGGATGAAAGGTGGATGTATAATTTTAGCCAGTCCTGTTTACACTGTAACCATGGGTTACTTTTTATACTAAAGAAAACATGAAAGTGTAATGATTATGAGGGAAAATCTTTAATTACAAGTTAGGTCTTTTTGTATTATTTTCAAACACATTTTTGGAGATTTTATCGAGATAGAAATCAAATATTTTAATATCCTTGGAAAAATGTGTTTTAAAGCTCAATGTCCATTGGCTTTTCTTTTCTGACCCTTTTAAATATTTCAATTTGAGTGTATTGAAGTCTTTCACACTGTAGTACCTGTCAAGTTGAACTGCTTCTGTTGCCTCGCTGACTGTGGGGAGGGGTGTAGGGGCGAAGGGGGCGTGGCGCTGCTGGGAAGAGGTGGAGCCGGGGAGGATGGGGTTGAGGAGGTGGTGGATGAGGGATTACTGCTGGAGTCTGGTTGGTACGGGACTGGGATGTGATCCTGAGAGGAGACGAGAAGAGACACGTCATCAGAAGCCTCACTTAAATGTCAGTACTGGTTTTATACTGATTTTGCAAGTTTTAGTCCCTTAATCACGAAATGCCTGCACTCTACTTTATTGTTGGTCTCTTTCTGAATCACAGCACAAGTTTTTTAGATTGATTTTCTACCTTCCAGGCAGTACTTGGTTTTCATTAATTTCAGTTCCATATGAAAATCAAGTTGCAGAGACCTGCCTGACAGAAGTAATCCATCACAATGAGCAATATGCTGCCTTTACTGTTTTGACAATGTTGTGTTTTCACTTTGTCGGGCTGCAGCTGCAAACAGAAAGCATTTTTTTTTGTTCTTTCAATGGTGCTTTCAAGAAGTAAATCAGGTAAATTACCTGATCACAGCATATTTGAGGTTTAATTAAACAGTCCAAATCAAATTGGTCTAGTGCAGTGAGCTCCTCAGTAATCTGCCCCAGGTCACATCTGTTCAATTCACTTCAGCGACATATGTAGCTTCTTGTTTATTCACACACTCAATTTTCAGACCTACTGCGGCTAAAAGTATTCATTTTATAGTGGAGGTCTAATCACAAATATGTCACTTTTATCAGTACATTTCTCCTGGTTGTGCAGACTCTGCTGGAAAAAAGCACTTCATTAATTACATAGTCAGAAAATGTATTCCAAAAGGCAAAGTGAGCAAACACTGATGTGGTTAAAACAAAGCTGTCAGAGCTTCTTTGAAAATGCAGTAAGAGGTTTCAGCATCAGCCCAGTGCTTAACTGTAATGTGATAACAAAATTGACAAAAAACAAGAACATCACATTTTCAGTTTGATGGATTGTGCGTTATATTCCTGAAGGAGGGTTCAAGTCTCAACAAGTTGATTTTCTTGGCCCACTGACATGAAGGGAAATCAATGGCTGCTTTGAAGATGGGATATCAAGCTGAAGATTTCTGACATGCTTTGAAAATGTTCTGAAAGGACGTATAATATAATTTACAATGAATGAGCTAAGACTGGTGCACAACAACCCTCATGCTCATTTACAATGTTAAATTGTCTGCCAAAATGAAATCATGGATTGTCCATTTAGAAACCATTGTCAGCCACAGGAAGTCATGAAACATCTGACAAATCAGACTTTCACATCAGAAATTATAAAAGGTGTGAAAGTGTCTCTACAATGCAGGACTCGGCAAACAGAAGACTCAAATGTGTGTCTAATTCCACAAAGTAATTAAAATGCATCCTTTGAACCAAAAAGTCAGGTAAACTACAGGGCAGTCTGACAACCAAACTTCAAAAACATTGGACCGAACTTTGGGCCTCTGTGGCCACATGTAACATATAACAAATATTTCCTTTTTATTAGGAAGATTATATGAAGATTTTTGTTGGTTTGTGTTTTGTGTTTTAACTAATCAAACTAACCTAACCTGCCTAACCAAGCCACAACTCAAACTTTCAGCACTTTACACATGAGCCATACCATCAAACAGAAATTTCAGGCAGTGGATTGTTGCACATTAGGCATGGGCAAGATATATGTAAGTGTTTAGTCAGTGGTATCATTTCAACTTAAGTGTCCGCTTGTTTCCCTCAAACATCCTGCATCCCCTCATAGGTTTAAACTTCAAACACACCACATTAAGACTAAAGGTGAGGAACCGGTCAGGTTGTATTTCAGAGCCATCTTTGGCGTCACACACTTGTTACACATTCGTGCACTGTTCATTTTTCTTCCATTGGGAAATGTCTAATGTCACAACACAGCATGATATTTGACATAAAAACAAAATCGAAAGGTTGCAACACAGCAATAATGGAGAAAAAAACCACCTAAACAAACAGCTACCAGCATGGGAATTTTTCTCTCGCAGAAATATTTCCACATGATGCAGTTATCCTTTATCATCCTTTCCAATGTAACAAACATGACATTTGTGTATGTGAAAAGATCTTGTTATGTGCGGAAACAAAGTCAAACAAACACGTGCACACACCTTATTTCTTAGTATTCACATCTTGTGATAAACAAGATTCCCATGATGTGAACGGTAGCACTATGATGGAAATCTTTTGTATGACAAACTTTTTTTCTTTTTTTTTTTCCCCACTGGAACTGAGAAGTTGTGAGATGTGCCCCAAAACATTCGATGCATGAAAACAAATCCATCTGTGTAAACATCAATACTGCTGAAGATATTTTCGTACGGCTTCAAGATCCCCTGGGAAAGACACGATGACTCATAACCATTTTCCAGCTCCCCAAAATGGAAGAAATGTGATATGTAGGACAAGTTACACACAGAGATTGTAATACATGGTTTATTTTTTAACACTTACCTTGTTGATTTTGTTCGTTTTGGGGAGCGTCTGACTGATGTGCAGGTCTGTGTACCTGAGCGGGTTGTTAATGTCACATGGCACTGATTCTGTCCGTACCAGACGAGCTACTATAGAAAAAAAAGCACAGAGGAACAATGAAGCACTGTGGGAGACTGAAATTAAACAATACTCGCCTAATAGCTTTAGGAAAATTAGGCAGAAAACTCTTTTATCAGGCCCTGCTTCAAATGTGAAAAATGAACAAACTGCCCTTTCTTGAACACCATCCATTTGTTATCGCATACAGACACTTTGTTAAGAAAAAAAAGTTTCCTTAAGCAAACTATGTCATTAAGAAAACTGTCACAGGGTAGAAAAAGTCTAATTAGTGTGCTTTACCTTGAGTTGTTCCTTGGTGGTCTTATTTGGGGGAGAAAGGAAGAAAGGAAGGGGGGGGGGGGACAAAAGAATCTCAATTCTGATAGCAGATAATGGGAATTTTTTCAGTGCTGTCTGTCTGTGTCAGTACAAACAGTGTATGACGCAGTCACATCTGTCAAACTTAAGTGGCTTAATTAATCAGCAGATAACCTTCTATCTGCCTGAACCAGCAGAGGCGCTCTCACTTTCTTTCAATGGGGCCTCAGCTGAGAAAAAAAGTCTCCTCAGTAGCTCAGACACACTCCAATGCATGAATACTCATGAGAGCAGAGTGCAGCTTGGTTTAAAATCAAGTTCTGATCCTACCCCAATGATTTCAACTCCACATAAACACAGAAAGACAAGCCCTGGTATCTTTAGTTCAAGCTGGGTTGGTATCGGGCAGTAACGAGCATCAATTTGAGATGTTTTTGAAATGATCAGAGTTAGGCAAGTTACTGCAAAACCAATTACATGTCAGGTGTTACTGATTAAAAGACATCATTTTCCAGGTCAACAGCAAAATTTGCACCTAAACATTTCCTCGATAAATGAGACATTATTTTACTTTTGTTATTCAGCCCAGCTCTGGCAAATATGCTTTAACCACACACCACATATTCAGTTTTTAACAAAAGGATAACATCATTGTGGCTTAAGAAGCAGCCAGCCTGCGTCTTTACTGACTGTCAACAGCTAACTTAGAGTTAGCCACGGTGACCCCTGGGTAGCAAAGTCTGGTATTACTGAGTGTAGTGTCATTACTGAATTTCATTTAATAATCATCAACACTGTGGAAGACAAATACTCCTCTAAAACAAAGGAAGCATCCATCACTCTAGTCATTATTTTAAAAACTAATTGCTTCATTTAAAAAAATACCTTTGAGGGATTCTCGTCCGCCTCGCTGTATGATCAGTAAATGGCAAGGTGGGGCTTCTTTGGTGCATTTGTTGTGGCACTTCAGCCTGAGCGCAAATGCAAAGGACAAGAAAATTTGGTTGGTGTTTGTATTATTGCTGTTATTGTTTGTAAAGTGGGAGCATTAAATAACAAGATGAAATTTGTTAATTTATTCAGCGTTGCTAATCAAAACAATCAAAAAAGAAACACAAATGAAGAAAGATGACTCTCTAATTTTATAAAATAATGACATCCGTCAATGACTGCAATTAGACACAAAACTCAGTCTGCAGACTCAGTCCTTATACCTACTTGCAGTTTTTACATTTCAGTCCAAACAACATTCCCTTTCCACATACTATGCATGTCTGGGACATCCAATACTTTGTGGAAAACCTGCAGGCAAAAGAAAAGACAGAGTTAGACAAGGACATTTAAGAGAGTCAGGACATCACTTTCAGCCTGTTGTGTAGTATCTATATGACATGTCAGAGCTGTGGATTACCATGAGAACATTGTTTCTGACCTTTCGCGTCTCATAACATTTTCTCATTCTGACAGTCGGCTTGTGCCAAAGAAGGCCTCACATTCCCCGCGTAACCTTTCTGCAGGGATAATGGACGCCTGAAGAAGCTACTCCTGTAAAAGTGTTTACTTTCCTAATCTCCCTCTCCTGCTGATTTAATTTTGGTCCCATTTCATTTTCATCTCGCAGCAAACCCTGCACAAATGAAAATCTTACACAGCCACCCTGCAGCACGGGACAAAGGCCAAAAGGTTTACATCGGTACAAAAATCAGTCCAAGTGATGGGAGCTCAGAGGCCTGCACAACTCTTAAAAGGGTCACACAAAGTCTCCTCTCAAACAAATCCACCATGTGCGCTGCAGTAGCAACCAATTCCCTGCATAGACTGACTGTGGGGTTCGAGCACGTACGCGACTATTGGCTGCATTTACTGATGCGGTGTTGCTGGCTGGCTAATGGCAGGTGACTAATGTAGTTTGACAGAGTCCAAATCTCTTTATTAAGCCCCTCCTTCGCCTCAATTGAGAGGCACGACTCAATCCAGCCCCTGACGGATTTTTTAGTGGACTCTGCTGTCAAATATGAACGATGATGTGACATTAAGGGCAGATTCTGCATAAAGAAATGTACTTTCAGCACAGCGGAGGCCCGAGTGCCGAAGTGGAGCATTGTGTACCAGCGACACAAATGCACTCATCTTAACAGGCCAACAATGCGATCAAGGGCACATGTTAGAAATATGCAAATTGGCACATCAAGGAGATGGCTGGATGGAATAATAGCATTTCTCTTAAAACCAGCCTTAATCTTCAAATAACAGCTCTATAAATTACACTTGCGCTTAGTTCGGCTCCGCACGAAGAGGCTTAGAGCTTGTCTCTCTCTACCTCACTCAGTTTCAGCAGGCGAAACACCCACGTTCTGGAGGTTGCTGAAATCCCACAACTAATACGGTACTGTTTTACTTTTTAGATCACTGCCGCTTGGGAGTCAAGCAGGGTAAGAGAGAAAGAGAAAGGCAGACAGAGAGAGAAAGAGGACTGAGATGAGTTATGCAAGAGGCCTTTTCTAATTGGACGGGCATTCTATTACAGATGAGTGTACGCACATAGGCAAACTCACACACTCACCCACACACTTTCCCTGCAGGCTTACCTGTGTTTTATTGAGTTTCCCAGATCTCTTCGGGGAATCTGCGGGGACCAGCGAGGCACTGAGAGGGTGTCTGGAGAGGAAGAGACGAGATATTGAGATATTTTTTTCTTTTTTTGATTAAATGGTAATACTGACAGAATATCTCTCAAAACTGCCTAGATTACTTGCATTAAACATTTAATTTGGCACAAATGGCATTTTCAGGAATGGACTAATTTTGCAGCAATGATCTGACATTTTGGTGTCAGCCTTAATCATCTGTTTGTATATCATGTACTCAGCTGGCCATGACTCACTATCAGCTCATCACTGTAAATGATATCTTGTGCTAATCATCTAGATAGATAGACAGACATTATTTACATTAGTCAGCAACAAAGACTGTATGAGACTATTGTCTCTCCAGCACACAGCCTGTGAACACAGAATCCAAACATCAAGGTCCTGTCTGAACAGTCTGCTTGAATTGTTTGCATGTTTAAATGCATACATCGTGTATGATGAGGCTACTTTGGTGTTACTGTATCTGTATCCATTGTGAGGCACTCTCGCTTCGAAAAGGTTTTCACAACAAAACCCATTCGCTTGGTCCATTAGTGCTTGAAATGACTGAGCGGCCTGATACATTTATGCGCCACCTCTTAATACCAGGTGAGAATGGCAGCCTACATAGAGTAGCCTGTGAAGGCGGCTGGGTGCAATGGATATGCATTATGATGTGCTGGCTGCCAATAATTCAATAACAAAATAGTCATGCTAAAAAATGCTGACAGGTGTCAGGGGTCACACCAGATAGAGCATCATTCAAGATCATTTTTTTGTTCTTAGTGTTTTGTTTCAAATTTTGAAGCAACCCACACATTACAGGCCTATTTAGGCTCTATTCTGTCACTCTTCTGACAATTTAGTGATGAATAAATACAGTCAACCTAAAGAAAACATTGAATTGAAAGAGGTATTTTCACCACATTATCGCCACACCAACCCTGACCCTTTAAAATGTTTCTGAAAAGAACACACTGATTTAGCACACCCGAAACACTGATCTGCGCATTCCCCTTTCTGTCAAAAACAGGCACCTACATTACCCACAATGCAACGCATCCATCAACAGCTCAGTTTCCATTTTGGGTGTGTGCTGATGTAGACTTGAGCCACTGGGCTCAATCATAGATGGGCAGAGGGCCTCCGAGGTATGGAAAGCTTTACTCCTTAGAGTACCTTAGAGTATTTTCATTTTCAAACCTGTAGTAAAACAAACCAACAACTCTTACAATAAACATGTATGAAGCAGAGGTAGTCCCAAAACCCATAAAAGGTTTGTAAACAGGTACTTCCCCATGTAAAGTTGTATGTCTGACATTTAAAAAATATACAGCCGTTTATACAGACAGGAACAGTGTGCTCATGCTCTGTGCTCTTCCTAATGATTCGCAGAATCACACATCATCCCCTCTCTCATCTTTTGCATCTTCTGTCTGCTCTCAGCCCCAGTTTTAATTGGAAAGTGTGTTTTTAAGAGAACAGCTCAGTCAATCAATAT
Organism: Datnioides undecimradiatus; assembly: GCA_008933995.1. Taxonomy (NCBI): domain Eukaryota; kingdom Metazoa; phylum Chordata; class Actinopteri; order Lobotiformes; family Datnioididae; genus Datnioides; species Datnioides undecimradiatus. Next base: position 12,647,131 of record WARS01000015.1, read on the forward strand.
GCCGCTTTGAATTGACAAAATAAAAACCGAAGAAATGGAGTCAAATGTGAAATAACAGAGTAATTTTCCGAGGACCTTTATGCAGAGTTATTCATGAGTACTGTGTTACTTTTAAACTGCTGGAAATGAATGCCTGGAAGAGGGAAGGAGAGGAGACTTTTGTGTGTGGGTTTGGTGGAGGAGTTGAACAATAAACTGACAGATTGTGAGGATAAAGAGAGAATCGAGAGCAAAAGAAAAAAAAACAGGCCTAGGAGTTCTTTTCCTCTATGCATCAAACTCCTAATGCCTTGAAAATGGAGTTGTGGGCTGCTGCATGCACTGAGATTGATCTCCATGCGAGAGGACAGAAGAGGCACTCTGAATCGTTTATGAAATTGGGAATATCAATTTTCATATTCACAGGCCTCTTCCTTTTCTGCTTTTATATGAGAGGAAACAGAAAAGATGCCCAGATTCATTGTTGAGATGCCAATAATCATCACAGAAAACTTTTGAAAACTTGGAGTTTCCAGAGTTTCTGAAACTTGCCAATCTCAAGTCCAAAGAAAGAGCTAGGCACAGGGCCTCACATATGTGAAGATGGGGTACACAAAAAATTAGAAACACCTTTTAATATAATACATTACAGTACACCACAACCCACTTCAGGCTCATTAATAAACTTAAAGTACAACTGGAAATCCGTCAGCCTCTTAAAAAGTGGGACTCATTGCAGAGCTTCTGTATTGGATTAGATTGTGAACTACCAAAGTGAGTGAGTGAGTGTACATCGTTTAGTAAAGATGTTGGAGTAAAGTGGTCTAGATCACAGAAATAACACAATGTTATATTGCATTAACGTATTTTTTCAAAATGTACTGTCTTTCACCCTGGCCAGCCCTAGTGCCTAAGAGAGATAGGAAATCCTCATGTGGTGAGGGCCTTCATCAGTAATCAATTGATTACAGGGCTCCAGGTCATTGACTGAACTAATCTCATGGCCCCGGTGCTGAATAGCATTTCCTGGTTCCTGAAACACCCTTCCTCCCTCCTCCTCCTCAAGTCTCTCCAGAGGCTTGGTGTCTTCTCCCCGCACTCCGATGCATCGCTCAATTACACTCAATCAACCTGATAACTCAATACGGAGGGGAAACTGACATCATCTGCTTCTTGTTGGCCTTGTTGGCGACTGGCAGATGATTGGGCTTGTCAGCAGTGTGGTCAGGGCTATTTATCATCGACGTGTGTGCTCGAGCTGTTGATGTCGCCGTCTGTCTTCCACAACAATCTTTGATGATCCTACGATCCCTCAAACAGCGGAGGGAGTGTCAATTCATGTCAGTAAGCACTCATGAGAACAAACACATGCTCACATACATGCCAGTCAAATAAAGAAAAAAAGCATGAGCCTCAGAAAATGATAGAGACCTTTGTGCCTTCTCTATGAAGGAGGTTAGGTGAGGCTTTATATCAGAGCTTATTTACAAGATCATTTTAAGTGAGCTGTAAATCTGTTTTTGTATTATTTAGGTGCATTTATGTTGACATTTACCTTTAGAGGTTATTTGCACTGATTCAGTTTTAGTTTTGAGATTGTTTGCTTGTGTGTGTGCTTCAAATTTCGATATCTACACTCTGCATCGGTATATAACATATTTATTGTGTTTATGTCTTTATATTAATGCAACTAACCACAAGGGACGGAGGCCAATGTTACTTAACAATACACTATGTGGTGACCTAAGCATGAGTTTGTTTGCCTAGAAAATCACAAGCATGAATCATCTGTGAAATGTTGTAGGATGCTGTTGTGCTTTGTGGACTCATAAATAAATCTAATCAAATTCAAAAATATTCTCATTTCCCAACCATCTAAAAATAGAAAACTCAGCATGAAGCTCAACGCCATGACCTTGAGAGAAAGAGTGTAAACATTTACTTCAAGTTCTAATAATACAATAAATCAAGTCAGCATCCCAGAAGTCATGAGAGTAAAATAAATGCTGAATGGAAACATCTGAAATCATTTGTTGTTACACACAACACACGTCTAGACACGTAAAAACAACAGTGAAGTACACATCAAAGTCAGTAATGTCACACTAATGCTCACACACACACAGGTGCAGCATAAACGTCAAAGTATCAAAGTCAAAGCAAGACCATGGAAATTTCTGGACACCCAAAAACAGTAAACAAGGGCGTGTGGTTTCTATGTGTGCTATGTGCGAGAGACTGATGAGCCTGCAGGAGCCGAGAAACCCCAAGGCGCCAGACAATAGTGTCCTCCTCCATCTTCTCTGATTGGTCTCAGCCTAATTAAGCTGAGGCCTTCCTTTCCCCTCCTCCACTGGCCAATCACATGATGCACTGCAGGCCATGGGGGTGAGTATGCTGTGTTAGTGTGTGTATACATGTTTGTGTGTTTGTATGTGTGTGTGTGTTGGGGGGTTAAAGAAAGAAATGTAACTACACTAAAACATGAAAGACTATATATTTCTTTCTCTCTGTATGTTGGTTAAACAGAGGGGGGTGGTTGTGTGTATGTGTGCAGAGAATAAAGAGACTACTCGAGTCTCAGAGCCTATTTCAAGCCAAATATAGTTTATCTGACGTTAGACTGAGGTGCCTCTCCAAGTGATTGACTGAGCGCTAAACACTTCTATTCCCTATGGAGAAGAAAGTTTTACCGCAGGTGAAAAAGAAGAGTTAAGCGCGTGGCAATTAAAACAACACAAGTAACATACAACACAGGGAAGAAACACAAAGTCTAATGATTCTCATTGTGCACTGGCTCTTGTCATTATCAGAATCATAGAGGTCCTACAGCTCAATGGGCAGAACACAGCACTTTGTCAGTTTGGATAAAAGATTCAATCAAATGGTTGAATGCAATCAACCAATTTGGACGACATCATCAACAGGTAATCAATAGCTTAAGATGGGTATACAAAACGCATTTAACACAGGGCAGCGCCAGGACGCAACATGTCAATGAGAAGCTATGTAAAACACTGACATTATGGTATATACAGCGGGCTGTGCAGAGCAGCAGAAGAAGAACAGGACTGTAAAAATTGTGTGGGCGTTTGCTGCACAATGTGCCGCATTATAGCACGAGTGTGATATGAATGATATGTCACAGGCTGCTGCATACCATATTCCACATTATTCCATATTATTCGACACCGTTTTGGTTTTAATCAGACCCACCACAAGGTGAACGTACACAAATGAACAGATATTAGAATTTCGAGTGGCAGCTGGAGACAAACTAAGAAAAAGGTGGAAACAGACGACAGGGTTTGGGGTTTTTTGGGTTTTTTTCTATGCAAGTGTGAGAAAAAGGAAAAACTCAGATTGAACAAGAGACAAAGCCAGGTTGCTCAGTTGCTATGGCAACAGCTACACGCCGATCAGCCTTTTTGCAGAATGTTGTGCTGTCATGTTTGACGAGCAAGCACATGCGCACACACACACACACACACACACACACACACACACACACACACATTTACACATAACCCACATACACACACAAAATCCCTGTGATAAACCGACAATAGCAATCACAGAGTTGGAAAAATAGCAATTATCTTGGATGAAACAAGTATCTCTGCGCTGCCTTATAGAGAGTGGGAGTCTTTTAAGAGTGCACGGTCTAAAGTGTGCCAGTGAGACAGAGGGAGGAGGGATGGGAGAACAGATGATGCCTGGAGGCCTTATGGCTCGGTAGTGACTTCCTCAGTTGGAGAACTCAAATGGCTCGGAGCACGCAGACAAGCAAACCGGCCGTCAGACAAAACAGGTTTTGTTGGTGAGGCCAATCTGACACTGCAGAGGGCTTTTAGGTGACGCAACATATCAGAGGGCCGCAGCTTTTGGACAGCACTGGTGACTTACAGCTATTAGCTTTCATAGATATTTGAAAATTTGGTGTCTCACAAGAACTGGGTTGCCTCTCCTTGTGGGTCGATCTCCCATCAAATTAAAAAAATAGTTCGATAATGATCCCAAAGTTGGACTGGGGACAGATGGAAAACTCAACCATGAATGTAGCATTAAATGTACTATGACCAAACAGTGCTATTCTCTGCAGCATGCAGCCTTTTCAAACATGGAAATAAACACACCTTATTTATCTTTAGAGGCAAGTTTACTAACGGTAACATCTGCTGCTTTGTTACACTGCTCTGCTAGTTAGTTGGCTATGAAAACAGATTGTTTAGATTAGCTGATTAGGTGTTGAGTCACGACTCTGATGAGACTAAGGAGTAATTTGTCATTTCTGTAATTTTAAAAAATTTACAACGAGGTCTGTGGAATCTTTTGCACAAAAACAGTATTTCAGTGTTGGTGCAGTCACAGCACAGTGCGTTCACAAAGACTGACTTGTGACACTGTTTCGAAAACCTGCCCTACTTTCCCAGGAACCAATATAGTAACTATTGACCAGTCTACCTCTTTATTGATGGGAGTTTATGACCTCTTCTGCAGGGTTTCATTAGCTGGAGTGAGACGAAAGTTTGATGTGAAAGCTTGGAAAGAGCCAGAGAGTCAATTAAGACTTACTTGCAAAATATATACTACCTGGAAAAGACAGTTCAGCTTCTCCTGTTTGACAAAAGATACAGGACAAATAGAGAAACCAAATATACACAGTATGAAAATAAAGATGCTATTTTGGGCTTTTAAGTCTAACCTTTTGACCCAAACTATAGTTTAAAAGTTGAGATTGTTGCCTTTCAGTTAATGGTTCACGCTACTGAAATAACAGTCAGCAAGGCTACAATCGTGTGTTTTATTTTATATCTTTTTGGTGGTTAAAACAAACACAGGTAAAAAGAGGTGAAAGTGAACTGTTTTGTTCTGTCTACCAGGAAAAAAAATAACAAAAAAACAAATAAGCTGCAAGTGTAAGGCTCTCCAGGCACTAATTAACGTGTCAACTTACACCTTCTTATACCTGTAAAGGTAAGAGACGATGGCTAAATGACAATGTTCAATGGCAACAAAACTATTTGTCTTCACTGAAATACTGAATTGATGCCAACCTCAACTGTTCTGCTCAGGTAGCTCTTTTTCCTGCGCCTGTTATAAATTTAGCCGTTATTTGTAGCCATTTTTATTTGCCTATTCTCAGAGGGACCTCCATTGTGGTGCCACAGTTGGTTGCTAGGAGATCTGTGACGCAACTGCAACGTGTCTATGCGAGGTTAGGGTGAGTGGGTGACGTCATTAATACATGTAGAAATAAACAGAGTGAGTTGTGCACAAAGCGCATGAAGAACATTTAAGCCATTTATATCCACAAGCACACTCTCAGACTCCCACTCTCTCTTTCTCTCTGCCTCTCTCACATACACACAAACACACACACACACACACACACACAAACACACACATCAGTTCTGCAGAAGGTGTGTGTATACATTGGTCTAGTCCCAGGGCTGGTACTGGACTTTCAAGTGGACACAAGACATCATCACAAGTCAGGGCATCTGTTGGTCCCGACTCTGTGAGCTCAGACAGCCTGAGGCGCTGGAGGTGAGCTGTCCGTGGAAAATGTCCCTCTGTGGCCACCATAACTTTTTGCATTAAAAAAAAACAATGGCTTAACATAACACCTGAGGCAGGAGCAAAAATCATGAAAACTGAATATTTATTATAAAACTTGACCATAAGGATAAACAAACAATGAGACGCTCCTGGTTTGCAAAGTGTTGCAAGTGTAACTATTTTTTAAAACGTTTATTGGGCGAAACCCATTATATAAGTCAACATTATTGTGAATATACAAGTACAAAGGCCATCTCCTTATATTTGCTGACAATAAAAACAAAGACTGACCATGCATAATAACATTTGTTCATGCACATTAACCTGAAACCTGACTAAGTCGTATCAGTTTCTGCCGATAAGAGTCAGAGTTAGCAGCAAGTTGTCCCCATCACATGCATTAAGCATCAGTACAGGGTACTAAACAAGGAGGTGGATATCAAAGGCCCTTCATTACAGTGAGGTGTGATTAATAACATAAATACAAAAGTGCTTCCAGCTGAGACAAGATTACTCTCTACACATCTACACTGTACAGAAGAGGAGTCTCATCAAACAAAATAAGTGAAATCACCTGCGGTGGTTAACTGTGTGAAGGGTCTTTAAAACTGTCCCCAACCATGACTGGTCTGCTCATTAGTTTGTCAAAATGCATGATTTCCAGTAGGAAACTCTTGTGGTGTCTGATATTACCTGTTCCTGTGTAATCGGAGGCATCCTACCAAGAAAGATGAAATGTTATATCGTTTCATGAAACTACTAAAAATGGCATATGTTCAAGTGACAAAAGTGTGATAATTCCTCTGGTTATTGATCAAGAAAAGCTGTAGCGTCTTTGTATTATAGCGCCACATATCCCATAGAGGTTAGGCGGTGTTTCCTTTAATTGTGGCCATTCCTCTCACTTTAACCATAGAAAAGACTTATTTTTCTGAAGTGATTTGGCACAGACAAATGATGACATGAGATGTGTGTTGCTCTTGTTTTCATTCTTCAGTATGAACACAGCTGCCAACACAAACTCCCAACAAACAATTTAACCACGTTGGACTAAAATTTGCTAAAAACTGAAGTTGTTAGTGGTTTTATGAGGTTGCCAGGTTTTGTGACCTGTGTGCTTAAAGGTTTAAATCTTCGGCAGAAACTCTGGGAAAGTCAGAAAGTACTAAGAGATGGACTGACACATTGTCGGTTTTAGTCTTTCCCTAGGGTTTGTTTACAACAAGGACAATGTAGCAAACAATACCAGGCTCATCGGCACATAATAACAGCTATCTGAAGATATAATACAAGACTGTCTGCATCCTTTATCCAGAACCTAACTATGTGTCAAAGACTAACCAAGCAAAGATGCATCAGTGTGAATCTTTTATGTAATCTTAGTGTATCATAACCAGACACGAACAGCATCACAATCAGGTATAAAGCTAAACAAACTCCTAGGTAGGCTCTGACGTTTCAGCTGAGACTGGGTACTGACTCATTCTGAGCAGACGTGGCATTTAGGTCCCCCTCAGCCAGTCTTGTGGGTACTCTGTGTGTTTTGATTCAGACGACTAGAGAGATGAGTGACACTGCTTTTGGCTGGAGGCCCCTGACGTACGAGATGGCAGTGACACCATAATCCCAAACATAGACCCAGGACGGATGTTTAGCCTGGCTTATCGGGTGAACACACGCTTGTCCACACAATCACACACAAACATACACGTGTGTCATTGCTAAAATAAGAACCGAGGGCCCTGGGGGCAACTGAGGAGGTCCAGAGAGAAAGAAAACGTTTTCTTCACAATGATCAAATGATTCACTGTTTAAGTACTATTTTTGCCACTAATGCAAATTAAAAATCAAAAGAAATTGTTGCGAATGAAAGGGTGGATAGTGGGGAACAGTATATCTTCAGGGAAACTGAACTTCTAACAATGTTCAAATGAAACAGTATAAGGTAAATGCCAAAGATGCTTGCTTGTTATTTTCCCCGCAGGGTAAATTTCATTTAAACTCCATGATGTCTATTAAACAGCAGCAGCGCTGAAAGTAACACAAAATAAATGCAGATAAGCCAATACCCAAACAGACACGCTCACATGTCACCCTCAGCACTTATAACTGTAATGGACGAACACACACAAAGTTCGTAGCAGTCAAACCTGTTTTTGGGGAACCTGTAAAGCATGCCTGGGGGAGTAGCGCGTACTAAGGTGAGAAGTCAGAGATGATACTTCTGAGCGAGTGTGCCTGGCGACTCCTCCCAGAAAGCCTGAAGCAGTGGATGAAGCGGCAGGTCTCCTTCAACTTTCAGAGCTGTCCACAGTGGACAGCTTATCTTGGATTTCAGGTATACAGGCAGGTTTCCAAACCAAGCTGTGATACCCACCGTGTCAAATAATGCTTTCTAGTACAGCAGGATAAAAAAAGCAATGTTTGCTTCTTACGTCAACGGAGAGTTTTTTAGGAGTTGGAGGAAGTACAATCTCTGCTGTTGCCTGGGGCAGATGCTGTAAACTTGGACGCTCCAGCTCAGTGGGTTGTCAGTATGCACTCCCACACACGAACAGGTGAAGACATGGGAGATGGCTTCATTGTGAATGACTGGATTTTGTGATAAGATATCATGTCTGCATTCATTTAACATTCAGATGTAGATATTAGACTTTCTATCTCTGTCTGGGGTAGATGGGTAATGAGCTGCTATGATTAACTTGCAGTCCCACAAAGGAAATGTTAACAAATTTTTCCACATGGTCCTGTGAAAATGATGTGCAAGCCAATGACTAAATGTAGCTTTGTCCTTATAAAATGATAATTTGTTGATAAATGATATTGTCTCCAAATGCTCTGTAGCCCTTTTCCAGAGGGTCAGAGGTCATGTGGTCCACTGGATTGATTTACATAATGGGTGTACATGACAAGGTTAGTAAATGAGTTATTAACAGTTAACAAAGTCATCAGTTATATACTTATAAACCTGTTACAAATAACTAAAACATTGAAACATGCATTTAAAATGTGTAATTGTACTAATGATCTAAACACACATGCACGCTGATTCTGCATTGATTATGCACTGGCACTTGTCGTTCGATCATGTGTGGTTTGTAATTCAAGCACATCTTTATTTGTCCGTCCTTTCATGCATATGCTGTGTGATTATTCCATGTCATGCCTCTGCAAATAAATGCGCACTGCCGAGCTCCACACAATTGTTAGTCAAGGTTTACAACTATTCACAGCCCTAAGTGATGACCATTCATCACTCCTTTCCTTGACACAACCTCCATTACTGCCTATCTCCTCCTCAGTCTAATGGCTTCCGCAGTATGCCCATAATGCATCTGCCAATAAGGCTGCCAATGTGCAGCAACACACCACCTCCGGTCATTATGGCACGACCTGATTGCTCATTTGTTGAGTTTTCCAACAGAGCTGTACTTAAGTATATATTTCACGTAAAGCATTATCCCAGTAAGATGGATTATGGGTGTGAGTTTGGTAAAGTGTTAAGGAAGAAGGTTTGGGACACCAAAAAGTGAAACACAAAGTGAGATAACACTACTGTGAAGCCGATTTCAGGTCAGGAGTGAAAATAATAAAAAATATTGTATAGGTTCAAACTCCTTTGTCTAATAAGAAAAGAACTAATTTGGGGTTTATATTCAACTGTGGTTCATTTTTCAGAGTGAGTTAGACTTTTTAACCTAGCAGACAGCAGATTGGTATCCCAGGAATGAGACACTGCCTGAGAACCAAATAAGCAGATGTCAAAAGGGATAAGAATATGAAAGAGACATATTAAAGGCATTAAAAAATGATGAAAGCTAGAGAATGAGATGATTAAAAAAAGATCAGCTGACTTACTTGCAGAGGGTGTTTCAGCATGGACAGGAGGTGTGGAAGGGATGAAGGAGGGGAAGAAGAAGGATCGCAGAGATCGTTCGGTGTGGAGGGGCGAGCGTTGCGTGGGCAGATTCTCACAGCTGCCCACACTGCTGTGGATCTTAAGGTTCAAGGGCTTGGTCTTCTTCTTGGCTCTGTCAAAAGCACACAAGAAAAGAAAAACAATGAGCTTGACAGTTTAGGGCTCTCACACGCCTTACAGGTTTAATCAAACTGCAAAATAATTAAAAACGAGGTGTTGTTTAAACTTTAACCATTCATCCAGTTGTTTTAAAGGAAAAATTGAAGCAAAAATAAAACATAAAGGTTGTCCAGCGTTTTTGCTGAGCATTTTTTAGCCATGTTAATGCCAATGTTATGTGACAGTTACACATCATTGCCAGATTCCTGCCAACACAAAGCCCTAACAGTGCACTTACAACTCATCTGCTTTTCAAATAAAAATCAGATTTTTTGTAGCTCCTCCTCAGCTTTGTTGAATTAAAACAACATAAAGTATTTGTACTACTTCAAACATAGCTTCATCTTCATCATTACGTCATTACTGAGTGACATTTCAAGGTTTCATTCATAATCACGGGGGAGAGATGGTGATTTCTCCACCCACAGTACTCCATATCCACAGATAATAATGCAATGCAGCTGCATGACATGTTGCATTTTGAATCAGTGATCTAAAGACTTATAGAACTTATATTTTACATCTGATTAACTTGTAGTATTGAACTGAAGACCTATAAATCCTCAACAATGCAACAAAGAGAAACTGCACGTGTGACAGTAACCTAAGTCACTGTAAGTGTGTTGTACTGAAATGACATAATATTAACTGGTCGTGATACAATGTTTATGGTTAGGTGTCATGTGCATAAGCTGATTTGAACTGCTAGCATACTCACAAGGACAAGGCTAATGTGTTAATGCTAATCAATTATAATATGCACCATGTTTACCGTCTTAGCTTAGCATGTTAGCACGTTAGTATTTACAAGTCAGCAAAAAGGTTTCCAGGGGTGTGAATAGTTTTAGTCATATTGTTTGGTCATAAAAATACAGGTTGAAGTAAATATTGATTACAAATCAACCTGAGCGGATTAATCCAAAAGTTTTATTTAAAAAAAAAAAACAAACGCAAAAAGACAACTAAATGATTGCACTAGAGTAAAAACTGAGAACTGTCTTCATTTTTATCTTTTTCAGCTACTCTGTAGCACCTTTATAAATCGAAGAGACGTAATAGAAAGACACCCTAAGTCATATTCACTCATTTTAATTCACTCATGTCAGTTAAATATTTGTTTATGGCTGGCCATTGTCAAGTTTTACCATGAAGAGTATTTACCTTGCGCAACCCTTCTGTTCCAGTTAATAAATAAACGAAGAAAATATGCACATGGTCTGGCGAGATTTTAAAAAACTGTAAGTAAACTCAGGAACCTTTCAGAAAAAGGGTTTTCAGATTGAAACGCATTCATCTTTGGAAGTATTATCAGTTTTTGAGGAACTTTCATGAGGTTTAAAGATATGAAAGCTGCTCAGACATCTGAGGAGCATCAAGACCTTCAGTGTACATGTGAAAGGTTTATTTTGTGATGGGAGCGATGGGATCAAGGCTTAATGAATTGGCTCTTTGGACTGAGCTGAGTGGGGGTGTTATCACATAATACCCAACAGCTGTCTCTGTGGTGACAGTCCTTTCCTGCAGAAGCGTGTAAATTATTTGAAAAACATCTTTTGAAACTATATTTCGTGTCAATTGCAAGTCACCAATAATTTTCCATAATCACTGGCTGCTGTTTGTCAGCCTGCTTCCTTTTGGGAGACCTGTAATTTCATAAAAATGAGTTTAGGATAATTAAGCTTGTGGCAATTGTTAGCTTGTCATACAACTCGTTCTTGTAAAACCGTTGCATATTTCAGTATGACATCACCTGGAAATACACAGATCCTTGTGGTATAGATCACTATCTTATTTAGAGTAACACAACCTACACAGCTTTTACTCATTATGATAAAGAAATATGTGCTGAACACGCGTATAGAGTGGACTAGTACAGCTGTAATTGTTTACTAACTTTGCTCTTGAAAGGTGAGTAGCACAAAGCCATATTAGTGACTTATCTAGCTATCTTCAGGTTTAGCTCAGGGACTGGCTTTAAACCAGGGTGACCATCACGCTAATCAGTGGTGCAGTTCATATCTGCCTTGGACCAGGTTAACTTTAATGGATCAAATCAAAATGTGTCAACAAGCCAACTACTAAAACCATCTCACAGGGAAACCTCAGCCGCCATTCCTTCAGGATCCCAACACGGATGCTCACACCAACATAAAGGCTTATTTGGGAGCTAAAATGAAAAAAGAAAAAAAATCTAAACCATTTAGATGAATTGGTACTGTGATGATGAATTAGCTATTGGTACTGTGTGAAATGTACTCATGGACCCAAACATAATGGACTGGATTATAGTGATATGATGCGAACTTGATAATTCTCATGCAATTTCTAAAGTGTCTTATTTCCAAGTTTTTGAAGTTAAATTATAGTCATTTGTTTGACCTGGACCTCAGAAGTAATGATAAACCAAGAAGTCACACTGATATCAATATGTGTTTCAGGTCTGTGTGTTTTGACTGAGTTATGACTCAGAGAAGGGGTACAATCTTTCACTGAAATTCACCTCACAAAGTATCTGACTCCGCTTCTACTCTCCTGTGCCTCCCTGGGGGAGGAAGTGACTTAAATTACGGACAAACACAGTTAATATTTAAATCCCTGTCTCCCCCTGTAATTTTAATTTTGTCTGAATGGGGCTTTAGTTGAACTTTCTTTTTGAAGACCCCATTTTGAGCAAACACACAAACTAACTTCAGCTGTTATGCATTCAGAAATTCATGCAGAGGCACAAAAATAAACCCCCCCCTTTAACCTGAAGACAACACATTGTGTCCTGAGGCGTAACTGAAGTCATACATGTAGACAAGTGACAGCAACCCTGAATGAGTTCTCATGTTGCCAAACTTCGCATTGGTGTGTCTATAAATTGATTCGCAAACTGATGTCTGAGTGATGCACGGAGATGTACGCAGCCTAGATAGTGAAGGACAGGTCAAAGAGATGCATAGGGAGTGAGCTAGAAAGACAGGGAACAGGCAAACAGAGAAAGCTGTAGAGAAAAACCAAAAAGAACTAGTATGGGTGGCAAACAGAGCTAAACAAACAAACAAACAAACAAAAAACATGAAATCAGACCATAGACAAAAGCAGATGAGCAGTGGAGGAGACACTGGTGAAAGTCCAGACAGAAACAAACCTGAAAGTAACAAGTAAGAAAAAGTATGAAAAGAAAGAGTTCAATAATCAAAAACAGACTTTTAAAAGTAAAAAAAAAAACAACTCTGAAAGAGGTCGTGAGTCCTAACTCTTCATGCAAAGTAACACTCATTAAGTGTTAAACCCCACAGGAATTTTTCCTCCCATGTCAGTCTCTCTCTCTCCCTAAACTGAGTCATGCAATTAGACCTGTAAACCAGCCCAGCACTTCACTCCCATCTCCTGCAATAAGGAAGCAGCCTGCAGGTTATCACTTCTCCGCCATAGAGCTTTTGTCAGCTATTCCGATTAGCCCACTTTATGCCATTTGAATCTAAATTAAACCATTCATCTCCCTGTATGCATGCCTTTATCCTCTCCCCAAATGATTTGTAGATGTTCAGTGAGGGAAAAGTGAAAATGAATGTAGGGAGAAGGGAGAGGATTCCCAATTTTTGGTTTTTGAAATGGCTGTCGGTGAAGGCGGACGGGCGGGCGGAGGGTGAGACTGTCAACTCCACACTTGTTAAAGCACCTATTCAGATACCTTTTTCGACACGGCATATAAAAAAGTTCAAGGAAAGCGAAACTTAAAGAATACACGATACAGAAAGACAGAAGAAGAAGGAGGTGGGTGACTTGTCAAGAGTGTCAAGAGAAATCAGCGAAGGTGTGAATAGTAGAGTTGTCCTTTGATCTAGTCGAGGATTGTACATCACGATGCTTTCCTCACAGATGGAAATCACTGCCTGTTTGTGTCACATTTCAGATAGCATTTTTGAGTCTTTTATCCCCCCTCCAGGTCTTCCGATTCTGAGTAAACAGGAAGATTCTTTTCACTGTATCATTCAACCACACCATTTGACTTATTGTAGTGATTAAATTACCCATTGTGTCATGTTTGTGACCTGCTCATTTGCTGATTTCTTATTCATGTCAGTTATTAGAAGATCAGTTGTATTATTTTGAAGTGAGGGAAAGCGCAATCTAGAGTCTGTATGACATGAATTTAAATTTTAATCCACAGCTCAAAAGTCATGATGTTTACAGACTAGAGCTTGCTCTGTCTTGCTGATCATCTGTGAAGACTTTGTCATCAGCTCTGTCAGAGGGAATCAGGGGAATCCTGCACAAGGTTGCGTGGGCAGAATACAAAAAAAAGTACATCCATCACTAGTGTAACATATCACCACCAACATATCAATTTTGTCATGCACAGTCCTTGACTTTTTGGTTTAAACAACCCATAAGGCAGGATGAAAGCTTTATTCCGTGTGTCCTAGGTGGTTTATATTTTTGAAAGATTTGATTTTCATCTCGCAATATGTTTGCAAAGGGAAAAAAAGGTCTGGCATCCATGCACGCACGTAAATGCATTAATCCACCCACTCCCTCCACATCCACTTCACCTCACACTTGCAGAGACACTAATTACAGTGACACCTTCAAGCAAAAGTTCCTTTTGATCAAGGACAGAGGAGAGCACAGGAGAGCAGCGATCATTCAAATTTCCTTTATGTTCCGACATATCAAGAGGATTTTTAAAAGACAGCCATGAATATTGCCTAAGTAGCTGGCAATTTCTCAGTCGCTGATGCTGTGATACTGCAAAACAAGCAAGCTCTGTTTAATTAACACTTGTGTCCATCTAGAAAAGTAAATTACTTGCAGGATTCCATCAGCATACCTCCACTTTTTACCTCAGAAATATGCAGAGAGCTCTGCAGAGACCCATATGGCGAGAAAAGCACCCTGTTGCTTTTTATGCAAATGGGCCTGTGGAATAATACTGTATCTCTGGCAGCCACTGCTCTTTGCTGCTTTAATAAAGTTGGTGGAAAATGAAATAAAGGTGGCTGGAATAATGATTACAAGAGAGAATAACTGTGAGCCCTTTGAGCTGTTTCATCCAAAGCAGGTTGTCTTGCTTTCAGAAGTCTGCAGTGTCAAGCCTGAGTTGAATAAAAGCTGGCATTCTGCTACCCTGGGATGGCTTTTCATTTTTCTTTCCTGAGGCAGTATAGTAGAGAAAATGCCAAACTTAATCAAATAGGAATCTATTGTTATTGCAACATAAGTGCAACAATCCTAACATACTCCTTTGTTAATTACAAAACTAAATGCCTTTTTTTCTACTATAAACTCTATTTTATTTCATATGGTTCACCCTGGACAATACAATACATGCATAAAGGTTGTTGAAATATCTTAATACATCCAAATACTGACTGTGATATGATGGGTCTGAAATTAGAGACAAAGAGATAATGGGCATCACAGTGGTGGTTATCAACTTTCTTTGTTGACTTTCATGCTAAATGGAGCAGTTGCTTTAGTCAAGAGAAACAGGACATTATAATAGAGAGCTGTAAACTGCAAAACATTGATACATCTGATACATTTACAACATACTATATAGTGTATACTGTCTGACACAGTCCCATAATAAAGGATTTGTGGAAATTACTTCAAATGTATGTGAAATCAATATTACTGATTGAATATTCTTGGCGATAAAGACCAACAGGCTAATCAATGCTCTAATCAGTGTTTTATTAATTGCATTGTAAAGTGGACTTGGCAGCAAATTAGAGCCAACATCAAAAGTGTAAAAAAGTGCATTTTCACAGTCACCAACTGGGTGCACAGACATTACCATGGCAACGAGACGCACACAGGTTGTGCATGGCTTCATTTGGTGGCATTACTAATGTACCGCTCAACAGCTTTGCATATATATAACAAATTACCTCAAAGAGAATATCATTAGGAAAAGAATATGTGACAGGGTGGCAGCTTTTTACAGCCGATATAAATCTGACTTTCTAAACTTAACCTCCCAGGTCTGCAGCATGAGTTACCCCAGTGATCCAGCCAGGTAAATAGATGGCCACCCCGTGACACTGGAAGCTCTGACTTTACCCTCAGCATACCCCTCTAATGCTTCTTAGTACAGAACATCAGATAAACAATCAAACAAGTGCTGAATAGAATCTCCATGTTAGCTAACGTAGGTAATCGTGGGTGTGGTTACCTTAATTTTTTACCTCTGAATAAGGTGGTTAAAATAATCTTTTGGCTATTATTAAGAGGAATAATGATCAAAACTACAAAAGTAAGACTTTAAAACAGAATCAGGCTTTGAAGTCAGACTAAAACAATGAAGGATCTTTTGCATTTTATAGTGATAAAGGAGTATAAAGTAAAGAAGGAGGACTTTAGATTTAATGAAAAACGGAATCTGAAGAACCTCAACACTGTGTTGTGAGCAGAAAGAAGGCAATGAAAACAACCACAGATGTTCATCTAACTCCTAAACCTTCACTGCAGTGTTTTAACAGAACTCAATCACTCGCCTGCTTTAGTGCCTTATCCACTTGTTGGGTTTGTTTGGTTGTCACAAGAGCTACACACAGATCTCCAAGAGTCTCAACCTCGCAACCATGAGACACTGCTGCACTGCCATTGCTGATGTCACAACTACATATAACAGCATGTTTGTTAAAACACATGTTTCACGGACACAGAGAGGGCTGTGCCTGTCAAATCATACACTTACATGCACATGTGTGTGTGTTTGTGCCCCAGACAGTTTTGTTCTGGTTGTAGTTTGATGTCTCATCATGACGACATCGGCTGATCACCTGTTGAGATAGCCGGATGATAATGACAGTAAAAAAAATCTTCCTTCCCTCTCTTGTTGTCTCCTCTTTACTGTCAGCACCTCCCACTGGGATATGGGTGGGTGTCAGTGCGCTGTCAGAGGCCAGGGGAGGCACAGCACTCTCATTGGAGATGGGAATCGTTTGTGTGTGTGTGTTCTGGATTGAAAGCTGAACATGATGCTGAGGAGACAGCTAGGAGGAAGAAAAGAAGAGTGAAACAAAGGATTGAAAAAGAGAGCAAGTCTGTGTGAGAGACAGAAAATGAGAGGGAGAAGGAGGGGGTGGCAGAGCCGATGACCAGATGAGAAGCGAGACCAGTGGTTTGGGACCGGGGGAGCAGGGATAGAGGAGTGACAAGCTGACAGGAAGGCGGATTGTGACATGTTGTCTTTTCAGTAGCTTCTTGGGGATGTGTGTGTCGGTGCACACCGACACTGCACAGCCTGTCTGGTTAAAATAGTTTTTATTCCTACATGCTGTTGCCATGTGAAGTCATCAAAAATTGCATGGTTAATGTTTTACAGGTGTTGAATGTGTGTGTTATAGGAACAAATATGGTTTATGCTTTAATTATAGAAGGTTACTGCCAATAGAAAAATGGCTGTTATTTTGCAGGAATAAACTTCACTATAAACTCTTACAGGAATACTTTAAGGTGAAACTACTGGTATTTACAGTGCTGCTTGAAAATACATCACTTCAAATCAATGCACAAATGATTAGTTAATTAATTTATCAGTGCTAATGACTGATAAACCCTTTGTGTGAATGGCTTGGAGAAAAATCACAAATGGTCACTGATTCCAGCTCAAGTTTGTTGCTTTTCTCTGTTTTAAGTCACGGTAAATCAAATATTTTTGGGTTCTCCATTTTTGGTTGGACAAAACAAGCTGAGGGCATCACCAGTGGTTGCAAGAAACTGTGAGAAGCTTATTCTTTACCCACCCCAGCAGGACAGCTCTGGGCATAGGGGTTTCTCATTTAATCGACATTTATGGTTCCCAGATGATTTACCTGACTCTAAAATAATTCGTAAATGCAGCCCTAATTTCAAATTTGAACTGATGCTTTAGGGAACTTTTGATACTTCAGACAGGTTTAAACTTTAACTCTGCCACCAACCAAGACAGCACGCTGTTGCTTTGACTGTAAAGCAAAAACAGCCAAAGTGCCTCTTAAAAATATGCAATAACAGTTTTTTTAACTGTTTTAAAGTTAATTTGGGTCAACGATTCTCACCCAGGGAAAATTTAAAGAGAGAAAAGTTACAGTACCCTGAACTGCCCCATCAGAGGCTGAGATTGTGAAGGAGAACAGGAAATAAACCGGGGTCAAAGTAAGGACTGTGAATAAGTATGAGATGCTAAGAAAAGATCATTCGCCCTCTGTCCATGCATTCATTTGCGTGCCATAAATTTGAACTTAATTTGCAAGCCACAAGCTAGAGGCAGCGTTATTTTGGTATATTCATCTTAAAATCTAAAACTGAGCATTTGACCTACAATCTTTGTTGACAGATATGCTCGAAGACTGCGGGTGAGCCACTTGACTCGTTTAAAACTGCACATACAAAAATATAGGGTTGACAATGAAGCCTGTTACAACTGTTGAAGTAAAATTTAGAGAATAACTATGAACTTTGATTGAACAAGTTCAGAACTTAAACTTTGGGAATATTTCAATCAACTTTTGAAAAACTGAATTCATCAAGCATGGTCGTATTTACTCTCTCATTCCTCCTTTGTTCATGAAGTCACATAAGACCAAAAACAACACAACAAACCCCTTTGAGAGCCATGGCGTGCCAAGACAGTCAGTAATAGTCAGTAAAGTATAATATTCAGTAGAAAATATCGATTCAATCATCACGTAGCCTGGATGTACCGTTATCTGTATTGTTACATGAGCACAAACGCCTAGATTTATTTAAAATATATTTTTATTTTAGGTGTTTTATATGGCCTGGTCTTGAAGTAGCATTAATCACTGTGGGAAGGGGGATAAAAATAATTTTGCAGAGACAGTGGTACATAGATCAGACGGAGAGGAATCCCTCCATCCCCCACTGACAAATCACACCCAGAATAGAAGATTTAGAGTATCGCACATTTGACTTAACAGGTCACAGCTCTAATTTATTCCTCAATCTGTCAAACAGTTGTAAATAAATATTCTCAGTAAGCCAGGCAATGCGCAGTTAGGCCAGAAATTGAATTTAAGGGTTAAACTGCCCGTATATACACCTGCATGATAAACACACATGCATATTCCACAATAAATTGCAACGGACTGCGTATCTGTCTGTAGTATTATATTCGAGACCTGGATGCTTGTCCTGTTTTATGTGAAACAGCATACGCTTCTCATGCAAAAGGATTTTTAGAGGATAATAAAGAGTAATCCTGTGTACATGTGTACTTTCCTATAAAGATAAGACAACTGTACTTGGCTCGACATCTTAAGGCTCAGAGTCTTCAACAGAGGAGCCATGGTTGTATATGTCAATGCAAACAGCAAAGAGCCACTTAATCTCTCTGCATCACCCATTTTTCTCTTTGCAGGATGTAGTAAAGCTTGACTGTTTAAAACTATATAAGGGAACCAACCAAACCCCTGGTGAGAAAGTACATGAAGCTTAAGTGTTGACAAGAGAAAGAGGTGTTGTCATGGAGATGGAAGAAAGTATCTGTGCTTGTCAGTTAGATGAGGTTTGTCAGTGTTAGATTGATGTTTTCGGATTGTGGGTTTTAGAGTTAGAGTGCTGATTCTTCTTAAAACTCCAACAACACTTGTTTAAAGAGACATTTTGTGGCTCCATAAAAGTCTCATTTAACTGATAGCTCTGGTTGGATGACAACACGGCAGTTCTTCTGTGCTGAAATGCTCCAAAAGCTCACAATCAGGAAAAGTTGTGCAGATTAGTGATGAAATACTCTTGGCATCCAAATGCTGGATGTTTGCCACAGATGGACTGAATTCAAAAACATCAGAAAGCACTGTCCTGTCGAAGTGTACCTCATTTGCCGCTGCATTGTTTGGAATGAATGGCAATAAAGAACCCTTTATCTCTGAGGCTTTAAAATACAAACAGGTGTTCCAAGATCCTTTGTCTTTGTCCACTACATGTACAAGCTCCCCTCCCAAAGGAAGAAAATCCTAAATGGATATTGTTTGCACATTTCCCTCTTAATTTGCACACACACTGTGAGTTGTCCAGTTAGAGTCATTGTGTGAATTGAAGTTGATTTCTGATTGCAGCTGTTTCTTGTATTTGTATTGTATTTGAAGAATTGTTGTCACAGAGAAGCCTAAGGCGCCAAACTAGCAGCACAAAACTGTTCATCTTTGGCTATCAAAATTAGTATATTTGAATTTGAAGACAGTAAACAAACTGTCAAACCAAACTCATGATCAAACATCTGCATCTCATCACATCCTGCATACACCATTTTCTGTGAATTACTTGTGCATCAATAGCTGAGTGCCATGCAATAAACATCTGTGACTAACTCAATGGAAACTACTGTATAGCCATTCAATTATAGAATGCCATAATGAGTTACCTCTTTTCTCTATTAGGAGTGTTGTGTTGATTCAGTATCTCTCCATTGCTCATAGGTACTTTTGAATTAACTGCAACTTTTCTTTTTACTGTGGTGATTCAGTTGTTATTAATTCTAGATGTGGAAATGTTTTTATAATATGATTATAACATCTTTTAGCTTTTCATTACTGACTTCAGCAGTTTTGTAAGTCATTTCTTACATATGAGCAACCGGTGGTCTAAACCAAGGTTTCATCATGTTTCAACCTCTTTCTCTTATCCGTCACATGCGCAACAGCAGGTCTAAGTATGTACTTGGCTGTTTGTATTTTCCCCAGCATTGAACTGAATGAGAATTTATTCTCTCAATTCAGACAAAATGAAACCATAGCTCACACCTTAAACTCACCAATCCATGTATTAAAGCAACATCACTGAAAGCTAGAACAGCTCTCTGGCCCACAGCCATGTGGGTTAAGTGGTGGTTTTGAGGCACAGGCAGAGCAGTTAATGACAGCGAGCCTAAAAAAACAAGGAGGAGGTCAGGGACAATATGGAACCTGCAGCAGATATTATCTGTCTTGACTTTCACATCAAAGAGAAACACTGAGATGAAAGCCTCCACTTGATGGCCTGAATGATGAACGATGGTAATAACTAGCTTTATGGTTGTTGAACACTAAAACAGTCTCTACTCTTTCATTAATCAGACAGCAGCTGTCAATATAGCCTCAATTTAGTTTACTTGGTCTCTGTCAGAGTCATGTTTTACATCATTGTCAAAATTAGTGTTGGGTTTTTCCCATGAAATAGATTAAAATTAAACTTTAATGATGATGCTGGGAAACTCTGAACTCATATAATTAATTCAAAGGCCAAACAAGATTTCCACAGAATTAACTAAATGCTTTCAGCACAGATTCTTTTTTCCATCTTAGAGAAGAATTACACAACTTTTAAGGATAACTTCTAATCACCCACTCAAATCCTGTTATCCGCCCCGACCAGCTCCCACTTGTTCACAAATCACCACAGAAAAACCATCAGCCTAATAAATCCATTCTCCGCCGGCAACAGTGGCATTTGGGCTAACCGCCACTCCTAAACACTCATATAAATTCATAATCATGACTCCAATTTCTGGGCCGGTGGTGGAGGCCGGGATGAGCGCTCATTATGGCCGAGTGATGGGTGGATGGATGGAGGGAAGGGTTGGCACCGTCTGGCTGTTAAGGGCCTGGTGTTGACATCCCCTCTCACCTGACTTGTCATTAATGGTATTGGGGCCAAAGCCCTGATTAACATGGATGAGCTTTTGTCTGCAGAGAAAAGAAGATACACAGTCACATTCCTGTTAACCTGCCGGTGAAACTGCTGCTTCCTCCTCCCTTCCTCATACACACATACATTATCTTAGTGCCACGCTGACATACATGGCCTGGTGCAGAACACTGATCTAGGCAGTGAATGTCCCACGCAGCAGAGCATGTGGGACCAATAATCCCCCGGGGTCAGAGGTCGTTGGATAATGTGACGATGTGTGTGTCCTGAAGAGAGGCAGATCTGTATCTTAGTGGATCATCTGGGGAGCAGCGACATCGATTTGACGCCAGTTGAATTTTCATAGGCCACTCGTGTGTTTTCCTCCCTCACAATCAAAGGCAATAAACATGTCCTCAGATTACCGATCGCACTATGAAACAAAGCTCAGCACCAGTGGGGAGTTGTTGATTTCCTGCATTTAATCAAGTGGGTTTTTTTCATTTTTGTACCCTGAAGCTGCTGTTATAGTGAAACTGTGGACACTTTCGGCCTTTAATGGTGTTTTCTATGGACAACTGTAATAAAAACGTTAATACAGACTTTTCAATGTAATGACCATCACAGCAACCTCTTCTGATTGGTTGTCAGGTGTATGGCCTGATTGGTTGTCAGGTGTTGGACTGCTGAAGCATAGTCACAGTCTACAGCTTGATTCTCATTATAAATCAATGCACAAGCTGCAAATAACCATAGCAACAGTACGTCTGCTTCAGTCTATGAGTGTGTATACACACACACACTTGTGATTAAATCTAAAACTGAATCAGCCTGAGTCAATGCTCATGTAATAATCGCAGAAAGTCACTCTGAAATAACCTGAACTACAAAACAATACCTCTGCCTGACCTTCTGCTGTTCCTGTTCTACAATTTAGCTCGTTAGGAAGGTTTACTTGCTTTACTTTAATATTCTATGAGGATTCATTACTATATACATTACAAGCATATGCATACATTCTGTGTCATCCAATAATGCTGATGTAAACAAAGCTTTAAGAAAACAACGTAGTTATACCTAGTTATGCTTATAATTATTATTAATACTGGCGATCTAATGATATTCATCCTTGCACCAAAACACCTGTAAATCACATTGACAGCAATAGCAGTTTCAAGTCCCGCGCAGAGATTAACCTATTTGTTTACATTTGGATCACAGGAGGGTATCTTTAAGTATGTACCACCTCATAACTGCCCTTAAGTGAATTCTCTCTCAGCAACGTTCAACGCTTGATCTCAGTCAACACCGCCAACACCGCATCAGAGTTTCCTTCTCACCACAGAGAGAAAACTAAATCCAATAAAAAATGTATTTTCTGTCTGAATTGGTAGATGTTACGGATGACTGTAAAATAACACATTGACAGGCTCTCAAAGAGATGCATAATGAGAGGGGTGAAGAGAGAAAGAAAAGGAAACAGAGAGAGAAAGGGGAAAGGAAAGGGGGGAGAGAAATATATGATGTGTACACCAGCTCAGTGAAAGCAAACAGCTAAATTAGTCATGGAATGGATGCAAATTTGCTTCCCCTGAGCGTTGCATGGTAGAATTACCCTGAGAGAAGCAGAGGGTGAATCATGCCAACCCCCGGCGCCATGTGATTTATTAGCAAACATCCAATTCAATAAGAAAGTGCTTAACATTCAAAAAGCTGTGAAAGTCTCATAAGGTGGCATTAACTATATGATATTACCATTTCCACTGGCGGGGGGAAGGCAAGACAAGAGAGCGTGGAAAAACAAACACACCCACTTTCCAGAACGGTCTTGGTGTGACGTGCCAAGTGGGACTGTGACAGACTGAAAACTCACTTGGCCTTTTCCACGCACGCATGTTACTACTCATTAACATAGACAACGAGGTTCATTAATTGACACTCCAGCCCAAAGAGCCTCTCCGCTTTGAAAAGGGCATGGAGAGAGAGAGGTGGGGTTGAGGGGTGTGAAATAAAGACAGAAGAGGGAGAGATATAGAAAGGTTGGAAACATAAGTAAAATGAAATTGCTGTTGCACTCCTGCCTAGAAATTTAAAGTTTAAGTGGTGCTGGGTATCCATCCCGATGCACATGTGTATTCTAAGTAACACTATTACCATGCTGAACGGGTATCGAAGCCCTTAAAGAAATATTTCACAAGCAAACACTTGTTAGATACCATCAACGTCGATGTTTTTCAGAAGGTATGTTGAAACAAACTATTTATATGTCGGATGTAATATGGAGCTGTATTGTCTATTTCTATCCTATGGGTTTCCAGACAAGAACCCATAACCATTAAAGGAACTTGCATCCTCAGACTATTTTGAAGTTTAAAAGGGAAGTGGGGTGTAAATTTAGTTGCTCTGCCAGTTTCTGCACTGAAAAAAGCTGCCGCATCCCTGGGGTTTTCCCATGGCCCAGGAGCCTCAACATCAGTGACAGCTGAAACAGAGGCCTCATGCTGTCACAACTTGTGTACATTCATTGGAACAGTCACACTTTCTGTAAGAAACTTCCCCAAACAAGAGGGAGCGAAAGAGTGGGAAAATACAAAATACTCCCAGAATGTCGATCTGATGAGTGAAGTGAAGAGAGCTACAATTTGGACACTGTGACAGGGTTTAAGTTCTCAGTGATTTAAAAATATGGCTGTCATTTTAAACAAGTCATTTTCTCATTTCTCCTTAACCTCCATAAACAGTATTTCATACTCCGCGTTCAGGAAAAGTAAGAGTAGAGTTTCTGATTAGATTTTGTGAATCCAAACAAAACAAAGTTTGAGTTGTTTTCTTGTTTCTGTGCCATTAAACATTTTTCATGTGATCTAACTTTTTGGTGCTATCCCTTTAAAGCTAAAATGGAAAAAAAAAGTTTAAAAGTAACCTGAGCATTGCTGAGCATTTAATTTCTAAATGAGCAGTGGGCATTGGCAGGCCTCTTATTTTGTGTATTACCTGGACGTGACATGAAATGCATGCTTTATATTTTAGTAATCAGTGTTCAATATTTTCACTTAAAATGGCCTACACTCAACACACAACTCAGCTAATGTATGAAACTGCGCCCCCTAATAAGTGTCTGACAAGATAAATATGTCAATGTGCAGAAAGCTACTTGTTACGAGTGTTGTAGAAATTACGTTCTGCCCTCAGTGCCAATGCTCTAAGCTAAAGTTGGCGGTTTCTGTGGTAAACTCTGCAATTTCATGTGGACTTGAGATGAAAAAGCCACCATGTAAAAAAAACACCTGATGGTTTAGGAGAGAAGCAGGTTTCAGGATAAAAAGGATCAGCTTTTCCTTTGCCGGACAGTGGACGGAAATAAGTATCTGCCTGCAAACAGGTAACAAAAAAGCACAAAACCATATCCAACTACTAGTTCATGGGTTTTTCTGTGCAGCCCTCAGCCCCAGTGCTGGCTTCCTAAGCTCAGTCATAAAAACTTTGAAAGAAACCCTACAGTAGTACACTACAAACAACAACATGATCATCTCCATTTAGCTTTTTTCATATTTTTTAACTGTCATGTTTTGTTTTGTTTTTTTAAATGTAGTGGTCTGAGGAAAGAGAATCAGTAGTTCTTGGTGACAGCAGCGTAATCCTCCAAAGAGAGATTAAAGAGTGAGAAGCAAATGTCTTGGCTGTGTAAATAAAGAGGACTGTTGCTTTTACTGATTTAATGATTGTGTTTGTGTGCGAGCCCTGTACAGTGTGTACGTATGTGATTCAGTGTTTGCAGGTGCTCAGCGAGCTGGGAAGAAATTGATTGACTGTGGAAATTGGTTCTCACATTTCAAAGTCAAATTAGTAAATGTGGGGAAAGGATAGCGTCATTAAGCAATTCTCCTTACTGACAAGATGTTAAATACATTAACAGATAAAAAAAATGTGTCTCTCTCTTAAAAATACGAACATGCCGAGACATGTTTTTAAAAAAAAAAAGAAACATCATGACAGCAACACCTCAGTCTTAAGATTTCACAATTGATTTTATGCTGGATGTAATCAATCATGTCACGTAAAGTTAACAATGATTTGATGACATTTTCTCAGTGTACCAGCAGAGGCTTCAGTCATCACACCAAAACAAACAGTAATATTGGCACTGTATTGATCCCATTCAGCTGCGCTCTTTAACCCTGTCTGTGGCAAATCCCCTCTGGGAAAATGGCTTGCCAAGATGGATGTGTTGACAGAAAGTACATGGTTCTTGACTGATGAGCAGATGATTGTGATTTCTTGTCTTTGATTTATCACCCAGTTAAAAGATCATTTCTCTTGTTTTATGTCATGTAGGTCCAGGAGCACATCTTATCATTAAGATTATTTCACTTCCGTTTCATAATAGCTGTGTGAGAGTCTATTTTTGACAGGCGGTTGTATTATACTCTCATTCATGAAAGTTTTTAGTTTGCTCATGCTTGTTTATTTAATCTATTTTGGACTCTTCAAGCACAAGGAACATAAAATGTCAACAACATCCTTATTTTACCTATATGTGGCTGGTTCATATTTTAGACAAGCGAAATGAACGACACTCATGGTTGAATTCTTATGAAGAATAAATTCAGTCATGCTCAGTGAAACTCTCCAACGACATGAGACTCTTTGCTGAATCGAACCTTCATGAAACTGTGGCTTCCATTCAGGTTTCTTTGGCTACATGATTTGTGGGCTGCAGTGTAAATCAGTATTTAAATGTGAACTGCAGTCTCTGACTATATGCATATTTACTGTGAGTGTACACTGAATGACTCAGACTAATTTCAAACTAATTACTTCCCCAAATTCCCCTAAACTTGGCAACATCCCCGGACTCAGCATTTTTTTTTTATGCTGGGGAAACAACTTATTAATTATAGGATGGGGAATGTGTTTTGCTACTTTGCAGTCATAACAAATTGATATGGAAGGTACAGATGTAAACAGGAGGGGTGACTCTAAACCTTATAATACTTGCATACTGTATTAAAGGGTCTGAACAGAATCTTGCCTTTGTGAGGCAAAACCATAATATTCTCATAAAACTGGGTGAGATGATTTATTTTAACATACAGTGATAGAACAATGTTTTTAAGTTTCACAGTCAGCCCAGCAAAAATCTGAGATCTAATACGTTAATGTGGGTTTGAAGCAAGTAAAAAAGAAAAAATGTGAGAATTCTTTGAAGGTTTCAGCTGTAGAAGGAACAAAACCGTGTCACTTGCAAATGACTTCACATGCTACTAATTGGCAAGATTATGCTACTTATTAAAGACAGGCCAAGTTCTATTTTTACATTGCGTCTATCAACCAAGAGCCTGAGTTATTACCATAGGAACAAGATAAATCTGCTCTGTGTCTATCTCCAAAGATCTGCTGGAGATTTGTGTGAAATTTTGTCTTATGTGACACACCACAGTGATGAAATTTTCGCAAAATCAATGGTGTCTTCACTTTCCATTTAGTAAGAAACTGATATAAATAAAGTGCACACACACACACACACACGTTGATTACTCTCACCACCAGAAAAGACAAATGCTTTGTACTACAGCTTTAACTGAAAATGTAAATTCTTTTGAAAAACACAATTGTTATATGGAGGTCTGATTACCCACCGCAGACTATGTTTGCTTATGGCTACAGATGCAACCAACATGTTCCCCAAATTAAACAACGAAATATGTTTTTCCATGACTAATTTCAGTCCAGTGCTTTCCAAAACCATTACAAATCTTTGACACTTGACTGTATCCAAAAGTAAATCCAAAATGGCAACAGAGACATTTTCAGCTTTATCCACCAAAGTGTTTCCAAATGGTATTACTGTTGATGCCACTGTGCAAAGACAATCGTATTGTCATCGCGTTTCCGTTTTCCTCAGAGTCTTGCGACAACCAACAACACAGGACACATTGCATCGTTTCAAAATTTCATTTGGAAGAGAAGAGACGAGAGAAGCTTGTTCAATGAACAGGTAAAAGTAAAATTGACATAATTTTTTTTATAGATTTAAAATGTAGCTTGGTTACTGCTTCACTCAAACAAGCAAGTATGGTGGCTGGCATCAGAGTTGAGGAAAACAAAACACAAAAAGTGTGAATTTCATTTAGTCTATAATGGAGAAATCAAAGTGGAAGGAAGAGATGTTTTTCCAGGAGGGCATACCTAGGTGCGCACAGAATTGCAGAGTGACAGCAAGGCTTATAGGGATCTGATCTAAACACCTTTGGTGCCATTAGTCTGTATCCATTACACTGTGCAATCAACATTAATTCATGATGAGATGTTAAAGAAAAACACTTTTGCCTATTGCCAATTTGAGGGGCAATCCAAACCAAATGGTTCCATGTTATATGAGCATGGACTGCTAATCCTACTGAGAAGCAACATCTCAGTCTGCTGCTCCGTACTCCTGCTGAGTCTCTTGTAAAACTTGGGCCAGTCAAAAGTGACCATACCTGCCCAGTCCAAACTGGGCAGATAAAAGTGAAGTCAAGCCACTGCTGTATCGAGCCAAACAGACCCACATATCTGTCAGCAGACAGAAGACCAAACGAGGGCTGAAGCACAACTGAATATATTTGAACTTACGCTTGACAGGTGGCAAGAAGGAAGACTCCAATTTCCAATGTTTGCTTTCTTATGCGTTGCAACTTGCAAAAGTGAAAGCTTTTTCATCTCAGGGCGAGATTATCTTGGATTCATAGATATTACTGAGCACATCGGTAAAGAGGCAATTTGCTCATTATTTCTTTGGATGGTTCACTGCAAGCTGAAAGGAAAACACATTATCACACAGACAAACACATTAAACCAGAATGTACAAAGCTATAAAGCAAAAGATGAGGGTCCACACAGGCAGACCAGAGTTTTCTACATTAAAAGTGACTGCGAACACTTTTCGGAAAAACACACCCTGTGCAACTGAAGACAAACATCGAAATAGAGGTTATTGCGCATTAGAAAGGCCATTAAGATGCCTTGAAAGCACTTAATGCCAACTTCAGAGACAAAGCACAATGTAGCCAACCTTAATAAACCCATTTTTAAAACTATATTGAGGAAAAAACATGAATAACTAGAAGAATGCATTTAGCTGAGTGCAGCTCTCCCACAGAATGCCTCACAGTCAAGATGGCGGCAAAGATAACAAAAAGTTTGTAGTTATTTATCTCATGTTATGTATACCTTTAGTGGGTTATTGCATGTAAGCAATGGGATTAATGTGCAGACAGTTTGAGCCACAACAGAAGGAAAATTTGGCCTGGTAAGGCTTGTTTACAGACAAGATGCATACAGTAAAATGGTGAATACTCTTGGGGTCAGCAATCGAAGCTTAATGACTCACAAGGAATCCTATCAATATTCACTGGAATACTTGACACAGCCTGCTCTCAAGGTACCAACATTTGGCACATGTTGATTAAATGCAAATAGTTGTCTTTGCTTGTGTTGTACTTACTCTATATGTACGTCGCTTTGGATAGAAGCGTCTGCAAAATGACATTGTAGAGTTGTAGGTAACAGTACTGATGTAATTTATGTTTAATAACCTACTTATGACTTATGACATTACTGAATGTTTTTAAATAACCACTCGTGTAATATTTCACTCAATGGATACAGACCACAACTGTCTATGATGATAATGATGTGAAACGACTATTTGAAAGTGGTAATGCAAACAAAAGAATCCACCAACATTAAGGTGACAGTCAGGTACGCTGTCCTTAGCCAAAACCAAATTACAGACTGAAGCAGATGTTGGTCGCTTGCAGCTCCCACTGGCTGAACGTTGTTCATCCTCAAGCATACAGTCATAAATGTGCAAACAAAATATTAGGCTAATGGTACCAGTGGTAGCAAGAGCGCCTGTGGACAGATACAGAAACAAACACACACATGATCAAACACAGGATCCCCTTGTCCTTGCCTGGATGGGATAATACTCATATTTGATAAATTGAATCATATTTGAGGAAAAAAAAACTTTACTGCAATTAACTGACAGTACTTCCATGTGTAATTATTACAATTATTAATTTTATGAAACAAAACCTAATTTATCTGTCAGTGCTGAAACCCACCCTCAGTTTTCCCTCAACATGGTATGCTGTACATTCTTGCACATTCAGCGACATGCTCTAGGTGCTGTATTATGCAGTGATAATGAGATATTTGGCCATATCTCATTAAGATAAAGGGAGAAAAATGTCTCTTGGGGTCAGAGGGTAATCCCTGATTATTGTGTCCTGGCTGCAGTGCCAGGCAATTAAGAAAGAGAAAATGAGGACCTAAGGAGCACTGTGAGCTTATTAAAATCCTGAGATTGGTAATAGGGGGAAATATGGATAGTGTGTAGAGTTATTCCTCAAAGTAAGGAATAGTGATCTCAGTGCAATGTATTTAATAAAATAGGGTATCATATGAACTTCCAGGCTTCTACCTTTAGGTATTTAGTCTTGAATCACTAAAAATAAAAATAAAACAACAACAAAAAAAAAAAACAGACGCCTACTCCTGAAACCAATTCTCTTGCACACACAGATCTGAAACAAACGAGTACAAGCGCTTCATGCCAGAACTGAACCACCGACTTGATGCTTGCCAGCACCATCCTCCAACCAATTATGAGTTATTATGAGCAGTACTTGGCTATCAGAGCAGCCAGCAGATCTGCCCTGTCTCAATGAGTTGCAACATTTCCAGGCACACACAGGCCATTGATTAGAAGGGCTCAACTCACAGCCTGCAGTCTATCAGCGCTCAGGGACCGGTAATCAATTCTCTAATGCCGTTTGAGCCTATTCACTGCAGCTATGATCCACTCCTCAGTGCGCAGATACAGATTCAAACACCCACGTGCGAGGACACGTGGGGCTGTAGCCCTGTCCACACAACTGAAGCACACACCAAATATAACCCAGATGTCCACCCTAAAAGCAGAGGACAACTCCCAAATATTAACTTACCAAGTGTAGCAATGATAGGGCGCTGTCATCTAATGGCATTATCAAAATGAGTGTAGCTCTCCTGAGGCAGACTCTGGTTCCTGATTACCTAGCAGTGGTGGACCCTGTTCATGGGCAAATCTGATCAGCATAGTACCAGACACAAGCATGGCCGGTCAGGAACTCAGCCTCGAGGCCCCTTATCTCTACCGGCAGGCCGTTGATTCTTTATGGGCACTGATGTCCTCCTAAGAATTAATCTGATTGGACTCTGGTGGAAGATTATGTTGTAGTGAAACTGCTGAAAGGAAAGGTGGGGCCCTAACTTTCTCTCTGTGCTGGTTGGATCAGATGGAATTATGTTGGAAGACCTTGTGCAGATCAGGGAGTGAGGGGACTGAAACTCTGAATGTTTGCTTCAGGCACGCTATCTGCTGAAATTGACTGACCAATAATAACTAGGATTATTGTCTCTAAACTTTATGAACAAGATCATTTCAACAGTCAAACAGATTTGTGCAATAAGGACCATACCGCCTTAGTCCTAAATTACAGCTGGTGTAATTTTATTGTTGCTTCTACATCATCTTTCTTCCAGCCCTACATAATGTAAAAGGCAAAAAACTTTAAAAAGGAAAATGAGACTTTCTGAAGACTTTCTAGGACATTGTCTATAGACTCATTACTCAATGGCGTCTTTCACAACTACAGGTAAAATTATGATCACAAAGTGCAATTACATGCTGATGCACCATTGCAAACATTACTGACATAGTAACACAGTATCCTACTGCAGTAACAACAAGGCATCATATGATATCAGAGGTAAAAGTAACTGAATTTATTGTGCTGTACTCAGGCAAAACGTTGAAATATTTGTACTTTATTTTAGTATTTCCATATTGTGTTGCCTCTAGGAAATGTATTTCTGTAAGGTGAAGCACTTTATACTTCACCACATTATACACACACTAATGATTTATAATGCAGTATATGGGGACAATGATAAGAAAAGTTGCAGGGACAAGGGACTGCTATTCAAACCCTTTGGATAACTATGACCTGGATGAATGAGAACCTCCACAGACATCTTGCAAGGACAAAAGGAAGCCCGAAAGGAAAGGGCCAACATGTGACAGTATGGGACTGTTCTACAACACAAGACTTGAACAAACCGTGGATGTGACAGAAGATGATAGAAGCCTTGATGTTGAGTTTTAGGAGACATTACAGGTATAAATACACCTTTGATAGCAGGAGAATGCATTAAAAACTTATAAAACAGTGTATCCAGTTTGTCTGTCATTCAGTTAGGGAGTGACTGCACATCCAGACATGTGCTTCTGACCATTTGTATCATTGTTACTGTGGCTACAAAGTGAATCCAAAACCCCAAACTTGTCACAACTATTGCCTGACACTTACTTTGGTGTCTGCGTGTCATCCAAGCGGTTCCCCAGCTGGAACTCGTGGGATTTGCTGCGGTGAAGTGCGGTGAAGCCCGGCAGCAGATGGATTAGCTTGCGGCTTGGCGGAGGCGGTGTTCCTGGGGCCTTCACTTTGTTCCTTCGCCGCATGGGGGGAGTGCCAGGTGGGGTCATGGTGTTGACCACCAAGGGAGTCCGAGGAGGTGTGTGGCCAAAATGCCTTTGGCGGGGTGATGGGGGCAGGGAGCGATGACCAGAGTCCAAGGGAGGGAAGAGCCCTGTGGCGGGGCTGTCGACGGTCAGTCGATCGGCATATAAAGGGGGGGCCAGGGCCTGGGGGCTGTGGCACATGTGCTGGTTGTACTTGGACTGGACTTTGGGGCTTTGAGAGAGCTGGAACCGGATCCACTGACTGGCCTCTGGCTGGCAAACTGGAGTGTTTTCTTTGCCCGATTCAGAGGTGGGCCACTGGATAGACCAGTCCTGCTTCGCCTGGCTCCCTGTTTGGGAGGAGACAGAGACACAGACTGAGTTAATACCAACCAAACAGCTGGTTGCCACATACAGCATAAAATAACATCATGACATAACCTCTTGGTTATCAGTAGTAGGTCCATGCAAATAGTTTTTGGTTTGATCTTTGCAGATTTTGAGATATCTGTCTGTAAACATTCTGCCTCAAAACCTAAGCAATGGAGGCTAATTTACCTTGTTTTAATGTTGCTTTGAAAAAACATAATCATGGTTTTCATTCTTCTGAAGAATTAGTCATCACAATTTACCCCAAGGGCCTTCACAGTCTTCACAGCAAATCCCATTAGTGTCCTTGAACCTGCTTAGAAAACTGTTGAAAATATATATATATATAAAATATTGCTGCTATTTCATTTACTATATAGCTTAAGTACTGAGAACACCTCCTTTGTCAAAGAAGCTCAGCGGCTGATATCTCAAAACCTGAGCAAATGAACCTAAAACTACCTGCATGCCTAGAGACCACTTGACTCAAGTGCAAAAATGTTTTTTTGGGGGGGGTTCATAATTTGGGTGAACATTTTTGTGTAATATGGTGTATCAAGTTAAATTAAATTGGTTCTTGTCATGCTCTTAATACTAAAACATCCATTAGCTCTACTTCTAGATTGCAGCCGTAAGAGTAATCCTGGCAGCAGGCGCCCATTTACGACCAGCAGAATGTGCTCAATTTGGGTAATGAAAAATTAACTTTGCTGTTATCTGACGTGAACGTATTAGTAGTGCCAGGGTGTTCAAATATGCTGATGTGGAACAGATTAAGCATGAATGGATGGCGCAGCAGAGAGAGAGAGGAATGGTAGAGCGGGCTCAAACAGAACAGGGCAAAGCTGTATGAGTCATAACACAAGCCGACTTTTACCGAAACTAAACTTTCTGTTGAATGAGAAACAAAGAGAAGCACAGAGGCAAAACAGTTGAAGGTGAGCAGCCAAAATGAATGGTTCTGAGCTCAAGATGACAATACTTTACCTCCATTACTGTGCAATTTATCGTCCTCAAGTTGTTCTTCAGAAAGAAACAAAAAAGAACGTGTTTATTGATCTGGCAGAGACATTGCTGAAATAGTCTGCAATATTGGACTCCTCTTTCCATCTGAAGTTATGCATAGACAAAAAGCTGTTCAGCAAAACAAAACATAAAGTTGGTGGAATTGATCCTGGGTACATTCAAGCATATGCAGCAACTCATGCATGACTGAGCTGGAGCAAAACTGACCTCACAATCTTCAAGTTCTGCTATTGACCGCTAAGCTATATTTAATGCAGATTTCTGTCAACAACCGCACACTGATTTTTTTTTTTTTTCTTTAGTGTCATTATTTTTCTTCCCTGTGACATTGTCGCTAAGGAACTATAAGCATGAAAAACACAAACTTCAAACACAATATCAACACCAGCAACATCAAATGAACCGCAAAGAATATCTCTCATAAAAGGTCTCGGTGGAATTGCAAAAGTTGTTGGAAAGAAAGCCTGCAGCCCTTCCTATTCTGTAATGTTATGAAGAGGCCGCAAGGAACAACGAGTTATGGGAAGAGATGCTGCAAAGGCACAAGGGACATAATATAGAGGAATTTTCAAGGGTCTCATTTTCTTTTTTAAAAAATATATTTTAGTCATCTTAAATTTCTTTTAAAAGACTTACATTCAAAGATTTATTTAGTGCTATTTTGTTTTAACAGAAACAGTGGTGCAGTCAGTATGTGGGAAGCTGAATATTTGTTAATACGGCAACAAATTAAGGCAGTTTTGTGTGCCTTTGTGTGTAAATCTCAGAGAGCCTGAAGAGAGCAAACGTTAGAATTTAAGTTTAAAAAAACAAAAAGAAGTCCACGGTGCACTGATGGGAATACTGTGTGTTGTTAAAACGTCACATCTTCATTTAGTTTTCTCCATTATTGGAGCTGGTAGGACTTTGTTGGCCCTTAGTCTCTAGCATAAAAGTCCAGTTCATTCCAGGAGGCTCTCATTAACCTTGTTTCCAGCAACTACTGTTTACTAAAACTCTGATCAATCACCAGACAGCTGATGGTTAGCATTTATCTTGTTAGCATATTTGAGTATTTAGCAGCCAAAGAGACAGATATTTCCTTCAACAGCTGGTGGAGACCAAAACAAAGCTAGAACAGGGGGGAGTTTTGGACTTAAATTCGTCATGTGACTTTTGAACAACTCTTCTGAATGTTATTGTTGCTTCATGTTTGCTTGGTATGATCCTAGTAACAGTTACATGTCATTCTGAATTTGCCACAGCTTGCAGTTTCACGTCTACTTAATTTTCAGTGAACCTGGTGTTGTCTTTGGTTGTCATGGAAACCTGCTGCTTCTCAGCACTGCTTGGCACATGTTGATCTATCCTCTGCACAGAATATGTTTCTGTGAAAAGTACAAAGTACAAAATATGAAATGGAGAACTTGACAGCTTACTCTTGAAGATATCCAGTCATATTAATAGCTTTAGCTATGATTTCTTTTCTTCCAGATCACTCACAGAAGACATCTGAGAGGTTTGATTGGTCTCATGAATATACAGTACACCCTGCCGACAGCTGTGATTCACACCTATGGACATTAGTCAGTAGGGTCTCTTGATTTGTTGCCACTCTGCCCTCAGTGTCGCTGCCTGAGGACCACACTCACTCTTGTACCTGAGCCCCCATTAAGAGGCCCACAGCTCAACCCCTTCAGAAGGACATCAAGATGCAGAAAGGACAAGTGGGCCCAAAAGAGTGCTCATCCACAAACGAAGGGAAGGATGAAGGTGGGGGTGCTCTATCAAGCCTCCCTTATTAGCAGTAATAAAACCACAGCATGCCACTCAGGAATGTAAAAGTTCAGCTTGACCCCACAGGAATGACTATAACTAATCAACATCCATAGAAGAATTCACACCACTGAGGCTGAGATTATAGATGGGATACAGAAAGCCTGATTGCTTCTGGTTGGGTCGAGGGGTGTTTAATACCTGACACACAAGGTTGTACTGGCCATTTCAAAAATTGCCCCTTCTCTGGTTTCTGTAAATGTCGGCCAATCACCTTTGATTTAATGTATGAGTTTCCCTTTGGTAATTATATTCTCGCATGAGGCTGCCTCACTTTAAAAATGCTTTTGACAGTGTTTATCAAGCTGGTACCCAAGTGAAGACAAGCAATGAACTTGAATCACACTCATGAAACTGTTGCTTCAAGTAATGAGCCAATTCATCAAGCGCAAGTAGTATCTTAGCAACTGCCTCAGCAATATAGTAACAGGACTTGACTTAGGAATTTCTTGTTTCACATGACCTCACCTAAGCAAAAGCCTCACGCATGCCAAATGAGATGAAGAACACAGAGTGAGCAGAACCCCTTTGAGAACTGTGATTTAACTAATTAAGTTCACACGGAGCTCACTCAACACACTGAATGCACATTTATCACAAGTTTTATGGGCTAAATTCAACAGGGCAGTAAGTTGACCTCTAAAGTTCACTCATGCTCTGTGACAGCAGTCCTACTCTGCTCCTGAAATCCACATTACAACATTTCTTTCTTTAAATTTATCGCTGCTTTTCTGTTGCGGTGCATCAAGTCACATTTAATCTGTAGACACTTTTCTCATTTTCGACTGTACAAAAAAAAAAAGAATACAATGGTGGCGTGAGCAAGCAATCAATGTCACCTTCTCCAGCCAAATCATAAAATGCTATAATTGTGCATCTTGAAGTATTACCCGTCGACTAGACATTTCTGCTGGATGTCTGTTCTAATTAGCTGGATTGCTGCCTCTAATATGAAAATGTGACTTGAATAGGATTGGTGAACCTGAAGGAGCCGGGATGTGAGACACTCGACAAATAGACTCAGAAATGAAAAATAACTTTGAAGAGCAACTGTCCAGACAGATTTGTATTAGTGTATTTGTGTTAGTCTTCAGTTATAGCTACAAAAAATCTTTAGACTGTAAATATGTGACTTTAATGTGTATGTTTGATATTGTATGCTAGTAAATTTAAGTCCTTGGTCACACATACTGCTTATTTGGGGGAAATATGCCGATTCACTTGCATACTCTCTCGCCTGAGAGTTGGAATATGAGATTAAATCCACAGTCATGTTGGTGCCTCAAGTGGAAATCAGGAACCACATTGCTGATTCGAATCACTTTATACTCACTGACTATGTAACTAAATCACTTTTTTCCCCAAACTAAGCTGTCACATCACTGCTCAGAAGCACTTCAGCTCTTAAGGTCTGATGCTCAGCCCTGATTCTGACAGTCTTCACTTCAGCTGTACATTCAGTTTGTTTCCTAGTCCAAGCTGTCGCATTCAGTTCAATAAAAAACTGGCCTATACAAGCACTGTACATAAGGCTGAGAGCTTAACAGCAGCCTCATGCTTTTAACAAAGAGGTAACATTAAGGCCTACTGTGAATCAAAGCTGAGCTGACAACGTCGCTCTCAGTCAGTAAAGTTAGCCTGCTTAAAGTTACTGATTC
The DNA here is from genome assembly GCA_008933995.1 of Datnioides undecimradiatus. Classification (NCBI taxonomy): domain Eukaryota; kingdom Metazoa; phylum Chordata; class Actinopteri; order Lobotiformes; family Datnioididae; genus Datnioides; species Datnioides undecimradiatus. The sequence continues at coordinate 12,683,771 of WARS01000015.1, forward strand.
GTTCCCTGAAAATGGTGATTCAGTGCAGTCAGGTCATTCATAAAGAGTTGTTTACACATGTACTGACCACCTCTAGTTTGTGCATTAAGTGCAGAGCTGGAAGCAGTCAATTCACTTTAGCACTGATACTTAAAGTAGGGTACAACGTATCATCAAACCCTTCTTAACACATTCTCATAGAATGATATTTCCAGCAAATGCTGTGTATGTGCATAACCTCAGCTGCAATTTTGGAGCCACGCCGTCATCCATCTTCCATTCTCTCTCCTCACCTGAATAACCCTGCATCTCCACATCAGCTGTCGATCCAAACAATGCACTGAGCGTTTACAACTGCTTCTCCTCTGCTTTGATTAATGGAAATAGCACACCCCAACACCATTAATAGGGCAATCTTAACATGCAGTGAGGCTTTGAGAAACGCAGATAACAGCATCATAATTGGACTAATTAACCTCTAGATGTGTTGCTTCTTTGGGCTAAATGGCAGTGAAATGCCACTGGGACAGGGGCTGGTCTATCTTACTGCCACTGTAAACAGGATTTGGCGAAAAGGGCAATGGCTGCGTTCAATAGATGCAGTGTCCCTTTTTTTAATACTGACTCTTTTAAGTTGAGGGTTTGTGGACGTTCTTGCAGTGTAATCAATGGGACTCAAAGTTAGGCTCTGCTAATTAGTTAACAGCCAATAAGGACCACCCAGGGGTGTTCAAGAAGATGGGTGTTGGGGGTTCAGTCAATGCTTCTTCTGGTCGTTTTTTCTTCCCTGTTGCATCTGCTCTTTTCTTCTCGACATGACTGCGTTTCTTCATCGCCTCCTGTCGTCATTGCCTCTTTCTCACCCTAATTCTCTCTCATGTTATTCCACGTCCTTCTTCCCCCACATGCCTCCTTCACTTTCCTTTCCTCTCCTCCAATCTCCTCCCTTGCATATTCTGTGCCTCCCTCTCCTCTGCCTTTCTTCATCTCTTTTTCTTGCTGATGGCATTTGAAGCCAATTAGGTGTTGTGTGTGTGTGTGTGTGTGTGTGTGTGTGTGTGTGTGTGTGTGAAGCTGTCTCAAGACAGGGCATGGGGACATTCCTTTAAGCTATCAAAGATTACAGAGAAAAAGCACAGAGGAGACCTGTCGTGCTAAACAAAGATCAACACTATTAGTCTGTTCAAAAGAACAACTCATACTCAAGAAATTCTCCATGTGAAAATGCTCGTATGAGTGTGTGTGGACTTGTCTAGAAGGGCAGGCTGGATAATGTGTGTATATTGCGGCACGAAGGACCGACCGGCTGCCTCCGAATTGTATGACTCATCCTCATTGCAACTCGTGGACTGCAATCCCAAGAGCCTGTAGTGAAAAATTCTATTAACTTGCATTAGTTTCCTTCCTCCACCATTACACCACAGAGCCACATACATCCACTTATTATGTTCTCTATTTCTCCTGTTATGTGATGTAAAAACTGCCAAGACTATAAAGTATATAAATGTCCATGTCTGCCAATTTTAACATAATTCCTGATGACTCATAAACTGGAACAACATATTTTCTTCGGGAAAAAAAAAAACAAAAACATATGCCATAAATCTGTAAATCCATTTTCATTCATAGCAGTGCAATATATCTGTACTTTTCCAACAACCTCCAGATTTTTAAGAGAAATATAAGTCTTAAAAGAAAAAGATGAGACATGAGAACATCCTCCGCTTCTTGCTTAACAGTGCTAAATGCTCTCATGGGGCTGTGTAACCCTTCAAAAGCACATGCACGTCTACTACTCTTGCGTACGTGCTGACACTCAGGTACTTGCACTATCCCACCAACGCAAGCACACACACACACACACACGCAGACACACAGATGTGCTAATGTGGCGATGTTTCGAAGCTATGACATATCTCCCTCTCCAAGCTCCATCTGTGTAAGAATATGAAAAAACAGTGCTGCACACCCTTTATTTCTCTCGGCTGAAAGTGCCTCTCACCGCTCTGTGTGGGGGTTGTGGTGTTGCTGTGGTGCATTCACACATCTCTAGCCAGTCCCCCCTGTTAGAGAGCCCATTAGTGGCTCTGTGTGGCCAGACCCTGCCTTTGGAGAGCCGGGAAGAGAGAGAGGCAGAGAAGAGGGAGGGAGAGGAGTACGGTTGAGGCAATGGGCAAAGAAGAGAGGCATATGATAAACAATAAGCAGGAAGATAGAAAAAAGAGAGTAAAAGAGGTAAAAGAGTGAAGAGTCTAAACAAAGACTTTAACAGTGAATTCTGAAAAGATGACTGTAATAAACCATATCTCACGGTTTCTACCAGCAGATGGAGTTAGCTTAGTGTGACCCATGTATGAAACATTGGTCATGTGATAACAGGTGGCTGTAAAGGGGGAGGGGAGATCATGACCCCTATCTTTGTTTCAGATGCGAATGGCATGAGAGATCTTTAATCCCACCAGTAATTGTCACGTGACATTAAAATGTAATATACAGTTCATAAAAACAATTTTGCATCCTGATGAACCAATGTAGATGACAAGCATTGTTAATAAATAAAATAAATAAAATTGTGATAACCAATCTGGGAAGTGATCTGAGGTGGGGAAGCATTCAGTGGCATATTTTAAAATAGGTCAGTGCATTGACAAATTTTGGTTTCATTCATAGTGTATAATGAGGAACCTTAGGGAGAATCCCCCTCCCAACAAGACCAGAATGGACAGCACTACTACAACAACTGGGGGCACCAAAAACAGCCTAGTGAGACCATGGTCTTCAGATCGCAAGAAGTCAGCACTTTCACCTCAAGATCATTGTTACAGCGTCACTTATGCAGTGAGGTTTGATGCAACACTTGTAGGGAACACTGTATGCGGATGGTCAACAGGAAGGACCCTCAACAGAGACTGAATGAAGACTGGAAACAGACAACAGAAGCTGTCAAAATCAAGCATATCTTCAACTTTGAAGAGGTCCAAGGTCATCAAGTATGAATCAGTGGACGGCCGGAGGAAGATCTGAACAGAGACGGGAGTAACCACATTCCACGGTTAGATCAAGTCATGATAACTGTGGCGTCTCCATCTAATTAAGAAAGTAAGATGCAGTTGAAAGCTCCAGAAAAAGCTGGATGTGATAGGGCATAATGCCACTCTGTAAAAAAGCAAATAAAGAAATAAATCAGAAACTGTTTAACAGTTATAAGTCGTGATTCAGGCCAGTAGTAAAGGGCTGGGGGCTTCAGGATGACGACAGTTAGCAGCTGGTCAAATGTCTTCCGTCGCAGCGTATTGTATTTAGATGTCTGAGCCATAGCTGAAGGCTGTTCATAACTACTTTATGCCACCTAATGTGAGGGCGGATGTAGGACTCGATGCAATACAGTATTAGACAACAAAGGGTAATAAATATGCTTGTGTGATCAATACCAGTATCATTTTCCCTTTGTGTTTGGCAGAATTAAGGTATTTTCTCACTTCGGGGACCTTACTTCTTTATTATTATTTGTATTCAAAGAGAAAAAAATATCCCAAACTACGACATCTTTTCAGATTCAGTGTGAACACAGCCAAAGTCCTAGACAGTGATGGCAAAAGAGAGCTGATGAGGGCATGGGTGTCTGGGACCGCCTGATGGACTCTGCCAGGGGACGCCAGCCTGTGTGTCTGTCTCTCCGGACAACATCCGCCTCCATCCCCAATCAAGCCGATGAGACAGAAAAGATAGGAAGGAAGTTGGAGGAGCACACAGGAAGCTGAGCAACTCCAGCAGTCTGATAAACGAGCACAGGGACCAACAGAGAGGTGTGAGTGTTTTGAGAGGACAGCTGAGCACCTGCAGAATCACAAAGAGCCTGCTTTTAGGGCTGCACTGTAGAAAACCTGTTTGTCTGAATCCTTATTCATTAATTTGAAAAACAAGAAATCAACAAATGCTTTTTAGAACAGACAATTAAAAACCTCTAATAAAACACTCTTTTAATAAAATACAGCTTTGTTGAGGGCACACTGAAGAAAAACTACTCGTCAAGTTAATTTGCTTAATTATTTAGCAGAGCCTTCTGTCTGAAAGGACATCTGTTACAGAACAGTATTTGTGTGTGTGTGTGTGTGTGTGTGTGTGTGTGTGTGTGTGTGTGTGTGAGAGTGAGTGAGTGAGTGAGTGGGAGTATATGCGAAACAGATATGTTATCAAACGGGTTTACAAAAGGTTGTTCCAAATGAAACAACCCCGTTTTAGTGATGATCTACTGCCCCCTTCTGGTTCAACTGTATCTGTGCAAAAGCTTTGACCTGACAGTCTGAGAACAAAGTGTGGTCTGTGACTCCACCTGGCGTGCAACCATGAAACAAAGAATGAAACGCAGTCACAGCAGTTGCCTAAGCAGGTCCCCACTGTTTGTGCCTGCTTTTTGAACAGTAAAATACAACACGCAGCAACTTGTTGTTGTCGGTGACTCTCTTTGAATTAATTCTTAGAAACCTAGTAGAAATCTGTTGCACCAGTTCTGTGAGTCATCTAATCTCTACAATATAAAATGTACCTTTGTACGAAACAGAAGAAAGTAATGACACATCTTGTGCCTTATACACAAACACATGTATGGCCTCAAATATAACCCCACCCAAAACATCAGTTTCCTTATTAATTGTTTGTATAAATACCACCATAATTACACATGTTGGAGCACGTGTGATTTAGGACATAGAGCAGGTCATCTGCACCAAGCAATACATAAATGCAACCATTTACCTTTTGCTTTAACCTTTACAATACACTCCCTTGTAGACAATGTTGGCCAGTATATAAACCTCTGCAGCTCAATAAAATAAAATGATTCTTCAGCATGTTGCAGAAGAACATACAGTGCCTCAACAAAAGCAAATATTTAGACAGTTGCTTTTAGTCACCAAATGTGGCTTTTACTGGCACTATAATGTTACATTCAGACCACAGACCATTAAGACCTCAGATCATAGTGTTTTAAGAAATAGGGGTCAAGCAGCGGTTGCAGAGATACCAACTGTCGGAGTAGATAAAGTGACAGATAAAGTGGTGAAACATGGGCTTTCATTCAAAATGCTGAATTAGTTTAACTACGTGTTAACAATACACCGCTGAGAAACTCGAAATTTCATAGAAAAGATATGAAATATGTATTTCACAAACTCAGTTTAAAGCAGCAATAAACAATAACAATAATAACCCCTAGATCTTGAGAGTCTGGTCATTTTCAAACTCCTACTATGGTAAATTGTATGGAAGTTAAAATCCTTTAATCATGAATTAAAGGAAAAGTTAGACATTTGTTTTCCCACCAATAGTGTGATAAACTTTAAATACAGTTTAGGTCTGCATACTAAAGTACTGAAATGGTGGAAGTTTGCACATGTGTAATTCACCTGAAACAACAGGTCAAACTAGTCACTGTGTAAATTAAACTGGGTCTCCATGGATGAAAACACACACACCACTGCAGAACAATGGAATAAATATGTACATTAAGTCCAGTCTGTTGCAGTTGACTGTAGGTGAAACTATGGTAAAGATTAATGTCAGGTCATCATGAAATATCCAACCAGTCATGGTTGGATAAGACACACTAAGGTGTGTCAAGGACATGTCAATCAGGCGTAGTCTGTGCACACCCACACAGCCCTGAGCAGAGGTCTAACGAGGCAAAGTGCAAACACCTTGTGTAGGGTTGACAAAATGTAGTCAGTGCTCTGTTAATGTTGATAAAATGTAATATATATGTGTTTATATAGTTTAATACAAGACTAGGGAAGAAAAGCTGCAGTTTTAAAATAATGTAGCAGGAGAAAAAGGCAATCACACAAACTTCTTAGTTCATATTGGACAGTTCACCCCATATGTCAGCTTGATTCATGTGCCACATTTACTGTTTGCTCTCTGCATTTGCCCATATATTAAGTCTCACATCCCTACTCCCCCTGCCACCCTGCAGAAAACCCCTGTGTTGCCACCGTCACCTGACCTTGCCTCGCTCACCTGCACACCTGTTCCCATTTCCCTCATTAGCCCTGTAGTTCTATACCAGACCATTCCCATTAATCCTCCCTCAGAGTATCTAATGTGCTTGTTACTTAGCAGTTCAGCCTTTTTCTCTGCCTGTTGGGACCTGGGACTGCCCCTTTGCCTGATCCATAACTGGTTAAAGTCTGCCTGGTGTTGATTATCTTGTTTCTGACAAAGAATAAAGCTGAACTTTTAACTTTACCTGTCTGGTCTCTAAGTCATATTCTGACCTGGCTTTCTGCCTCACAGTATTTTTGGTATAAATACTGCTACACATGACTACGTGGCAATGATGTTTGAAGTAACACCCCTCCATTTTTTTAAAATTACTATCAAAGATCACTGCTGTGACAAATGATTCATAGTAACATAACATCATAGAGTATAACTCACTTCATAAAACCTGTTGTTCTGAAGAGGGGGGTGTCTTATTTCAGGGAAGAAAATAAATTGTCTGGCACACGAGTACTGACGCACTTTAATTTACCATTTGTGAAGAATAAAAAGAAAAACCAAACCACTGTGGTTGAACCTATGAAGAAAACAGTGCCACCTACAGAGACACAAACTGTACTGGGTACGCTGTGTATTTCTTAAGTTCTCCCTACAACTGCAGTAACATCACCACGACCACAATGCCTGACTAGATCCAAATATTCCAGATTGCATGTGCATTTAAAAGCGTGGATAAGCTGAGATAAATATGGGCTTGGTTTGTTTTCTGAGTGAGATCAGAAACAAGTTTGAATTTTCTTTACATCCTTTGAATCTTTGCTCTTCAAACATGATAAAAATATAAGACACCCATCACACTAAGATAAGGACTGCTGTGATTTCTTGCTGGTTTTTACTGATCCATGAATATGACATCAGGTCCATTTTGGTGAGGACCATCTTAGTCAAACATAACGTCACAGATCACTAATAAACTATATTTTTGAGTGGCATGAGTTAATCAACTGCAACTTTACGTGTAACACAAGTGTTAGTTCAGTATGTGGATAAAGAGGTTCTAGGTTCTAGACAAATATTACAGATGGAAACATCATTGGCACAAATACATTAATCCGGACACAATCTATTTATCTATTTATTATAAATGTCTATATATTCTGTGGTTATATGCACGAGTAAGATGTGACTTCATTATTTGATGGACACTTAATGTCAAATGTACAGGTATTTTAAATAAAGCTGATTTTATTACTTGGTTTGTCTTCCTTGTCACTGTCTCTCTGTACTGTGGTCTATGCTGTACTAGACTGCACTCTTGATAACTAATATACAAACAATAAAAAGTAGATGTGTTATCACTCCAGTTCTATATCTCACCTCCATATGTCAGCTCCGTCTCAACATCCCTCACAACCATTCTCCTCTTCTGCATTAATTAAAAATGGCATCATACACATCACATACACTCCCAGGCAGGATACTGATGTAACTGATTTTTACTGAATACAGCAGGATGTAAACAAGCAATCATTCCTCTTTTGTCAATGTGCTGCACTACATTATTTTTGTATATTTTGGCTTATTAATTATAAAATGCATGTATTTTACATGTGTGCAAGTCACTTCCTAAACCATACTGTAGACATGCAACCTGCATGTCTACAGTATGGCAACCAATGGTTGCCATCTTTATGGCAACCATTGGTTGGTATGGTTGGTTTTTTGAAGGATTCCAGTTAGCATACAGATCCGCCACTTGACAAAGATATTTGACATGAGTAATACAGCACGTTTAAAACCTTTTGAACATAGTCCATTTAAGGATGAACAAACTTGCTTACTAGAGGGCTGCAGGTTTATGATGCTGACACTTCACTTGCACCCCTGTTCTGGCTGGGGACCTGTAATAAATGTCATCCCCTAACCATCTGCTCAGTTACCGTCAGCTCTCTACTGTATATTCTCTCTAAAAAAACATATAATGCCTCAGAAAAAATAAACTTTTTAAAACGTGTAAAAAAGAATATAAAAATGGAAAAAGTCATGTCAAGTCATCTCAAATGTCAGAATGTACTTGAATGCACCAGGAGGAAGTATTCACAACGATCTCTGCTTCAACCTGTGCTACCCTACAATAATGTCACTTTAATGGGAATAACAGATAGATAAATAAATAATAGTGACCTAGTGTTCCCTACAGTGTTTTCTCTACCTCAAGTGAAATAAAAGATTTAGACATCTTTTAAATGTATGGTAGTAAGTAATGTAATAGGTAGGAAGGACATTAATCAAAGAAATGAGAAAGGAAAACTATTTCCATGGAGTGAGATTATTACCCACAACAAACATTAAATGTGTAATTTTGATCTATCTGTATTTTTTTGTGGACCCTTACCGAGCTGGTGGGCCTTTCTGAGGCAGGAGAGGGAGGCGTTGAGTCGGGCGCACTCCTCTTCGTTGGCACCAAACTTCTGCAGCAGCTCACACACCTGCTCCTCGCTCATCTCCAGCAGGCCCTCCAGGGTCACCTCACCTGGACTCATCTCCTATGAACCACGCACACAAGACGCACACAAACACGACACAGATGAAATGACACACACCGATAAGATCACAGTTAAGATCTCAAGATGCATTGAATAAGAAACCTCGAGAGTGGAGTAAATGTGAACCATTATGTTTGACAAGAGCCGAAAGACGTCACAGAGTGCTGGACGGCGTTACTTTTACAACATGGTTTTGAGTTTATTTCCTGTCAAAATCATTAACAAATGAGACAGAACAACAGCGTGAAAGCCTAGTTCAGGCTGCTCATTTTTAGATTATAGAAATCAGAATCAAGCTCTAGATAAGCAAGTATTTAATTTCCCCACTGTGGGATAAAAAAAGTATTGACTTGTGATATAAGAACACACAAGGTTTAGTTTAGATTGGTTTAAAAAGAGAAAGAAAAATAGAGGCAAAGAAAAAAAGGAAAACAATAAGGTGTCAGTTGAAAACAAAATAAAATAATCCATAAAAACATACAAGCAGTCACTGGATGGTTTGAGGATGACAATCCTCAGGAGATTATCGGAAACCAGATTTATTTTTTGAATATAAGCTTTCACACATCATTGTGCCGTAATGGACGTTAGGATGGGTGTGACTTTTAAGATGAGAAAACATGCGTTACCTGTGTGACCTCTTTCCTCAAGTTGACGATGCGGAACCAGTGGCCGAGGCGAGGGAAGTCCTCCAGCTCGGCACTGCGCTCCTCTAAGGCCACTTTGCACTTACAGGACAGCTGGCGGCTGAAGTACTTCACCAACTTCCCCTGTGAGCAAGACAGACATATATACAGAGTGAGGCCATCTTCTACAGTGTTAATGAACCTTGTTTTTCCCCTACACTGCAAACACAATATGAAACAGATAAATTTTAGCCTTAAATCAGAACAACAAAGTTTTATTAACCACCTTATGTGGGAAGATGATTTGGTGATTTCCTGTCCATGCAGTGCTAGAGTTTTTGACAGTTTGTTAACAATATGGAGTAGCTTTATATCATACAAATAAGACTGTGTGTTTGTCATAAGTAGAGAAGACAGGAAAACAGTATAAACTTTCTTTTCCTCCTGTCTTTTAATTCAAAGCGTATGATGAGGCTAAATATTTAGTCCATTACATAGTCAATGATCTATCCAATGATGAAGACATTTACAGACAGTGTTGAAGGTTTTATGCACAAACAAACAAACATGTTGGCACATGGATGTAGTCTGCGTACAGTGACTGTGAAGCTTTTTATACCCCACTGCATGCCGCCCACCTGTGGGGTTACTACAGAAAAGGCAGCATGCAGAGACTCACAGTGGATGACGTCGACAGTTAGTATAAGGCTCTTGTTTAAAACACGAGCCAAGAGTTTGCTAATGCTGGTGTACCCGCCTGCTCTGCTGTGATACAAAATCTTACATATAGATGTATGTGTAGGTTATCTGATTCTGTATATGGTATTATTTCAACCTTAAACAACCTTCAACTGAGCTCCGTCATGATCTCGTCTAGAATCTGGAAACAGGTAGATCTCCATGCTCGCAAATGTCTGTTCATTGAGGAGTGTCTTCTTGTGTGGATTTGTTGTTCTTCTTTCATTATAGATATTGCTTTACTTATTTATTTAATTATTTTAGGGTATTTTGTTGGGCTACAGACCTCCCATTGAGTATTGAGTCCTATCACATCCTATAGAATCAAAACAAGATTGGCATACTGTTCAAGAATGAAAGAATATTTACATTTAGTTTTTTTTTAAATTATCACATAGATCATAGAAATATTATAAGAATATTGTAGGAATACTGCAGGCGACCACAGGCGACTTGTCCCTTGGACCATGAAAGTCACATTACATTGCCTACAATATAGAATAGAATTGAGTATTTGCATTATATAGTTTAAAGATCATTATAGATACAAAAAGATGCAATTTAAAATCATTTTTTTATTTCAGCACCATGGACAGCAGCATTGATTTATCAATACACAGGAGGGCCATAAGTTGTAATTTGTACAGATGCCATTCTCCCTAAATACCCTGATCAGTTAGCTTACTACCTTCAGTCTTAACATGAGAACATTTACAAGAATATTTAATTCAGTTGACGACGTTTTGCTCGTCGAATAAAAAGACTTTAAAGATAAGCAACAAGTCGCTGTCTTTGTGTTATAAAACTCTTAAAACTCAATTCAAAGTTGTTGAAATACAACTAACCAGCAGTAGACAATCAGCCTGGACAGTCTGGACAACCAGCACAGGGAAAGTACATGCAACGCTCTCTGTTCCCTCAAACAGCACTGCTAACTCAACACCTGTTTGCTCAAGCGGAGCCGGTAAGTGAGTAGTGGCTCAAAGCTGTGGTTATACTGGTCAGGCTCCTGTGTAAGTATAGTTACCTGTGGGGAGGCAACAACAGTTATAGGACAAAAAAAGAAATTTTGTCTTGTTTGTCAAAATTATATGAGCAATTTCTACAATTCTACAATGTTATTTGGCCAACGCTTTTATCCAAAGTGATGTACATATAAGTACAACACAACAACAACTCTGTATCACCTCGTTTAAACTGAAGAGGTGACAAATGTATTTGTGGGAGATTTATTTCGAGGTTTTGTGTGTAACTTTCAGAAAACCCTTGTTATTAATGACAATTAGATGAACTGCAGTAAGCATATGTTGCTTGAACTTGAACTCCACGGGTTCAAGCAAGCACTGTGCATATAAGTTAGACTGGATAAGTCAAGACAACCAGAAAGAGAACCACACTTATCTACAGATTTCTAGTTGACCAGAGAAGCCAAGCTAGTTAACTAGCAAGGTCTCCCACTCATCAAGACAGAGTTCATTATGTAAAGTTTTGTTTTTCACTGATATTAGCAAGGGTAATGGTAGATAAACATTTAAAGACCCAGTGGCAATATGTATAGCCCACTTGCAACTGCAGAGTTTTGAACAAGACAGTAAACTGCCCCCCTGTACATTAAATGCTAAATGATACATTTCAATTAATACTTTAAAACTCACTCAAACTCAAAAAGCATTATTTATCTATTTAAACACACATGAACACTCTCTTCATTTTGTTCTTGAATGTACAGAAGTGATCTGACTCTGGTCTTGGTCATTACTTTCTGAAACAGGTGATCACACAAACTTCACAAGACCTGGTGTTTAACTTGTTTTGGTAACTGTAAAATTATTATTTGTGCAACCATAATAAGTCTTAAACATGATTTTTGTATCAGTGTCAAAGGGAAACCATCATGTCCTAAATAAACAAAACTTTTATGGTTTTTAAAGAAATGATTCTCATTTTCTGACTGACTGACTGTCATTTCAAAGCTTTACTTCCCTGAGCACTGAGGAACAAGGCCATGCATAGAAGTCAAATCTGAATATCTCTGCTGTCCCTGCTCATGTCTTACTTACTCTTATCCAAAAAGTCCCTTTCTAACAGATTGAAGCCCACACTGTTTACATGCATATGTTTTCCCTTACTGACATGGCAACATGGCACAGTGTGTTGCACACTGTCTGCCAGGAGAACATAATGTAACTATAAGGTAGCTGAGAGACAACGTAGGAGAGTTACTTTTAGTCCTTTTACAAATTAATTTACATCTTTTCATTGGCACTTTTTATTTAAGAGTGAGTAGTTAACACGTTGAAAGGGATATGCTTAATTTTCTAGCAACGGATAAAACAAGTGTATTTGTAGTGAAGCAGTTTTGAGTTGAAACAATTGGTCTGATTGTTGGTAGAACAAGGCCCATGCCCACAGTGGGTGACGTGATGCTTGAAGACTTAAGGATGATACATTTGGATGGCCCCATTCCAAACATACACCTACAAAGTGACTGCTAGAAATTAGACAGTGCTGGCCTACATCAGTGAATACCAAAGTAGAAACCAGTGGAGGAGGGACTCGCAAGTCACCTCTGAATGTAGAAAAACCCTACAGCAGCTGCCCACGGCTGCTAACGCTCTGCCCGATAAGGCGACTGCTCAGTCCACACCTACAGAGAAACACACATTTACCCTGGCAAAATGTGCTGACTTCTTGCTGCATTTCATATTCTTACAATATTTTACTAATGTCATGCTACATCTACTTAAAATATATCTTGCCATATGAGCCAGCAACACAGTGTGACATAGTAGTGACAGCATTCAGTGCAAATGAAGGAGTGGGAGAGGGAGGGAGGTGGGGCAGAAAGACACATGATAAGCTATACTTATTTTATCAAAATGTATCTTTTTTAAAAAAAATTAGCCATGTAGAGATTTTAGTAACTAGGCTGGCTCAGCCTCACTTTATTTTTAACACTAATATAATAATGTTGGCGTGCTAACACGATGGTGGTGTGCTAACTGATGGTCAACAATAGCATTCAAATCAAAGCATACCTGAGCTGGTATGCAGCCTCCCTCTTTCACTAACTTAGTCTGGTATGGCTGCAGACTAAGATTTGTTGTTCATGTAAGTTTGCTAGTTGGCAGGGAAAGTAGAAAGAAACAAGGCAGCTAGTGCAGGGGTCTCTTGGATCCAGAGGCAATCATTTCACAGGACTCCCACCATGTTTGACATTTATCATTACATCCAGTCCACAAATTTGGATTTTTCCCTGCCTTAAATAAAAAAAAAAAAAACCCCACTTAATTTACATTTAGCAAACTGCTTCACACTCTGCAACATGGCAAGATAATCACGTCACCTCAACAGCACTCGGATTTATCGCTGTGTGTCTCATTCTCAGCCCAGTATAAAGGTTGACCTGGAGCACTGCCATTTAATAATATCAGTACAAGAGTGAGGAAAAAAGACAAGTATGTTGCTAAACTTTGCAGCGTGTATAGCTGAAAATATTGTTGAAAAAAATTGTTGTTCACACTGAACACACAAGAAATTTGTCCCAAATTGACTTTAATCCTCCTGACCTGAGATGTAAAACCAACCACCAAGCAGCGTCACTGTCCCAAAGCTCCAGTCAGAGCAGATTTGGCAAAGCAAACTTTACTCCCTTGCTGTGGCGAAAACCAGAAGGAACTGAACATACTGTACTGTGGGCAGGTGTACAACCATAAGCTGCTAGGGCTAGCAGGCTAACAATAGTACGCCACAAGCTGAATATTATCCCTGTTTTTCACACTTTATTATCTTTACCTTCTGTCTCTGCTCGGCACGGGCTGCTAAATATGCAGGATCCCTCCAATACAACTGTTAGCATTTTTTTCCCTTAACAAGTTAGTTACAAACACACTACAGTCAATGCTTTGGAACAGGAAGTCAAGCCTGCATCTTGTGTCTTAACCTGCATGAACATCAGTGAGCATCTAAGGTGAACATGACTGGACCTAAGATCCATGTGGCACCTCAAAGGAATCAAAATAACAATGTCATTTAAAGAACAGTTCTAGTGCAAAATGTATTAAGGCAAAGGAAAGATTAAATCTCACTGGGTTCACATCCTTCATTCTTACCAGAAATTTAGATTTCCAGTTTCTCTGAATCACATCAGAGTCATAGTAGCAGTTTTCTAATATTACATGAAACTTGCTAAATGTTAGAGATTCTACCTAAAGCAGCATATTCCCTAAAATGATGGACTGTTGCTTTAAGCTGATTCTTAAGGTAGATGAAACTACATATATGTATATAGTGCTATTCCCATGTGAGACATGAGCTAAACTGACCTCTTCACAACTGCTACACTCACAGTTAATCGAGATCAACGAACAATAACTGAACACTACAACTTTGTCTGATCTGTTAAATGCGTGTCATGTACATCTCTGCATTATAAACTGTAATATATAATTCAGCAAAGGTTGGTGAAGCTTGTGAATGTAATTTGTGTATTTATGAGAATGTGCTTATTGAAGTAGTAGCAGAGTCGTAGAGGTGTATCAGCTTTGTTTCAAAACTCACTAAACTAACTAAAAGTAATGTAATTTGAAATGTATGCATTAATTTGTAAACAGCAGTTCCTTACTATTGTTAATACCCAAAGCCAAACTTCACTTGTGTAAAATTTTAGCATCCCAGAATACCTTGGAGTTTCTCATCCATTATCAATTCAACATTCACTCTCATGAGATAGTGCTTTTCTACAAACAGCCACATAGGACACAGAGGAGAGCCAGAGAAGCCCATGCAGTGAAGGCACCACAAAACCACGAAATTGGTTTCACTGGCTGAGAACCACTCATGGCACACAGACTAAACATGTGTAAAATAATGAGCAAAACTGGTTAAAGCTGCTGTAATTGATAGTTTTATAATAGTGTGTTAAATGACAATGTGAAAACAAAGACAGATAACCAGGATCTTCTGTTTCCCTCTACTTTAGTTTTAGGTTATTGTTAAATTTTTCAGCCCTCAAGTTTACTGTTGAGGTTCACTCTCACCGATCAGTAGCAGGCTGCTGTTTTCAGTGATAAAGCTCTGAAACCCAATGTACACTACCTGCTCAGCACCAGCACCAGCAGACAGACACATTTAGCAACCAGCGGATGAACATTTTGGAGTATTTGGCAGCAAGAGAGCCAGACTTTTCGCCATCAAAGTAGGTGGAGACCAAAAACAGAGCTAAAAGAGAGGGAATACTGGACTTTTATCTGTCAGGTGCCAGATATTATGGCCTTCAATGAATGATAATGTTGTTCTGCATCTTCTAAACATTTAAATAACTGTTTGCTAACAAGCTCGCTATATCAACTGAAAGGATGATAATATGTCAGACAGACAATGTGACAACCATGCTGTCACTACACAACATGGGCTTAAAGTAGAGAGATGTAGAAGTGAGGTGCAGACAAGAGGATGCTTTGAAAGCAGGGTTTTCATACATACAGCCATCCAGTGTAGCTATCCAGAACAGGTATTAAAACATGTGCCTTTGGTCATGGTCAGACAGCTCATACTATGACCTACTTTGCTTCAAGTACAATGAACCCTTGGACCTTCCTAGTTACCGTCGTTCACAGCCTTTGATCGTCTGACTCTGTGTAGAAAAAATATACAATATCCAATTTTCCACCTCTGAAGCAAAAAAGCTGATGCTGCACTTGTTCAAAATAAATATTGTAAATCTCATCTCATATGCTCGAATATGTATAAATAACAACACTTGTTTTGACCTGCCCTCTTTTCTGTTGTATGAACTACATAATTGGATCACATGTCATGCTCTATCATGCGTCTGCATCTCTATAAAAGCCTAAAAAAGATCATTCATCATGTGCGTTGATCATTCCAGTGTATCCAAGGGATACGGCGGACAATGCATAATCATATTAATGGAAACCAGTATTAGCACGTCATCCAGGTAATGATATAGGCTGCTATTTTTGGTAAGGCTTTTGGCTAAAACAAGGTCAGTGCTCAGCTTCTAATAGATTGTGTCTGAGGCCCAATCTTGGTTCTTTAGGGTAATAATAGAGATGGAAAACAAGAGATGTTGTAGAGGAATCTCCCATGCACACAACACTCTTTACTGATCGGGACAGGTTAATGAGGAGGGCTTTGCGTATGGCTGAAGTCATTGTGATCCTGATCAAAACCCCTGGTGTACAACTCATTTGTCGTTAAGGCAATGAGACAACTGCCATCCGGAAAGGCTCTCCAACTCTGAGGATTTGAGGAAGATTAGACGGTTCTCAGCAATAACTCCTTTGTTGCATTTAAGAATTAACTACCAAGTGTGTTCTCCTTTGCTCTCATTCATTTCTGATATTTGTTTATTTCTGTTCGGCTTTTCTTTCACCCGTTAATTAAATTAATTGAAATCTAAAGAAAATATAAGGAAAATTAAATATTACAAACAACAAATAAACTGGTATGCAGCTTCATTCAGACCAGGTTTTTGCAGTAGCCAAAGATTTATCTGTACTGGTTCATGGGTATTGATAAAATGTGTTTTAAAGGGCATTGTGGTTTAAATTTAACAACAGAATTGCAGCCCACAACAGTACATGACAACTAAAATACCTTGCTCTGACCTGAATTCATGTTGGTGTTTCTATTATTTTGACAGGTGAGTGGCCTGTTAATAAAATGTGGCCAATTACTATTTTTCAAGCACTGAGAAT
Organism: Datnioides undecimradiatus; assembly: GCA_008933995.1. Taxonomy (NCBI): domain Eukaryota; kingdom Metazoa; phylum Chordata; class Actinopteri; order Lobotiformes; family Datnioididae; genus Datnioides; species Datnioides undecimradiatus. The sequence goes on from WARS01000015.1 coordinate 12,700,379, forward strand.
GCTCCTCTCCCATCCCAAACAATCTGTACATTAGTTTCTTAGTTTCTCTCTTCTTTCTACACAAGTTTATTGTGAAGAGCCAGAGTGCTTCAGCATAGTAAAATGTTAAATTTTAACATTTAACCAAAACTTCAACACAGAGATACAATTTATTGCATTTGAAGAAGTGACGTTTTGCTACATCCCTGACAGTTACTGCTCCATGTAAAGCTAAAGGATGTCAGCAACAAATCTAAGTTTATATGCAGTTGTTAGTCCTGGGGACTCACTAGTCAGACACAAAAAGTGGTAAGGAAGCAGGAAGCATGTGTTTTCAGCAATAAAGCATTGATAAAGCCACTGTGTACTACCTGCTCAGAAGTAGAACAACACAGAGACACCAGAGGTAGTGGCTGGCTACAGAGACAGATCTTTGTCTCAGGAGTTGATGGAGACCAATCAACTCCAATGAATCTATCAAGAGGCCAGAAACGTAACTACAAATGAATGATAATGGCCCCGTGTGTCTGCTGGATGTGTAAACAGGAAACTATCAACACGTCAGACATTGTGTTAAATTATATTGCCCCCAAGTGGTTTAAAGAAATCTATTACTGCAACTTTAAATAATAATTGTAATGATAAGGACATGCTGGGTATGCTTTGCTGCAAAATCCACAATAACCTGCCTCTAAGGTGGGATTGTACCTAAACAAAATAATAATCAAATACAGCTCTTGAGCTTTTGTGAAAATGCATAGCTTGTGTTGTTGTGTGCACTTTGTCAAATGTTAATGCAACTCAGTGGAAACACAATTAATATTTGTTCCAGAACTCCAAATGCAACTATATTATTAACTATGAAAAGTGTGGGAATGCGATGAGCACACTTCAAAAGAGTTGCTAAAATCTGACTTTACTCAGTAGAACCCTTGGAAGCGTATCAAGTGTGAATGCAATTAATATATTCTGGAAATGTTGCTTCAGACCGCAGTGTTACTTTGAAGACCTACAATACGTACACAAAGTGAAGCCAGATGTTCCACTATTGTGGTTGCATATCAAAGACTACAACACACCCAAGGCACAATATTACACACATTCAATTCAATAGACCAGGTTTAAACATATTAATAACTTATAAATGTTCTAAAACCTGCATTGTGTCTTCCATTGGCACATTGCTAGCCAGAAATGTGTTTCACATCACTCGTAGCTTGTGCCAGTCCGGTACAACAAGTGATACAAACAGCACTACCTCACTGAAACACTGCATGGCACTGACAGTAGTCCAAATTCTGCAGTGTCCCTTCAACCACACAGATTTCACTGCAAATGTAGTGTCATAATGCCATTCAGTCATCTGTATAGACACATTAATATAAACGCCTCTTGTCTCTGATGTAACTTTTCACCATTTTGCAAAGGTATGCTGAAGTGAAATATAAACTTGGGATTGAAAAAATATACAGTATTAACCCTTTCAGTTCTCATCTAGTCACCTAAACCATCCACCAGTTTGTGGTAGAGATACTAGGTACTGTACACATGCAGATGATTAATGCTTTAATACTGACAATGTGTATTGCCTATACATTATCCAGGTATATCTTTCCTTGGATTCATCTAGAAGTAAATGTCTATCTGTCTAAAATCATGACACAATATATCAAACTTTACTTATTAAAAAAGTCATTCACAAAGATCTCTCTCAGGCTAATATTAATATTTGGTAATGTCTATGTAATGCTTATAACTAACAATCCAGTACCCACAATGCCTTGCAGAGGATTCAGGGAACGTAGTGAACATTTATCTTCACTCTGAAGCCTGCTCATAGCTGGCAGCACATTTGTACTTAATATTAGTTCTGTCTCTCCTCTTGGATTACATTCCTGTCCCCTTTCTGTGCAGCACTTTACAAACTTCACTTAATAGCTCAGACATACAGAACCACTGAATGTAAGACTAGGCTATGCATGTCTATATATGTTATAATACACAGCAGTATATTCATGTGGGGTTAGGATTAGTGAGTGGCACTCACAAATGTCTTTATGATTTGTGTAGAATATCTCAATTATATCCCCACTAAGTCTTAACGCGTGTTTATGGTACACACAGATACTCATTGCTGACTTTATGACGACCTTTATCGCACTTAGTGGTATTTGTTTTAATCTCCCGAGGCATCACCGTAACATTCTTACAGGCCCTTAATGCTGTGCCGCGTCTGCGCTGCTCAATAGTGAGTTTTCAGTGACCTTATCGCACTTTATGGCATTTTTTATGTCCCGTAACAGCCTCTCACTGGTGAGGGGGTGTCGGTGGTGTCGGACTGGTTTAAGTGGTCTCATCACAACACAGTCTGATATTCTTAAACACAAACACCGGGATATTATGGCCATTACGTAACGCAATTTACGGAATACCCCACGGGCCAATTAAACGGATAACGATATTTTGTAACAGTTTCAGTAATCTGCTCGCCTTGCATAACAGCAGGGCCTGGATGCGCTGCGAGCACAGATGCGCAGGCTGGCATATTGGTAATGGGTTGTAAACACGGGCTGCCTATAGGCCTCGGCTGCCTCAGATATTATTCTGATGGAGAAGAGCCACCTTCTCTCCCCGCCACCTGCAGAATGCGCAAGTCTATAACAGCCCACTGCAGCCCCGTAGCCTCTTGATTTATTGCACTGCACAACACAGATAGCGGTGGGCTTTAGCGGAGATCCTTGCATGTTCATGCGACCACAACACAGACAGCAGTAAAAGCAGTTTGTCGTTGAAAAGGCGCAGAAAAATATGCATAGTGGCCTAGAAATGAATAACAGACGGTGACAGCCCTCCGTATTGATTTAGATGAAGATGCACAGCAGAGATTCAGTCATTCCGCTCAAATGGTGCTTACCTCCAGCGTTCGTATCTCTTTTTGTGTCAAGTCGTTGGATGTGGCACATTTGGTCCGTAAACCCTCCAAACTAGAAATGCTTATGTCTATCATATTTTGCACCAACTCGCACTGCTGCAAGGCTTTCTGCAAACTAAGATGCTGCTCCTCGCTTTTTGTCATCTCCTCGTTCATAGTTTTGCGAGCAGTGGTCGTTATTTTCCCCTTGCACTTTCAAAAAATAAAATAAAAAAAATACAAAATTAAATTAAAAAAAACCAATAAAAACAACAACAACAACAAAAATAATATTTCAGAAAAGAAACGTGGAGAAGCCCACGGAGCAGAGCAACCTGCAAAACGCCATGAAACGAAATGTTGTAGGTTTACAGACAGGGTTTGAGCCGTGAGAGAGTCGACTCCATTGCAACAACAGTCCTCGTAGTTCCTGCTGTTTCATCAAGGTGTCTCTGGTTGTAGGCTAAATCAAACACAATATGAAGATACCGAGCGGGACTACACGGTTTGCCACAGCATCCATTGGGTGCCCCTTCGTTTCAAATGGATGTTTCAAAAAAACAGAAGCCGTTCAGCGCATCGTAAGCAGACGTATCGGAGGGGAAAAACCTGGTGGTTTTAAAGGTGCTGATGTGTGGATTGGATGCAGGTACTCCCTGTCTCCCTTGGCAGCAGCTGCATCCCGGTTCGCTCCCACCACACCGACATGTTTCCTGTCAATCAAACCCACAGCAACAGCAACAGCATCGCATCGCCCAGGCACCGCCGTGAGGGGCCGCTCTCGCGAGATTAGCGCGGAGTGCAGAGGGCTCACTGCCTCAACCAGTCTCCAGGCCTGCGTGAGGAGCAAAACTGACACTTTCACGTGTTTGAAAAGGGCGGATGTGTGATTATCGGCAGTTTGACACACACCTAGATGCGTGCGGTGTCTTGCAAGGCACCCACATGCAGAGCATGCACTCACCTACACACACTATAGCGACTCTGTGGTTTTCAATCTTTTTTCTGTTGCTTTACAGTGATTTTTATCTGACTTTTAATTTCCAGCCTTTTTACAGATCCTTAATGTTGGTGTAAGACCAGCCTACATGCTTGTATGTAGTGGTGGATTGTACTCAAGTAGGCCCACTGTACTTCAGTCAGGCCTGCTTTTACTTTACTAGAGTATTTCAATCTTTTGCAACTTTCCTGAACATCCAGTACATACACAAAGGAAAATACAGCCACATTTATTTGATAGTGTAGGTTACTTTCCAGATTCAGTTAGATAATTCAAAATGTAATCAACCGATGTACAAGTCTGTATGCTTTTGCCACAGCTTGTGCGTGACTAGTTATATTTCATGACTTATCTATGTTCTTATTTCTGTCCTCAAACCTCTCTTGCAAAAAATACCTTGATCTCAATGAGACTACCTGTTTCTTTTAAATAAAACATTTTATAGCAACATTTTATATAGAACTTAGTTATGTTGGAAGGTTCTCAAGTGGCCTGTGCGTAAAAGGTTGGATGGAGAGATCCTAGCAAAGGGGGGGTATGAAGTGTACACAGCAGTGTCATCTCCCATGAGGCAGAGGAGGACACTGGTGAGAAATCTTTATGACATTTTCTCTGTCACCTGCAGAGACTCCAGCCAGGACTGGGTCCAGCACAGCTGAAAAGACTGACTGGTAGCATGACATCTGATATGTTTTCAAGAATACGTCACAAATACAATGCAAAAATGTATTTACAAAGAAGGCCGACAATATGTGCAAGCATTGCACATGCTCGTTTGGAGTACAAACATTTGAAATTGTATCCTTAATTTTTGCTACTTACTTTTTTACAGTGGTCATCCATGTCACTGATAACCCGCCCATAGGATCACACACGAGACCATCCAATTGGTTGTACGACGTGACGTTTGACGCACGTTTTGTCGCGGAGCGCGGCAAACACAGCAACCAAACAGTAAACGTATAGAGGAAGAGCTCAAAACTATTCAAGTATTTAGATCAGCTCGGAGCTTAATTCATAGTTAAAGCACACATGGCCTCTACGGGTAAAGCGCCGCTACAGACCAGAAACTTACCCTGGTGAGTTAAAAGTCGTTGTTTAACTCGGATAAGTTAAAATAGGTGATGCTAGCAGGCTAACCTTTCTAGTATTGATTCAAGCTAGCACCTCGCCGCATTATATACACATGTCCTGTTCATTCGTTTATATGCTTTTACCTATATCGCTAGGTATTATGAGTACCTACAAAACGAATATTCAGTCTGAAATCACGACAGTTTCTCTTTGTTTCGGCACACATAGTAGCTTGTTAATGCAACAAGCATCGCCTGGTTGCCTCGAACCTGACTTGCTCGTAGGAAATGCTACAGATTATTTAGTTGACATTGTCTGATATGGATGGATGCTGCAAAATATATACATGCCGAATTGAAAAGTGGCCCCCAGCAATTTGATTCTACAAAGGTAGAGTTTATTGTAAGGGTAGCTAAACCTCTAGGTAAGATGTGTTTTAATATACACATTTTCTTAAGAACTTCTTTCTGCAGCGTCAGTTTACGCCAGTGACGACGTTTTAGGATTAACCAATTGCTGATCGGTTATATTTTGTTTTTCTTTTCTGAGTTGAATCTGTGCTGTACCGACAGTTACTCTTCCTAATGCTGCAACTGCTACTCATTTAACAGCCAGAAGTATGTATAATTAATGACAATATCCATCAGCTATGTGTTTCTGCTCCCTGTTCCAGGGTAGAAAAATACAGACCACAGAAACTTGATGATCTGATCTCGCACAAAGATATTCTAAGCACCAGTAAGTACGTGGACCACCAGAATACATACAATCCTCGTATATTGCACTGTACATACTGTACTGTATATTGCATACAAAGTCGTTTGTATATACCGTAAATTCTAATACCATTCATGCTGTAGCACTATACTAAATACTTCCACCTTCTGTACATAATACTGTTCTTTTGCACTTCTGGTTAGATGCCAGCTGTATTTCATTAGCTTTGTACCTATACACTGCACAATGACAATAAAGTTGAATCTAATCCAGTCTATTTTAATCTAATCCAAGAACAAATGTAACAGTTCACAACAGTTTTTCTCCAAATCCATGATATAGTACATGAAAATGATTTATAAAGGGATAAGCTAATTTTATGAACCCCTAGGGGTGCCCTGCTGTCTGTCAGTGTTACTGTGACAGACGCAGTATTTCCATATTAATAATTAAAAACAGAACAGCCACTGCTTTGAAAGCTTTCCTGATGGTTTTAAGTGGTAGTACCAAATGAACACATTATATTCTGTCTGTTCACTTTGTTGACTTGTTTTCAACGTCTGCTTCTCATCCCTTCAGTCCAGAGGTTTATCAGTGAGGACAAGCTTCCCCATCTCTTGTTCTATGGACCCCCTGGAACAGGAAAAACCTCCACCATCCTCGCCTGTGCCAGGCAGCTGTACAAGGACAAAGAGTTCAACTCCATGGTGTTGGAGGTACACTACAACTCATCATTTCAAGCTTTTTGGTGTGGCGGGATGTGAGGGCTTTCACTATTTTAGCCCGTGACATCTTTCTGATGAAACCTTGTGGCTTTTTTGTTTGGTACTTGATTAAATTAATTTTACAGCTAAACGCATCAGACGACAGAGGTATCGATGTTGTGAGAGGTCCCATCCTGAGTTTTGCCAGTACCAGGACCATTTTCAAGTAAGACTGATAAATCTGTGAACTTGTAATTTAGCCTCTATTTATAAATGAATTTTTGTTTTGGTTTATCCACAGCTGAAGGGGTAATGATTTAAACCGCTGCCTTTTTGTTCGTCTCTTTTCGTCCTCCAGGAAGGGTTTCAAATTGGTGATACTGGATGAGGCTGATGCCATGACCCAGGATGCCCAGAATGCATTGCGGCGAGGTAAAGCCATCTGTTCGGCCGGGCATCGCCCACTGTGAGCGACACGGCTCAATGAGCAGCCAGACAATTTGGCTGCTGGTGAATTACAGGGTATCTGTTTGTGCACCCTGTTATTCTTTTTAAAAAACAAAATCTGATGCGAGGATTTGGTCTTAACTATCAACGGAGTGTGAGGACGAGAATGTTTTGTCTTTGTGGAATTCGCCCAACCTCTTTCACTCTTAAAGCATAACCTTGTGTGTTTGTAGTGCATGGATTTCAATGCTTGATGCAATATTGCAGCTGTAAACACAAGCACGGATAGAGAAAAAGTCTGTTCTGCCTCCAGCAAGTGTAGTTATATCATATAATTGATCAATTAAGCAAACAATATCAAAAGTACAATATTGTACAATATTTACTTAAGTGTCTTGTACATGTCACAGTGGTATTGGTTTCTAATGTGTTTCTCTCTCTCTCTCTCTCTCTCTCTCTCTCTCTCTCTCTCTCTCTCTCTCTCAGTGATTGAAAAGTTTACTGAAAACACTCGATTCTGTCTGATCTGCAACTACTTGTCCAAGATCATCCCAGCCCTGCAGTCTCGCTGCACACGGTTTCGCTTCGGCCCGCTGTCCCCGGACCAGATGATGCCTCGACTGGAGCATGTAATCCAGCAGGAGAGGTGTGCGTGGGCGTGTGTGAATGTCGTGAATGTTTCTTTTCCATCGACTATCTAAACAGTCTGAAGTTGAGTGAATTTCAGGGTGCTGATTTGTGGGAGTTTTTTTATTTAACTCATTTCACCAAACAGTTTTCTTGCTGTGACGGTGGTAACTGGTGACTGATGAAAGGTTGATTTGGGGGAGGTTGATCAGACTGTTGACTAACAGAGTGAATCTTTTTGTGGCAGCATTGACGTAACCCCAGATGGAATGAAGGCCATCGTGACCTTATCAGCAGGTGACATGAGAAGATCGCTCAACATCCTGCAGGTACGACCAACAGCCCCTCTTAATCTTTGTCCCTCCTGCTGTTTGTGTTTCAGCGTTTCATTCATATCGTGTTTTCAAAGAGCTGAAAAACAGTATTTTGCCTGTGATTTCAGAGCACCAGTATGGCGTACGGGAAGGTGACAGAGGACACAGTGTACACCTGCACAGGTCACCCCCTCCGCTCAGATATCGCCAACATCCTCGACTGGTCGCTCAACAAAGACTTCACCACAGCGTACAAGCGTATCCATCAAATTGACTTGTCCTCTGTAATAGTTCCCTCAGTAAGCTGTGCTGTAGAATAATAAGTGTTCAACTCCAGGTCAGTTTTTGTTCTTGCAACTCCTTAGCACCTTTGCCACAGAAATCCTGGAGCTGAAGACGTTGAAAGGCTTGGCCCTGCATGATATCCTCACCGAGGTTCATCTGCTCATACACAGAGGTAAAAAAAAAGATTCAGTCTCTCCAAAGGGAACTATCAGTTCAAAAAACCAAGTACAATGTTTGTCATTTCAGTTTTTAGTGTGTTAAAGTGAAAGTTTAAATTTGAATAATTAAGCTGAGCTGGGGTTTGTTTGGCCTGCTCTGTACTCGTAGGTTAAATCTCAGTGCTCTCTAAGAAGGCTTCAGATATTTAATATTTCTTCGTTTAGATGCCTTTTGGCTCTTTTGGTTTAGCCGTTACAAGACTTCTCATACAGGGCCTCTAGCTCATTAACTGTAAAATGTGTGGGTGGTTTCTTTGACTGTCACATGTCTAGCAGGAGAACCACCAAATCTGTGCTGAACGCATCTTCATCGACTCCCGTTGCTTGCATAGTAATGACAGTGACCCTGGGAGATGATGGAAGTTTTTTTGTTCCCTTCCCTGAGTTTGCTTTATTTTTGGGTCTGTGTGTGTTCGTCTTTTTGTAGCTTCCAGGTCAGTAATCCAGTTCATGACAAGTATCTTTTTTCTCTCTCTCTCTCTCTCTCTCTCTCTCTCTCTCTCTTTACACCCATCAAGTGGACTTTCCTCCAGCGATTCGGATTGGTCTGCTCATCAAGTTGGCTGACGTTGAGTAAGTGGAGGCACTCATCGCTTGCTCTTTCACTCATAAATGTTGGAACTGCTTGAAAACCATGACTTAACATCACAGAGGCATCCAAATGTTGGGAAATGTGTCCTTTTAACATGGTGTCATCTCCTCAGACACAGGCTCGCCTCAGGAACCGATGAGAAGATCCAGCTGAGCTCCATGGTTGCAGCTTTCCAGGCAGTGAGAGACCTGGTGGTCAGCGAGGCCTCGTAGATGCTTCACCGCACAGCAATGTTCTGTCTTTCGAATGCAGAGCAAAACGTTTTCATCACCTCCTGAGTGACCACCATCACTTCTGTTTTCCACTCAATGAAAATTACAGCTACATTCAAAAGTCAGGTGATATTTTAGCAAGTAATCTTGCACTGATCAACGTAACAATACTTTTTGGAAGGTCCTCTCTGGAGGTGTGGTGGTTCACTCGTGTATTTTCCTGGCATGGTACGCAATGATGCCAATAAGACCTGAGAATAGGTAGATTTTCATTTCAACCCTTATGCAAAGATAAGTCAGTGAAATCACTTGAGTTTGTTTATTTAGAGAGAAAACAAGCCCTCCAGTGGTCACTGCCTGAGTGCCCACCACTGCTCTGCAGAGTCGAAGTGCAGCGCAGACACAAACGCTCGCAGTTATCTGAGTCACTCACATCTGCATACAAACTGAGATACAAACTGAGCAAAATGGAAGGCAGTCGTTTGTAACTCCAGTACCAAAAACAGATCTCTCCTCTGGGCACTTCGAACATGAACTGTAAATTAAGCTACCAGTATAGAATCAACTTACACTCAGCAATTTGTCCATTAAAGACATGGAATGAGGAAAGAACTATTAAATGTGTCAGACATGCTTAAATGTTATATACACATCACGTACAGCTGTAAGAACAAGTCTTGGACATGTACCTGTGTTTGTATCTGTTTAATAAAACTATTTCCTATAAGTCCAGTTGTTGTCATATTAACAATTAACATGTGCTAATACAGTAGTAGTGCATACGCTGTTTGATGATGAAAAACACAGGAATTAGAAATACATATACAGTTGATATTTACACAATAAATTAAAAGTATAAAATTGTGATATTCAAGTCAAGCATGTGAGCATTGAGTTTATGCTTTGTCTTACAGTAGTAGTGCAATAAATGAACGCCTTAGTGTAGGAATGTTGCATCTAGAGTGAATTACAGTGAGCAATACTTCCTGTGCTAAAACAAGCTATGAAAGCATCTCAATCAGCAAACAAAAAGGCATTTTTAAATTATTATTCTGAGATAGTGCATAACAATCATTCGCTGTAAATGTCAGTTGCATTGTGTCACGGTTTCTATTTAACCTTCCCACTCCTCTTCGTCTGAGGAGCAGCAGGTCTTGAGGCGGTTGGGGATGTTTCTGTAGGTGAGGTACTCGAGGATCCTCTTGGGGAGGGGCAGGGGCTCCATCTGGTGTGTGGAGACCGAGTGGCGCAGGATGGATCGGCACAAGTGGCACAGACTGGGCACCGTCGTGGGAGCCCTCCAGAACCTCACATGGCCGTCTCTGGTTCTGTTATAAAAGGAGCTGGTTAATGCTGACGGAAAAGGATGTGGTGAGTCTTTGCTGGACTCCACCGTCCTCCATTACAGTGCAAGCTAACACTGAAAGTAACACTTCGTCGATCGTTACCCTGTGGCGACCACTCCTCCCTCTGGATGGTACTTGCAGCAGAGTCCATTAGAGTCCCGGTCAGCTTTCGTCTGCATAACCATCCCTTTCTTTCCCGGCTCCCAGATGCGAAGAGCTCTGCAAATACAACCTCCGTTTGAAATCGCTCTGGCCATTCAGATTTCACCAAAGTTTTGAGATAAAATTGGTAAACTACCGACCTGTCGTCTGTCACGATTGCCAAGTACAAGCCGTTGGGGGAGAACTGTATCGCTGAGATTTGGTTTTGCCCGTAATCTTCAAAGTAGTCACTGTGTATTTAAAGAAACAAGAGTTTTAAGTGCATTTTTGCACTCTACTACATATGTTCATGACTTGAATCTAAAGTTTCCCATTACATTGTTTACAAACTAATAATAAGAATGAGGCACACAAACAGGTTGCGCGACAGATGTAAACACAAATAGTTTGGGATGCACTTTCCTGGTGAAATCTAATTTCTTGGAGCAAAAATCTAGTTTTGTAAACAAAACTGTACTAGAGATGCTATTTCGTGTGACGTGCCAGCACCAGACATTCAGTACATGTTAAGACTCAGAAGTGTAAACCTACACCAGAGTGGCCAGTTTCTGTGCAGTGTACGGGTCCCAGAGGTCGATCCACCAGCTGGAGCCACTGAAGCCTGCAGTGGCGAGCAGCGCCCCGTCAGGAGAGAAGTCACAGGAAGACAGGAGGTACAAGGTCTTACGGGTACCTCCTGTCAGGTTCCTCATGAACGTGAATGACCGCAGACTCCACAGGCAAACCATCTGATGAGGGTAGAATGATGAAGGGTTAATGAGTCGAAGATTGGAGATTTACAGTCAGGGCTTACAGTTCTCCTCGGTGAACGTGAACAGGACAGGCTGGAACATGCATTAAAAAAACAATTAAAGTGTGGGATCTTAGAGTCTTGCTGTTACACAATGTCAAGCTGTCTGCTTTTCTTTTGCAAATGAGAACGTAACAAATTAGCAGTTTGACAGGAGTGGGAAAAATCTCCCCGGTGCTCCAAATGTCTCTAAACAAAGATAACAAACGGCTAAACTTACTGTCAGTCTTATAATAACTAAACATAGAAGCTGGTGAGGACAACCAGATCACCGCTCGTTCGGGGGAGACAGACAAACACACTAACCTGTAAGCTACACTGGACAGAAATGTCTCAATAGTTGTGTGCGAGTTAGTTAAAGCCATCTGGACCTGAAACAGTCGTTTAAAACTACTATTCATCAAAAAAAGAATCATTCCTGTGTGCATGAAAATGAACTTGGTGCAGGATCATGTTTCTTCTTGTCAGCATAAAATCACAGTTGCACAACAGAGAAAAGCTTCCCATTATCATGAACTGATGCTACATATTTGCTTTGCCTCAAATATAAAAAAGAAAACAACAACAACAACAACATACTTTTAAAATGAGGTCACTCACTCTGTCAAACCTGCCAACGGATGCGATCATGCTGCAGTCTGATGATACACTGCAGCAGTTGATCCAGTCTTTGTGGCCAGAAAGCACCTGCACCTTTTTACCTGCAACAAACAGGAAAAAAGAAATCGAACTGAACTTAATGAGACAGACCACAAAAGCATCAGAGGACCCAAGAAAGTGGTGAGAGCGAGCGTAACTCCCGTATGTGAGAACATGAACATTTGTTTGCTTCAACCTCTTTCATTCAAACAGAAGGTTTTGGTTTAGTCGGACTGCGTGGTGACAAAACACAGAGGCGAAGTGATAAATACAGAGAAAGAGGAGGAAAACATATTTAATGATTTATAAACTGAAATTAAACACACAATGCTTATTCATCAATGCATACTGTGAGCATTTAGACTGGTCTTGAGCATCCTATGCAGCCACTTCTTTTTGTTAATATCAGTACAGTGTGAAATGCAGCTTTCAGTTGCTTTCTCAAGGTGAGCATTCATTGGTTTTAATATTTGAGCAGGAGCGTTCAAGGATGCTTCGGTATTGACAATTCAGTCAAAAGCTTTTGCATGTAGTGACACGTAGTGGCACACGTAATACAGAAACATGTCGGCCTAACATAAATGCACCCTGATGCAGGTGACAGACTGGGGAGAAAGCAAGCTGGGACTTTTAATTTGTCAAATAGTAAGACTACATTGCAGAAGTTTAACGTGAATTCTCAAATGACAGATTTTTACCGCATGTATTTGAACACACCAACAAGAGGAATCTCCAAAGCAGCATGGTTCTTCTGGGTTGGAATTAGCAATCTCAAACTTTTAAACCTGTGAACTGATTCTTGTACCTTGACTGCATTAAATGAAACCTTACAGGCTGCAGATCAATACGAAGCACATGTCATGCTTTTGGAAATTGTCCACGGTCTAAATTAAACAAAACATGCACCTAAGCAATTAAAAACAGATGATATCTCATAATGCAATGGCTCTTTGGTAATGTTCGCTCCGAACGCAAACAGCTGCTATTTCCTTTTAACTATTTACTCATGAAACATTTGTGTGCATTGCATTTTGATAAGTAAACACTAGAGTTATATCAGCAGAGTCATATCAGTGAGAATTGTTTGTGAGCTCTCAGACTGATGTGAACACAAGAAGAGGTGAAAACTTGAAGAAAAGACTTGACCGACTTTTACTGAAGTGCTGAGTCTGCATGATACCGTTTATCCATCATTAAAATAATCTACAGAAGTGCACATACCTTTGTGAGCCAGGTCCCAAATCCTCAACGTCTTGTCCCGAGAAGAAGATATGAGCGTGAGTGTCCCGTTCTGAGGAAACACCAGGTCCCTCACAACGCCTTCGTGACCGTGGAGATCAAACACGGCATCGCCTGCAAACACATTTAGAGCATTTGAAACATCAGCTGCACCACTCTTATCAGAAAACAGCACAGACATCCTCAGCAGCAGAACTCTCACCTGTCAGCACGTTCCAGATTTTGATCACCCCATTCTCCAAGCCTGTAGCTAGAAGCAGGCTGTTGTTCCATTTCGGTGGTGCTTCAGCTTGGTGCGCTGTGGCAGCAGATTTTGGAGGTCTGGGTCCGAAGGCGAGACCCCACACTGGATGACCACAGCTGAAGCTCTTGTCTCCTCGGTCTGTCTCCCCATTCTGGTTGTCTCTGTGGGTGTGAGGAGCATCAAGTATGCAAATACCATTAAAAAAAAACCCCTCCCATGTAGGAGGTGTGAAGCTGGAGCTGGTGATTAATGCAGCATTTATGTGCTGTTGGAAATAGCACCAGACTTGTAGCACACGTAAGAAGCCCAACAGAGCAGTTAATGCAGCTGAGAAAGTCTGCGTTTTTGTCAGGTTGTGGTTTTCTTTTATTTGTTCACTGATCATATACTCCCTGACACAAATCAAGAAACGTATTTACTTTAGACTACAATTTTATTTAGATACATTTATTTATTTAACACTGATGCATCGGGCAAAGTGGCATATTTTCTGCTATACTAAGGTATCTAAAAGGAATTATTTGGAGATTTAGCACCTAAATGCAGGCATCATTCAGCAGAATAAGATGTGCAGAGAGCATATAGTAAAATAAATAAATAAATAAACAAGACACTGTAAAGCGACTATGTATTGTTGACTATTTCACAATATTCATGAATTGTGAAACGGTCTAATAAATATTTGAAATACTGCTCATTGTAATGTTAGTAGTTATTTTTGTCTCGCTCCTTTTCACAACAGCAGAATTTATCGCTCCATGTTTTTTATTTTATTTCAGCAGTTTATTATTTCAAAATGCCTTCTTTCAAAAGTGTTCTTCCATTGCACAATTTGGCCCTCTAATCATTTAATTTCATAATGCCAGTTTTCACCACAGTGTGTGACAGTGGACGCAAACAGTCATGTGTCTGTTTTTTCTGCATTCATTTACCAGTGACCTTTTAACCACATGCCGTTTTGTGGATTTGTTCAACTCTGATCATAATCTGAAAGTCAGGCCACAAACTGGTGGCCATAGGTCCTGAGGCATTTTACTATATTTTTGTCAAAACCAAATGTTTATTTTATGGTTATGTTTGCAAGTTTACTCTTTATTCTTGTAATAATTAAATCAATCGTAAATTATTTTCTTCTGTTTTGATGCTGCTTGATTTCTCACACGGAAAACCTGCCACCATGTTGCTCCTCTCCCATAAATAGAAGCCAGAATGTACGAGGGACACCTGAATGCATCGTGTGTGGATTGCAGCACAGGTAAACCTACTCGGAGTCCAGAGGCCAGGCGACCACCCACACGATCCCATGTCCCATCGACCAGGCGAACCAGGCTCCGTCTGGAGAGAAGTCAACGCTCCAGGTCTCACATCCCGCCCGGCCCTCCAAGGACGGAGGACGCCTGGTCTTCAGCTCCAGGATGAGAGCCGGGTCGGACGCTGGAGGAGGAGGAAGAGGAGGACGGAACGGCAACATAAATTCAACGGCGGACAGATTCATCTCTCACCGACAGCAGGTCGCCCACCCCCCCATGTTTCTAACCACCTTCCCCGCTCGGTCGTATGTGTCCTCTATATGTTTCCCCAGAGACCGCTGCCTGGTTACAGAGCGTTGCGATGACAACCCGAGCGAGCTCGAACATTACTCGGAAATAAGGGACTTACCTGTCGTTTGTAGCTCCGCGTTGTTTTCCGTGGAGCACATCGTTTCTCCACTTACATTCTTCGCTTTATAGCAGACTTCCTGAACGCTTCCTGCCTGTTTGAAGAGACACTGTCATGTCCGGAGGCAGAGCTCGGACCTCTCTCTGTACCGCTGGTTGCTACGCTGCGTGGAAAAAATGTGTGAGAAACACAATGTTCATCTGATTTCCTGTTGCCTGACTCACTTTGTACCATTGGCTGCACGGATGACCCACGTAGTCACGTTTTTCTTTTATTACGTAACCTCTCTAAGCCATGCCACACCCCCCTCGTGAAACCATAATACACGTTAACTGCTTTCTACCACACGGTTGATAAACATTAATGATAAAGAAACACGTGATCAACTGTCTGGTGAAGCCTTTATTAAAAATATGATGATAAGAGAGGTGAAATTAAAAATATCCCTAATCTTAAATGTTAAACTATTCTTTAAATGTTTGATGTCAACAACCCTGTAACACTTAAAAACCCACTTCCCTCTAAATCACACTGCTTTAACATGTAGGTCTACAAATCATCTATATATAAATCATGGATGCTTTACTTAAAGAGACACGGGCTTGGTTCACTGTAAAATTACACATATACACTCAACTATTATTTCATTATCCATAAGTCTGATGATGCCCTCAGTGATTTGTTTCTTGTATAAAACTCGCATGTGCTTTGCTGTTTCATGGAGAGCAAGAAGTCGACTTCAAATTTGTTTTGTCTGACCAACAAAACCCCAAGCTATTCAGTGTGGTGTCGCATAATAGAAAACTGTCAAATCCTAACTACTAATTATTAGAAGCTGCTGGTTAATTTTCTACAGATTAAGTCGTTGATGATTTGTCTCATAATTTCAACCCTATCTGATTAAAAAGAGCTACTGATTCAAGCAGTTTAATTGGAAATGACAGTGAAGTGTCTCATTATTTATATGATTTTACTCTCAAATCGTATCACTATCCCTACTTTAAATGTATACAGAGAACAAAGTCAAAATATTCTTATTTTACCCAAAGTAGCAAGGGGGGTTTCTGTTTCAGTATGTAGGAAGTATGTAAATATAGTGATGTTTCATTTTTACTATGGCCCAAGTCTCATTTTGCTGAAAACGTGGTATAAAGATGGTCAGAAAACTGAGTTTCAATTGTTTTAACCCCCTTCACAAAACAGACAACTGACTAACTGACTGCACCACATTTTTAAAATTGTTTGAGTTTCATTCTGTCTTGCGGTAGTCATAGTTCATCTGTCAATGTTGTTTCCAATACAGGGTGGAGGTGTATGTAAATCACTGAAGAGGGAATGCCTTATAGATGACAGAAGCCATTGTTTCACTCCCGAAAAAGATACCAGACGAAAAACACTTTGTTGAACAGCTTCATTTACTGCATGGATCTCAGAGCAACACATGTAAGACACTGTACAAACACAAATCAATCACAGAAATAAGCTTACAAAACCCTGTTAACAATAACAAATTAAAAAGATGTTTGTTTCTTCCACCACTTTTGTTCACATTCTCATTGGGAGTAAATGTTACATACCTTTAAAAACAAAAACAACACTTATCTTAAAACACCCAATACCTAGAATGTTACAAGATCCACTGGCTCCTCTGTCTGTACAATGTCTTCCTGCTGCTGAGGGCTTGTGTCAGCACTTTCTGCGTCCTCATGATCACCTAAAAAAAGGAAGGGAGAGCGGGGTGTGTTACATTAGAAAATGTTTTACGCTTCATTTACAAAACCATGAGGTCAATGCTATGGTGAGGTCATACTTGATGGGATTCGATGTATCTGGACAAGCGTTGTGTGACGTCCGTTGCTTATCGGAGGCAGTCGGGGAACGGCATCTTGAAAGATCTGCTCATCGTCTGACTCCACCAGACTCAGCACGTCTCCTCTGTCCTCCTCCATTTGTCTATAGAGAAGAGATGTTATTATAACATCAGAATGCACCTGCACACTGGAAATGTGACCACATTAAGGGTACCCTTTGTTGTTTTTGACCACTAACTATGGAGTATGGACTATGGAGTTTTGTTTTGTTCATATGCTTAAAGATACCCATGAGGAGCTGCACTATTCCAGTTGTCAGTTGGCAACGGTAACTTTCTGCAATTTGTCTACAAAAAAGCAGTTTAGAGGAAGCGCCAGCCAGCAAATATGGATATAAACACAATTTTACAGATATTCTGCTCTGTTTTATGAGAAATTACATGCATCTAGCATATTAATCTGAAGGACACACAGTGCATTTTTGTGAGAAAGACAGTGTACACAACACAGTATTGTTTGTTTACTGAAAGAATCCTCAACAGGCTACCTTATGTTCACACAGAGATGTCAGTATGCAAAATTACTGCTCGTTCTTGACACATTTGTAGCATAATGCAAAGCATCAGGCAAAGTGAGGAGCTGCACGCAGGTGGAGAAAAAAAATCTAAGCAAATTACATTAATATGCTGGTCTCAGTTTTAATTAAAACAGATGTAACATGTTGATTTCTCAGCTTTAGAGCTGCTGCTAGGTACATTTTGTTACCTTTGAGCAAATCCAGGCTAGCGGTTTCCCCCTGTTTCCAGTCTTTGTGCTAAGCTAAGCTACCGTCAAAATGGTATCAATCAAATAGGCATGTTCCCCAAACTTTTGTAATAATCTTTTAATACCACAAGTCTGCAGCCGCATTGCATTCTGGCCTATGAGAGATGGTATGGTATGAGAGAAGATAGTAGTAGTATGGTGCTATGACATGAGAATGTCTGGTTTGTCTCGCCAGGTGTTTGCACATGAAAAATATAACAACATTAATGAAAATACAATAACTTACTTCAACCCAGACTGCACTACACAATAACTGTTTTTAGTTCCTTTAATTTAGAGGGTTGGGTCACTAAAATAAGCCTGCACATGGATAAATAAATGTGAGATACTCACCCAAAGCCATCCCCTGAAACAATATAAACAGAAAATTGTGAAATTAGTGTTTTTCATGATTTACGCCTTTATGATTGTCAGATACAACATTACAGATAAACTTTATGAAATTTTACTGGGTGCAAAGACTGACCTGTGACATACATTTGTAAAATTCTGTGCTTTATGCTGCAAAGATGATTGAAAGTTACCCAAACAAATTCGGTGTCGGCTGGAGTAAACAGTTTTAGCTACAACCGCCGCAGACCCCACGATCAGTGCAGCTATAAATATCCCAATGATCGCTCCTGTGTATGGAGAGGAGGCTGTCCAGACAAAAGAAGACAACAGGAGAGAATTGTGAAGCAGAAAAAGGGAGGAGCAGCAGGTTTATCAGCATTCCAGAGTTGGAGTCGACACCCGCAGTGACGGATTATTGTGCAAGTCTCTGACTCATTCACATGTAATATGAACTGTATGTGTAACTCGTCATTACCCCTGACATTAAAGTTCCCATTTGTTTACATATTTCAAATTGCTTTCACACCTTCTGCTACTTTTTCCTGTACACGTGACTTTATTGCACCCCAAACCCTTTCTGTTATCCCAGACTCACTGCTCACAGTAAGGTAGACTTCCAGCTCGCGGACGGCGAGGGGGTTCTCACTGCGGCAGAAGTAGACACCTTCGTCATCCTTGCTGATGTTGACTATGGTGAGCTTGAGGACGGGGCCTTCCTCAGACAGTCTGTACTTTGAACCAGGTATGATTTCCTCCTGCTGGAGCCCTTTTCTCCAGGTGGTGTTAGCAGGGGGGATGGACATGGCCTCAGTGCAGATAAGAGTTACGCTGGTGGCCTCCTGAGCTGTGGCGAGCGGCTCCCCCACAGGATACGGAGGCTCTGAGAGACAAACATAAAAATGTTTTCAGAGTCTTCTCTCTTAAACATGATTTGTTCAAACGGTATCACAGGACTACAAGTGTTTACATCTTTAGTGTTTAGTGATTCACATGTAGGACTGACATGATCCATTTGATCAGTTGACAAGTTTATAATAACCATACTTGATTGACTTAAGGGACACTCTGACATTTAGGGACTTTCCTGAGAGTGCTAAATGAGATAATCAACACTACTCTCATGTCTGCATGGTAAATATGAAGCTACACCCAGGAAACAGTTAGCTTAGCACAAACCTGCCTCCTCAGAAGTAAATGACTGTGAAAGCTTTCATTAGCTGTGTATTACATCAATAAATATGAAGTAAATCTAGTATACATAAGATAAGACTGTGCTACATAAGAATATGTCAACATTTTCCTGAGATGACAGGTGGATCTAGGATCTTATTTGACGAACACAACTCCAGTTAAAGCTTTACAAACATCAAAGAATGCTGATAAATCAATGCGAACTTATCAACTGCCTCACACACTTATGCGTCATCTCGGTGTTTGCGTAACCCTGTCCTGTGACAATAACCTTTACACTACCTAATGACTCACTATCTGTCCACATGTCCTGCATGCAACTCTGTGTCCTCACAGGCACGCTACCATCGGTGTCTCTCTGCCTGTCTTTGTGATCACAGCGCTACTTAAAGTCTGAATTGTGAATGTATTAATGATGACGATGAAACAGGGAGCTAATGAAAATCTTAATGAGGTTACAGTAAACAGAGCAAAAACATGGGGAGGATGGTAATTTTAGCCACATTACTGTAGTAATAGAAGTACTGTAATTTTTATTGATGAATGACTCATACAGATGGTGGTGGTCTTATTTGGCTTCAGAAGACGCTGTCCATAGATTTATAAGGACTATTTTGGACTAGAAAGGAGTAGAAATCCAGACGGTATCTGCCCAGGCAGACACTTTACAACATTACAGAGATTTGTCCACCGAATCTTTTTATATGTGTTCCTGACTGATTTTTCTGGTGATTGCAGCACTGAATTACCACATTTTAAAACTGAGACAACACATTACTCTGTGTAGTCAAAAAATCTGAACCGGAACTACTTTCCAACACTTAGGTGGCCCGCATGAAAACTGTCCACAGTGGCTTCCAATGCTGTAAATGACAAATGACGGATGTCTCAAAGCCTCAGCAGAATAAACCTGAATGGAATAAACATAAATATTTATCTGTCTTTAAATGTAATTGGCTAAATACCACACTGTGTCCACATAATGTCCCTGTTTCTCTGGATAATCCACAAAGTTATTTTTCAACGATATGAGCTCAAAAAACTGCTCAACTGTAATGGTGTGGGAACACAAACCTCAAAGACAGAGGTCTCAACCCCTGAGCAGATAAAAACAAACCTTTAGAAAATGTGCAACATTTTTGGAGTTTGGTTAAAACGACTCGTTATTTAAAGTTAGGTCAGGTCTGTGACTAGTTAGCACAAGTACACGTTGTCCACAGTGGCTGCTCAATGAAGAGTCTCAGTGGCTTCTAAAGTGGAAAACACATAAAAGATTCAGCAGCTGCACATCTCAGGATTGTTAAGAGGCTCATTTCACCGCTACATGCTTACTGAGGGTAAACAAACACGACTTCTCCTTTCCCGGAGGGAGCGCCAGGTGCTGGGCCATGCACCTCAGTGTCTGCCCATCGGACAGCAAGGACCGGTTGAGCGTCACTGACAGGCTGTCCGTCACCTCCGATGCATAGACGCGTCCTTTCCAGTGAGCTCCTTGGTCGCCCTGGTCTTCCCCCCAGCGCAGCGTCGGGGTGGGATACGCTCCAAACCAGGAGCAGGTGAATTGCACATGGATGGGGTCCTGTGCTGGTGTCCACATACACTCGGGGTGCCGGTCGGGGACATCTGGTCAGGACAAAAATGGAAACAGGTTCATAGAAACTCCATTTATATATGTCCAGCTGATTTAGGGTCATATCTGTGTGGAGTGTACAGTTTACAAAAAAAACCTTTTCTTAATCTAACTTTGTATTTTTTCATTTCATATTTTTATATAATATAAAAGAAATATACAGTTCACTACACAGGGATTTGGACTCCGTGACCTTTCAGCATAGAAATGTGAGGGATAAATAAAGAAAAATGGCAAAATGGTCATAAAAAGCATCTTTTTACTGAAAATAAAACTACCACTTCATGCAATATTTCTATTTTAATAGCAGAACAAAGGCTTTTGGTGTTTCTTTACTTCAGCCGTGAAGATCTTTAGGGGATAGATATCACTTTTACACAAAACACAAAAAGAGGGAAACATTAGCATTCTCCCAAACAGGCAGATCGTGGGCATCATCCATCGGTGCTGATTCAAGGTTCATTTACATTTCTGGTGTTATAAAACCAGATTTCTCTTCCTCTCCGTGGTAAAAGTACACAGAGTTTCCCTGACTTGTTGCTACACCTACTCAGGTGTTCGTTTCCATCTCGTCCTCCCAACATTTTCTTAGATAATTTGTGTAGTTTTTATTCATTGATCTGATGCCTTCAGTGTAGTCATTTTAAAAAGAAAAAGTATAATTTCACAACATCTCCTTTTGCCTCTTTATATTCTGCTGCTGTTGTTTTCTGCTTCCTCTTCACTCTCACAGTGTCTTACATGTGCATGCACTGAACACGTACATTTAAGTTCCCTAACTGCACTTGTTATTGTTGCATCACAGCACTTCCACATAAACAAGTCATCAAGTCCAAAAAGTTATAACTCATCGACTGTGCTGTGAACAAGCAAATATTCAATAAAATTAGTTTAGGATTCGTAATTTTCTAATTGATTTCTTGGCAATAACTATCTAATTAAGCTGCGATTATAATGAAAAATGGAAGACTGGAGACAGTGGTTTCATTTTGAAAAGTCAGTTTACTGTGATTACGTGATCTGTTCAAGTTATCAGTCTGGAAAAATTCAACTGAATGATTTTCAGTCAACGTTGAGAAAACTAGCATCTGCAAAAATGTTTCATTTGAAAAGACATTAATATGGAACATGTAGTCAACCCTGTTTTAGCTGGCCTGCTTTATTGCTTCATACAATAATCCTTCAAAGTCTTTCTGTCTGACAACAACCAAGAGAAATGTTGACAGAGAAAACGATTTATTTTAACCAGAGTGTAAAAATCTTTAGTAACACAAAAAACAGACTTTTATTATTTAGGTTTCAGATGGCATTTATGTGGATATTGTATATTTGTAAGAATTTTTTTTTCTAGATATAATTAACGTTTTTTCGTTACTTTTGAGAGGAGCTGTATTAGTACATCTTTAAGGACTGAGGAGATCATTTTTCCTGGTGTCTGTGTAAATCAAATACTTAGTTACAATGTTAAAAAAGTGCTAAACGTTGGCAGTGAGTTCTTAGGCGGATGGTGAACCTCGTTTACGTATGAGGTATTTCCCATTAAAAATCATAATTTATATACATATTTTCTTGCGAACCTCCTTGTTTTGCCAAAATTTTTAAACACTAACATTAAAAAAACTATCCAGCTAAAAACTATTGTGCTGAAGAAAAAGTAAGGATTTAGTATTGTCTTACATCTATTGCTATATAATATTTAATAAAGTATATAAATACTGTATATTGCTTATCTTTTTACTCAGGGCATTTAATACTCAAATCAAGGCATTAAAGAGCTTCTTCTTACATTCAGCGGAAGCAGGATAACCATAAAAACATATGCCTTATATATATAGTATCTATAATGCTTTTTGACATTAGACCTTTGCTTGGAGCAGTGCATTCTGGGTATTCTACCTACCCATGGTACTTACAGTATACTAGCAGCTGCGTGCTCTTATTGACTTCCTGGTGAGAGATGGCATTGTGGGCCCTGCAGGTGTACTCTCCCTGAGCACTGGGCTGAATGGCCTCTATCCTAAAGTCCAGTGAGGATCCTGAGGTTGAAACCAGCGACTTGTTGGACGATGCTCCTCTGAAGTACCAGGTCAGTTGCTGAGAGGGGTACGAGGAGCCAGAGCAGTTAAAGGAGATGGTTGAACCCCGAAAGGCAATGAGTGTCCCGTTGGACAAAGCAGTGGCTGGACCAATCGATGAAGAGACGTTTTCTGGGCCACCTGAAAAGAATCCAAACCGTGCATATTATCATCACTCATTACTCAATAAGAGTACATAACTGTTACTTTCCTAAACAATTAATTAGGAGAGTTTTATAATTTATACTTTTACTTATGTAACATTTTCAAAGCAGGGCTTTTACTTCTTGTCCTTTTACTTTTACTGCATGGTAATAGTACTTTTACTCTGGCAAAGGATGGGAACACTTCCTCCCTCCACTACCTAGAAGGCCTGTCTGTTATGTTGAAGAACCAGTTTGTGTTTACTAGAAATCCCGCTTAAACGTGTAATATGCACAGGACTGATAACTGGATGCATGAACTTCTCCTTACTAGTCACTCGAAGCAGGACACGTGCCTGAAAGGTGCTGTTGCCTGGCAGCGTGGAGTTGCACTGGTAGCTGCCCTCGTCTCCAAGTATCACCTCCCTGATGTTCAGAGTCCCATCGTGCAGCACCGTGAGGCGCTGCCCGGCGGGTGAGGAGCTGGATGTAGAAGCACCACCTCTGATGATTTCTAGTGCATTTTTCATCCACACCGTCAAAGTCGGTGTAACAACACCCACGCTGTAACACGGAAGTAGAGCGATTTCTCCCGGTGCGGCTGTCAGTGTCGTTTCGGTGAGGCCATTACCCGAAACTGCCGCTGTGAAAAGACGGAGGACATGAGAAACGAACTAAGAAGTAATTATACACTCACCTGCGTTACCTGGCTGTCTGGTCTCAATTAAAAAAACTCACCTGTTGCAGATAAACACAGGTGCAGAAGCGCTAAAGTTGCGACTATCTTCATTATAGCTTTCCAGTTGGCTACATCACCCTCAAAAGAAGTGAACAAAGGGCTTTCAGTGCAAACCTGTCTGACTAGTCCACCTGTGTGAGGCTGTCTCTGACACACAGCGACACGGTGGACACCTGTGCAACCATTATAAACCACAGCAGACAGGCTACAGAGGACACGAAGGCGGACAGTCTAACATGATGCGTCTTCTGTCTCTCTTGTTTACTAGAGCACGCTGATCCGGAAACCTTGGCACAGATAAACCACACCCGGGCTTCACCTTGTTAAAGGTACAGTAACACAATTTTCTGGATTATTAAAAGGTGATAAATTATCATTGTTAGTTTTCAGTGGTGGAAGAAACGATCCTCACACTTTATGTAAGAAAAATGACAAATAACCTACCACTATGTGAGAATACTCCCCATCAGGAAATAGTCCTGCATTCAAAACCTTACTAGTTTTAACTAAAGGTATGTATTATCAGTTATCATTATTGTGTAAGTAGGAGCAAGTACTCATTGTTCAGTAATTTAATATATAACTGATCGTGTGTGTGTGTGTGTGTGTGCGTGTGTGTGTGTGTATATATATATATATATATATATATATATAACTGATATTCGATTATTACTGCTCCATTAATATGTATGCTGCATTTGCCTGCTGTATGTGTTTAGGTTGACCTCATTTAAACCACTTTGTTGGCCAGTTACATCTACAGAAATGCATCATACTTGAGATCATCGCATATTTCTAGCACCCTGCCCAGTGACAAACACATATTGCTAAAAAGTCAACTTTTCAAGAGATCAGAAAAACAGACAAAGTATTATTTTCTCAGCCAATAAAGGAAACGTTTATCAGAGACATTCAAAATCAAAACATAGAGATAGATGTTTTGCAGAAGACAGACAGGGTATGAAAAAGCAAATCATAAAAAGTAAGTTGTTATTGTTATTATTATTATTATTATTATTATTATTATTATTATTATTATTAGCAGTAGTAGTATATTAGCACAAATTATATAGTGTTTTGTGTGTGCAAGTGTGAATTTAAGCCAGTGACATGCAAATGTGATCCATTGCCATAAAGGAGATAAGAGCATCATTCATTTAATCTAACTGGCTGATATAAACTATTCTGATTTCTCTTTTTCTAACCACACTTAATTCACTTACTGAGTTAAACAATAATCAGGCCTCTGTGGCTAAAACTGGGCAGTCTGAAAACAGAAAGTGTGTTAATGGAGCATGTGAACTGGAGGAGGGACGAGCTCAATGTGGTGATGTGATTGACAGCTATTTTACCAAACCATAATTCATGTAGCGGTGGGACGACAGCGTCCTCTGGTGGTCGCTTACGGTTAGTGCTATTTGAGCTGTTCAAGTGTAGTCAGTGTAGTGGGAAAATATGAAACTGCATAGTACCAAACACAAAAAGCATCAGCAGGTTAATTTACCTTACAAAAAGGGGTGTTGCTGTATACTATTACTACTAATAACATCACTGCTACGGTCACAAATGGCATCAAAGAGGTATTGGTCTACCAACGGGAATTTACATTAACACTACATGGTGTTATTAACGCCAGAACAGGGACTCAATTTACAAAATATAATTACTACTATAGTTTCTTTCGTGAATGATCTCAAATTTACAAGTAAAATGTATTATGGATTCAGAAGGTTCAACTTGTTGGCCAAAAGCGCAAAGTATTTTACCAATCTCTACATCTTCCGTTGGTACGTAAATGCAGCACTTTTGGCAGTTTTGCAGTGCCTAAACGCAGAGGTTCAGTTAGCAGCGTCTGCAGCCGGACTAACACACAGGTCGAAATGCCCGCAGATTTGAGCCAGTGGACCGGGCCTCTTGCCCTGCAGGAGGTTGAGGAGAAGCCTGCACAGCCTCTGACCATCAAATACGACTCTGTGGAAATCGACGAGCTCGGGAAAGTGCTCACGCCAACACAGGTTAGTGCGCTAACTTAGCCGAGCTAACAACTCAGCGTTGTTTCAGAGTGTTAGCTTAAAAGCTATATTGCGCAGCGTTGTGCTAATAAGTAGACCTTTACAACAAACACTGCTTTGTGGTTTATGGTATCAGCGTGTTTACACATGATTGGCAACAATGAATTTGGTTACATAAAGCCTCCAGTGTGTTTGCAGCTGTGGCGAATAGCGCCCCCCTGGGGCGTCAGAGCTGACAAAGCTCGGGCACGCATCCATCCAGAAGTCTCTGTGACGCACCAGGTGTCCTTTTTTTCACCCGTGTACACAGGTGCAGAATCGACCCACCTGCATCGAGTGGGAAGGATGTGACTCCAGTAAGCTGTACACTTTGGCCCTGACCGATCCTGATGCTCCCAGCAGGAAAAGCCCCAAGTACAGGTTAGCAGAGCCGGCAAACGGCCAATCACGTGGGACAGACGATGATTTAGTTGTGCCACTAAAGGGATGACACTGGGTTTCAAGTGCCCCTGGGGCAAACCGAGCCGTGTACCCCTCCTTACCCCCCCCGCGTTCTGTGCACTGTGTGTGTACAGGATCCTGCTGCTTTCCAAGTGCTCAACTAGCACTCAGGAGACTATACAAACTGGTTTATTTGTGTTTAGTGTGTACTCAGGCATAGTTTATTTTAGTCTGTTATTTCTATAAATACTCACATTTCACAGACCTTAACGTGTATGGCTTTATAGTGCTTTCAAAAACACAATAGCAACAATATGACCATAACTAAATTTTGAAAACTTTTTTATTATAGGGAGTGGCACCATTTCCTGGTGGTCAATATGAAAGGGAATGATGTGTCTTCTGGCTGTGTTATGTCGGACTATGTGGGCTCCGGTCCTCCCAAGGGCTCAGGTGAGAGTCAAGCTTAGAGAAAGCACTTTAAAATGATAAAGATGGTTTCACCTTGACCACTTAAACCTATTGTTTGGCCAGCACATAATAGGATGAGTTTGTTCCAACATTTTGCTAAATGTTTAGTATTTGGGATTAAGTGGTGATGGTGGTAGTAATGTATGGTTGTCAGAAGCACTTGAAAATGACTAACAAACACATCTTATTTTGCATTGAAATTAAGTTCTTGTGAAATTTTTAATCCACACAGTTTGTCAAGTTGAAATACAACTATCTACTAGACCATTGTCAAATCGAAGGTCAACAGGCTTCATCAGTGAAATATGTAACTCCTAGTTTTGAGTCTGGCCTTTGCTTTGATAATCTTAAACTGTTTATGTAGTCTGGTAACAACATTTTAAGTTTATGAGAGGTTAATTTCCAGCTGCACTGCAATGCAACATTTAAAATGTTTTGTCATTGTCTCCCTCAGGTCTCCACAGGTATGTGTGGCTGGTGTATGAACAGCCAGGCAGCCTGTCTTGCTCCGAGCCTGTCCTCAGCAACCGCTCTGGAGACAGCCGTGGCTGTTTCAGTATCCGCAGCTTCAGGCAGAAATACAACCTGGGAGCCCCGGTGGCAGGAACCTGCTACCAGGCTGAGTGGGACGACTACGTCCCCAAACTGTATGAGCAGCTGGCTGGAAAATAAATAAAGACTGAACTCCAAAACTTTCAGCACTAGGAATTCCCACAGAGGCTGCTGCACTGTAGGACATTCCCCTTCTTGCAAACAGCAAAAACCCCAACCTTAAAGCAGTTTTTGTGAGTGTGCCACTTACAGTATTTTTCCTTTGCCTAACCATGCTGTGACAGTCATTACTGCTCCTGTCAATGACTTCATCTGCACGATTCTGCATTAAAACTGTCCACCACTGAAATGGTTGTGTTCATTGTTGAATTGTTATTTGTGTTGGCAGATGAATGCTCAGAGACCCATTTGACCAAGTTAGACCCTTCCATAATGATTTATTACCAGACATATAAATATACTGTTCATTAATCATTATAAATGTGAGGATTTGGAGAAACCTCTGTGTACTAGGAGTGTTTAAGTCTTGGTGGGTTGCAGAAACTAAAACCACGGCATCATGTACGTGCACTTGCATTTACACTGTGAAAGGTGTCAGCAGGTTGTCACTTTTCAAATGGAAGAACTGGAGTATAAACCCAGTTTCTTGGTTAGAGTTCCTAGCCTCACAAATGTCCCTGTTAGTAGAACTGGGAAGGTTAATAATACTAGCGAGATGGGTAAATGATAATTTTGAATATCTTAACCATCATTTAGTACACTTTGTTCTTGCTAGCAAGCGGGTCCTTAATTCTTGTACTGTGACCTCAACCTCCTGTCCTCAGCTTTATAATGTGAGACCACACTGACCTGACATTTGGATCGACTTATTACTGCATAGTATTCCAGTTAGTATTACAATTTTACACTTACACAAGACAGTAGTGTACAATACAGTAGTTCCAGCTGGATTTCATAATTAAACTTTTTAGCAGGTTGAGTAATTAAAGTTAAAATGATGAGATGGCTTAAAACGTGTCTTCACTTTAAAGGTCACGCTCAGAAGCCCTCAAGCAGCTGTGTGTGTGCCGCCAAATAATGCAAATTGAAGTCAACATGAATAAACTACTTTGTCTCCAGGTTTGTAATCTAATTTTGATATATTTGTTTTAATATGATAATATGAAGAATTTGAAACACATTCTTAGTTTGTGTGATGAGCACTTTATTTACAAATATAATTAAAAGCTCTGACAGATTCATGCTTTCTTTTAACCTGGAAAAAAAAAATAAAGTGCATGCAATAATAAAGCATCATACTGGTCTGGTTTATAAGAAAATACACAGCTTGAGAGTTGTGTAAAGCAAAAAAAAAAAGAAAAAAGAAATGAAATCCCATTGATAGATGACTCTACTATCTGAGGAGGGGGGAGAAAAAAAGCGCTTTTAAAAATTCTTTTCTGATTTGAGTGACAGTTAAAATACAATACGAAAATAAGTAAAAGCTCTCCATAAATCCTTCTATACACAAAGTACAAGTTTCCCCTGCCCCTCCCACCCACATGAAGCCCTTTGTGCTAACAGGGAGTTGGAGTTCACGTGTCACATGTATTATTATTCACATTGGCTGCCAGTGCAGAGAAATCAGAACAGTACACATACTGAGTACCATGATTCACCCTCCCCGCAGTAATCAAATTCACCCGAAGGACTCACATTTATCAGAAGCGTACCTGTATGTACATCATGATATTTGTGTCTCAAAGTATCAAATTACTCAAATTTGTCATAAAAATGTCCTGATGAATAAATACCAAAAGTGTTGAAAGAAGCAGCACAGTCGAAAGGCTGCGGAAGGATCGGCTGTTCGATTTATCGGTTTGAAAAGAATTCAGTTTTAATTTTTTGCACCGCTTGAGACTTGGAAAAAAAAAAAAAAAAAAAAAAAAAAAAATCAACAACCAAAAACGAACAAAAAATGAATCACCTCTAAAAATGCATGGTTGTGGAGCGACTTTGCTCGTCGAACTGCCCTCAGTTTTCTCTCCCTCCTTCTCTCGTCCTCCACTTTTAGTCACACCAAAAGTGTCATCATTGCACAAGAAACAAGAAACACTGTGACTATGTTATCATTATTCTTACAAAAACATGACAACTACAGGAAGTTATCCAGCATATTTTTTTGTCATCTTGTGACACCATGAGAGGCAAGGAGAGGGAGGAAGTTTAGGTGGTTATGGGGGCGCTAAAACCTGCCATCAACTCTGTCTGACCGGCCCAGAAAACAGCTAATTCTGAAGCCGTTTATATAGTTTTTTCTCATCATCATCATTATTATTATTATTTTTGCGTCTGTTTTAAGTGAGGGCGTCAGCAGCAGTGAACACCTGCACTGTCAGGTCAGGTCAGGTCAAGTCAAGTCAAAGGAGGGAAGGGTTCTGAGCCCGGGGACCACCAGAGATGGCAGAGTAAGCAGTGACAGCAGCCCCTCATCTATAGTCGTCCTTGGGAAGGTCCAGGGTGCCCAGGTTGCCAAAGCCCAGACGCATGCTCTCCATGTCGAAGCTGTCAGTCTCCCGCTCCTGGCGCTCCAGCAGGTGTTTGATCCGGTCGGTTCGCTCCTTCTGAAGGGAACCCAGCTCCTCTTCAATCTGCAGGACACGCAGAGGTTAATATACTGCAGTAGACACCTCTTTATCTTATTGAAGGTCATACAAATCTTTTCAAGACAAGTTCGCCGCAACATAAATTCATTAAAATGGAAACAAAGTCAATACTTGGACTAAAAATTTAACCTATGAGAGCAAGAGAAGCACAAGTGGGACTAATATCATTAATGCTGTAATGGAACTGGCCCAGTAAGATTTGTCAGTGAGACCGTACGCACTGCACTTTATTTTTTGGGTGCAATATTTCGTCTTCGTGGTTGGTAATTGCCAGGTAGAGACATGTTAAGAGAGAAAAGCTCAACAGTGCAAAGCAGTTCAATACAACAATGTACAAACTGCAGCCTCAGAAACACAAAAGAATTGAACCAACACTTCTGACACGGTCGTACTGTGACCTTTACAAATGCTGTATTTGTGCCATTGTTTTTCATTCCACTGCAAAGTTTTTCATGATGTTTGTTTCTACCACTGTAGTTATTTCATAACCTCACTAAATGACTAAATGACCTTAAAGATGTGACGTTTCGTAATGCAAAGGTGGAAGTGTCTAAACTGTATTCAGTTTTGGTCGTGGCAGGAGTTTCATCTGCTGCATGATTCAGCCCAACACCCACATTAACTCTGCACACACATCCACAGGTGCAGACAAAGCACTGCATGGCGCAATACGGCAATCTGGCCAACTACTGAGCATGCACAGAAAACTCCAGACTGTGACCATGAACCGAACCGGAGGACAATAGTGCTTCTAAAACCATGACATCATCCCAGTCCCTGAGTGCAGGTCTGGATGCAGCCAGGAGATGGCGACACACTACTGCAGTGCGCTCAGCCGCCGCTGGACCCAGCAGAACTGGATCAGGGCAGCATTTCAAATGTCTCCCCCTTTGTTGTCGGAGTGCTGTCTACTAGACTGTAGCAATGACGTCGGTCACTTTGGAAGGAGGCGTACTCAGCTGGTCTAATCTCATCACATGTCGTTGGTAAACATGGCAGTTTGCACAGATAGTGCAAAATGCGTCTCTGTCACTGCCACGCAACCAAATATGGAGAGGCAGATTTATAAAACTGTCACATTTATGTACAGAAAAAAAGTTTAATTAGAGCAAAGTATGAAAGCTAGTTGCCAGTTTACGCCACAGCTGCAGATGCCAATTCATATCACTTTATGATTGATAATTATAAAAAGAAAGCAAAAAGAAGTTTACATTGTTATGATTTTAGCCCGTTTAAGGGGGCACAAACTGCATAAGCAATCTATGATGGACACATTCAGCAACATATTAAGAACAAGTTATAATAACAAGCTAAACAGTATTAACTGTGTCTTATTAATGAGACAAAAATGTCGTAATAAGACAACAATACTGTCATGTAGAGATTTCTCCACCATTAGGAGTGTGTGGGAGAGAAATGGTTGTCTGCTCCCTGCAGGAAGGCATGCCACTGTCATCACCACCTGCAGTGAGGGAAATCTGTGTGTGTGTCTGTGTGAACTCATGAATGTGTCTGTCTGGGTTGCCTTTCATACCCGCGCTGCCTGCTGAGGTGGATGCAAATGTGTATCCGGACCTGTTCGCCTAAGCATCGAGGCTGTTCAAAAACCAGCGCTACAGTATTTGTCTTCCAACTTATTATCACTGTTCATGTCTGTGTACCTGTCCTTCAGATCTTTAAAATGTTTTTTATGTGATGTTTGGTAAGTCCTGTTGGAGCAGGATGTCGGAGGGGAACATAAAACTGTTGTTTTCACATCATTATATATGTGTACGGTCTTTGTATCTTCTTATGTAGAGTGTGGGGTGTGAACTATGTTAAAACTTGAGAAAATGTTCCAGACATAGATAATATGTGTCCCTAAAGGTTTCCGTATGCTTTCAACAAGATATCAAATTGTGAGAGCATCTGAAAGCAAAACGTCTGCTGTCACATGAGGGATTAATTGTACAAATGAGGTCTGGAGTCACTGCGTTGCATTTGGGTTTACATGCAGAAGTGTGGGGAAAAAAGGAAAACTGAGGAGGGAAGTTCAAACCTTGCTGACTTTTCCTTGGCACACCTGGTCAATGAGTCTGTGAAGTTGGTGTTGTGAGCAGGCTGGTTTTTATATGTTCTGTTGATGCTTCTCAACAGTGAGACGAGTGCTTTGTTTGAGAGTTGAAGACTGGAGACAAGTAACACTGACAAATCCTTTGAATAACTGTGGCCTCGAACTGATTCCGCAGTCTTACATAGCTAACTGTTCAGATGTACCATCTTAACAGAAGAAAATTTAGTTAGGTAGGTGGAAGGACTGAATGTGCCTTGAAATCCAACTGGTGGATGTTTTTAAGACAGAGACAAGGTTAACGCTAGGGAAAAGGGAATTAATTCCCTCTACTTTATTTTCTTCATCCTCCTAGATTCATTCCATTGATTGAGAACGGCAGCAGAAAAATGAAAGTATGTCCTTCAGAGCAGTAAAACAAATCCAACATGTAGCTCCTATAAATACGAGCATCTCCTTCAACACACCTTTTGTTCCAGGTGAGCCCGGCGCAGTGACACCTTCTGCTCCAGCTTTTGCAGCTCACGCTCGTGCTGCGCCTCAGTCTGCATCTTGATCTTGCTCTGGTAGGCATTGAGCAGCTCCATCTCCTGCTGCAGCTGCTGCCTCAGGGCCTGGCACTCGGCTTCCTGGGCTTCGTCCAGACGCAGCTGACACAGTGGACCATGGAGCGCAACAGGAGAGAGGGACGTACAAAGGGATGAAGGGAGAGAGAGAGAGATGGGTGGAGGGGGACATTGATAAGATACATAGGAGGAGAGAGAGGAGAAAAAGGGGAATATATACAGGCGGGGTAGAGAGGAGGGGAGTGGAGGAGGGGTGACGAAGGGATGGAAGAAAGTGGAAGGGCAACAGGGGCAGACAGGACATGGAAAGGGAGGGGAGGAAGAAGGGTTAGGGATCAGAAGACATGAAAAGAGATTGTAAATGAGGATGAGATAGAAAGGGGCAGGAAAAAAAAAGGAAAGAAAGAGAAGCAACAGGTGGAGAGCAAGACAAAGGATGTCATTTTTAATATGGTTCTATGCCTAAATGCATTTATAAAAACAAAGTTGTGTCCAGAGGAAAGTGATCACGTTAAAGTCTCTCCACTCACCGCCTGTGATGCCATCATCTCGTTGATGCTCTGCTCATACTGCTCGGCAAGAATGGCCAGCTTGCGTGTCTGCTCATCCTTCAGGGCCTTGAGCACTGTCTTATGCTCAGCCTTGGGCGTAACTTCCATCTGGTGGTGGCGCAGGGCCTTGTACTGCTTGGTTTGCACCTTACACGTGTCCTGGAACTGCTTCTTGATCTGCAGCTCCAAAGCCTAGTGGAGGGGACAGAGACCGAGCAGAAACAAAGCAAAAAGAGGTTGCTTGAGGTTAAAGGTTTGAAATCGCCAGGGGCATAGAAATCCAGCCTGTAGTCTTTTTTATCCTCAAAAGCAAATCAAACCAAAATGACATTCAGAGATGACACGTTTTGTATGTTCTTTCACCATCGTTTCCGAATTAATTTGTTACATCCATCTTGCATCACTGTTTTATCAAAATCTTCGCAAAACATAAAAGATGTTGCTCCTAGCTTGCGCCATCTTAGAGATAGATCCAATTCATCTTTTCAAAGACACTAGAAATTTTTAAAAAAATGAATCCAGAAACAAAAGTATTTTATTTTTTTTACATTCAGCACTCTATCTCAAGCACCTGTGTCTTCATGACAATAACCATCACGTCTATTAAAAATCCTGGATCCCAAACTTTACCGCCTGCATGTCGACTCACTTTGAGGTTCTTGGGCTGCTGTCGGAGCTCCAACACATGCTTGCGGTGGAGTTCACGCTCGCGTCTGTTGTTGTACTCGATCTGGTTCTCCAGCTCTGTCTGGTGCTGCAGGCGAATCAGGTCCATCCGCAGCTTCTGCAGGGTCTTGAGCTGCCTGTGCTCCAGTTCCTGCATTGACTCGTCGTGGCGGATCAGCATCGCATGCTCCATCTCCTTCTGGGTCTTCTTCTTGTTCAACTCCTAGATGGGACCACAAGGAAAGATGGAGGAGGAGGTAGAAATGAAGGTGAGAGACATATGTATGACTTGGAGTAGGGTCTATTGTTTTATTGTGGGATTCAATGTGGGAATTTAATGCGCAGAAATCAATTTTCCTCTTGGCTTGTTTCATGCTTGGGATATTATCAACAGTTGAGAAATCATAAATATCACACATTTCAATTTTCTATTAACCAAAAGGTGCAAACTATCATCTAAAAATGTGACTCAGGGTTTGTGTATTTCCCACAGAAAGCATTTGGACCTTCTTAAACCCCTAACAGATTCACACAACAGCTTTTCAGATTATGACATTGTTGCCATGCTTTACTCTGGAATAATCTTCTTATAATTAATAGGAAACACATCACAGATCCAAAGAACAAAGGGTGTAATTATTAAGAGAGCACTGCTGTTTGCTGGGAAAAATATTACGGTTATCTAATCACGTTGGACCTGTTCACAGCAACATTACAAACAATCACAACTAGTGAAGAGGAGTTTTACTCCAATTCAAACTCTTTGAGCAGAGATTCATGGTTTGGTGACATCGAGTTGTACCATCAACAATTAAAAGTCAATTTTTTATTTAAGAATTCTTTAATTGCACATGACGTTTTTAGGGATACACGTCATCCACACCTCTCGGATCTGTTCCTGCTCCAGGTCATGTCTCTTAATCATGACTTTGCGCTTGAAGGCGCGGCAGTTCCTGTCGTAGAAAACCCTCTGCTGTGCCAGGAGATGGGCCTCCTCCTCAGCCTGGGAATGCTGCATGTTCTCTTTGTGCTTGGATAGACGCTCCTGCTTCTCCTTCTTGGGTGTGCTATGGTCCTCGTTCATCTCCTGAGAAAAGAATGGGGGAATTACATGAGGTACGGGACAAAGCATAGCCATGTATCGGTTCATTTAAAATGTGGTTGGTACACTTTGGGTGGGTAGTTTATTGATGGAAAGAGTTTGATGTATCCATGCAAATATCAGCCTAACTGGTGAAATAAAGACATCAGATAGTAGGTTTGGAACTATCCTTTATGGGCAGTGTGTGAGAAAGATTTCAAATATTAGTCAGTGTATATGTGTAAAACAAATATATTCTAAACAAGGAGAAAAGGTCCAGCCTACGTGTTACATATGCATGTTTCGCTTGAAAAATAAACATAGCCTCCATAAATGAAGCCTAAACAAAGAACAGTGCTCATGGTAAACTCCAATTGACCTTCTGTCGCGAACTACAGATGACTTTCATAGCCAGAGGAGGGTAGAAAAAAATTCTGCTACATCTATCCCTCCTCAGTATGAGTTCTCTTTCTCTTTCATGGGCTTTAAGGTAATCTACAACTCAAGCTAATGCACTTAACACATGAGCCTGATCCCTGCTCTCTGTGGTGTCTAATTCTGTTATAGCCCTCAGTTGGTGGGAAATGTCTCTCCCTGCAAGCAATGCTTTCTTTTAACTGTGCTGACCTAATTTTGGTCACTTATCTTGTCACTGGAAACACAGTGTATCACACTCCCAGCCCACAGGAGTATTCTCTGTACTAAGTTTCAAGGTTGTGGAGGCACACAAATGCACATTGTGAGTATGGATTTGTGGTTTTCCTTTGTGTGTGTTTGTATTTACATGTGTAGGAACATCGTGAGTAGGCTGAGTGACTCAGCATAACTTCCAAGAGACCACTTCGATGGTACTGAATGTGCGTTTTTGTGTGGAGGAGGGCTGATTCAACAGTAAACAGCATACAGGACCATGTGTCACACATGAGAGAGGCGAACAAAGGAGCTCGCCTGAGGAGGAATAAGGAAACCAAAAAATAAGGCACACCTCCTTAATCTTCTCCTTGCAGAGTTTGTACTGCTTCTTTTGATTATCCAGAAAGGTGGTCAGCTCCTTCTTCTGCTGGGCCACGATCTGCTGCTGGAACTTCTTCTCATCTGCCAGTGCTGTCTTCATCTGAGGGACGCAAACAATGGGAAGGGGAACAGGGGCGAGGGTCTGTTAGCTTAGCATGGAGGCCGTAACAGAATACAAGCTACAAGCTCACCACTAAACAGTGAACAAATAAAGTCATATACTAACTAGGGATGTACAGTGCCATCTAAGTGATCAGACTGACTTTGATAATCAGGATACAGACACAGCATTTTAACAGGTAAAAATGTATCAAACCAAGAATCTGCTGATTGGTGAAAATAATTGTTAGTTGCAGTCCTAATTCTCATGCTGGCTAACATTGTATTTGTCAAACATTCTGTTATTGTCACTGTATTTAGAGACCTATTGGTAAAACTGAATGACATGTTACTCATATGTGACGTGTGAGGTAGTCTGTTGCTGTTTAGGGATGCATGCTGGTGTACTGTATATGCACAGATACACTATCTCCCTGGCTGGCCGGTCATGCTCTGTGCTAATCACAGAGATATGCAGCTTGTTTTTCAGAGTGTGACATTCTGTGACCCACTTCTGCCCTTGTGTTTCATCGTATGTGTCATTGGGTGGCAGCAGTGTGTAAAGTCACAACACATTTCTTTGCAATCAATGTAAGACTGAGGTCTGAGAACTGAGGAGCTTAAACATTTCAAAACAATATGAATTAAACAACAGAATTCAACTTTTCAGCAGACTTTCCTCCAGCAGCTATAGAATCATGAAACTTCAACATGTACTGCGCTGTTTTTTTCAGACCAGACCTTATCCCCCAGCCACCTGTTGCATAAACATGTAGGTCGCTGTGATCAGCTGTGGAATAACTTAGAGGTTATTGTACTTACGCATCCACTCACTATGACCCCCCCCCAACATTCATCACAAGTCGCACCTCCTTTTCGGTGTGCACAGCGTGGCGTTTTGCCAGCTTCTCCAGCTCGATGTAGGCGTTGTTGGCCTGCGTCTCCACCTCCTTCTGCAGCTTGAGCCGGTGCTCGTCCATCTCGGCCTTCAGCTTGTTCTCCAGGGCGATCAGCTGTTTCTGGTGCTGCCGCCGCATTCGTTTGTAGCCGGACATCTGCTCCCGCAGCTCGCTCTCCTGCTCATGCTCGTGGATCTGCTTGGTCACCTGTGGAGGAAGAAAAGTTAGGAGATTTCTTGATCAGACCAAAAAACTAATCATTCAACGCAGTCACAATAGTTTAAAGGGCATGAAAATACAGCTTTCATCCAAAACAGCCAAGCTTGACACAGTGTAACCCGTCTTTATATTATGTCAATACATACATATTTTCCAAGAAGAACTGAAAACAGAATTCATTAAATACTGGAAAGCATTAAAATTCAACTGCTGCACTCAGTCAACCATCCTTTTCTAAGATTTTGCAGAGGCAAGAAAGAAATTTCAACCAGCGATAGGAAATAACCTTAAAAATGAAACGCTGTGAAATCTCTTTAGCTTAAGTTACCACTAGACCCCAACAAAAGCCCTTTCATCTGACCATCACACAAACACAGTCACTGCACAGATCAGAGAACCTCCAAGGATCTGAAGAATGTCAAAGCTTAACGGAGCAAGAAAGAAAAAGTGAAGAAACAATATTATTAACAGCTGATCAAAATTAATCCAAGAAAATGACCACATTGATATCTCTTAACAGTAATGCCATTTGCACCTGCACCTGACACACCAACCTGAGGACAGAAAGGGTTCTCCACATCTAGGTAGTACTCGCTCCGCATCTTCTCATAACTTCCACCTGAACTCCTCAGGCCAAACATGATGGCAACTTTAGCCAAGTGCACCAGCATCCAGGAACCTTGTGCAGCATCCTATGCCCGACAGAACCCTGTCTGAGCTCCAATACCACTCAGAGACCCCACCCTTACTGGACGGCGACCCCCCACCCCCACCCCTACGACTCCCCTCTCCTTGGTTCGCGCCCTGGGCACGCAGCGGCCAAGGCAGGCGTGTGAACTGTGAATGAGGCAGGCCGACCACTCGGGCCAACAAGAGCACAGAGCGGCCCTTTAGTTGGGCTAACGCTAAGCGGCGGACAGCAGGTGGGTCACATGAATACCTCATTGAGAAAGAGTGAGAGAAGTTGGAGGAGGGGGGGGCGCTGGTGGTTAGAGAGGAGCAGGCAGAGAGATGAGGGGAGGGGGTGGGGGGTGGTTGCAAAGGAGAAACAGCAGATGGAGAGTGACTGGGAGAGAGTTAGAAGAGAACAGGAAAAATGGAAATAATGAGAAGTAAAATAAGAGCATCTAGAGGTAATAAGAGGATGGGTGTGGGGGGTAGGGGATGGTTGGTACAACACGTGGAGGTTGAACCTTGCGTCCCTCCTTAATCTGCGCTGAATCAATACCCCACTGTAACAGCAGCTCCCAATCCTAGTCACTTGCCTGGCTGCCACCCTGCATGCTGCCACAAAGGGCCAAGTCACGTCATGTGACAACCTCTTTCACACAAAGCTCAGAGACTGGAAAGGAGATCATATTCAGGGAGAGGACTGTTCGTGTGTGTGTGTGCATGCAGGCTAAAGGTGAATGTTCCAGTGGAAATTGAGCAGCTTAGTTGTTTTACTTATTTTGCAATTCAAGGTAGTCTGTATAAAAGAAACTCGATGCTGGACTTTAAAGACATGATTTGTTGAGTGGTGGCTGATGTGACTGATTTGTGCAAATAGGTCGGCAAACATTTTTGTCTCAGCATCGGTTCATTAGACACAAACCCACACACACACACACACAGTTGTCTGGGGTCAATGAATATGATTTGATCCGTAGCTCTGCCCTTCATTAACCAATCAGGTGTCATCACAGTTTTTAAACACGTTTGTTCTCGTGGCTGGTAACACTGTAAAGGACTTTAAGAAATGAAATATGACAATAATGAGTGTAGCCAGTTCTGTTCTTCGTTTTTCAGATATGAAAACCCTTTATAGGAGTAGGTCAAGCTTTTTTTCTTGACAGAATTCATTGCTGTAAAGAAGGCATTCAATTTGCTGAAAATGGAAGACGCTCTGCACAACACTGAAATTATTTTGTGCCAGGAGATATAAACAAAAGTGAAATTTAAAAAAAAAAAAAAATACAAGCAAACAGCTCTTTTATTTATTCAACTAATATTATGATGGAGAATAAAGGAAGAGCATTTCTGAAACTGCCTCAATGCTGTTACTGTCACACTGTTTTTGCCTATTACAGTGTGGAGAAGAAAAACATTTCAAACCTGCATTGGCACTTTGTCTGGTAGGTATGATAGATAGTGGTAGAAAACATGGCTGCACTCTGTTGCTGTTGCTACAGATGTATAGTAACATATGGTGAAGTCGTCTGGATAAAGAGGGGAAGTGAAAAGCCTCCATAGACCCTCATTTATTGTCCTGCTTTCCTGTAGATGCACAAATGTGGAGGGGCCCTGTGTTCTCAAATGTCATCTCTTTGGGCCTCAAAAGGGAAACAAATACAAAAGAGATGCACGTGGTTTAAACGCAAACTCTCACATTTACCTGTGAAATAAGTCTTTTTATTCTTTTCTGCTATATGACTACAAAGCAGATATCATCGAGCATATTGCTGTGACTTGTAAGTTTCATCAACAAGAGCTGACTGACAGGATGGAGCATGTTAAACCTGACTGTAAACGTGCTGATGGGTTTACAGTCTGTCACGTTACAACCTGCAACTAAGAGCGGAAGACGAGTCAAGCAGCAGATGAGCTGAAATGTTTTACAATGATGTCGTCTCACTCGCAGCATTCAGTGAGTTACTTTGTCTGACCTATAATAACCCCTGCCCTCCCTCTTACACGCTACTAATGTCTCACATTCGTTCCTCTTCTTTCTTTCTTTCTTCTTTCTTTGCTTTCCATCCAGCGGTTTTGCCGTTTCCCTCCCCCCTCATCCTTTCCCCCTTCCTGCCACCATGTTCTGTGATTTTTCATCCTGCACTCCTTCTCTTCTTCCTCTTTTACACACTCCACATCATCTTCATCGTCTTTCCTCCGTTTTGCGCCTCCTTTTCTCTCTCTCTTCTTTCCCGCCTCCACATCCGATCAGACTCCACGCTTTGTGTCACCTCTGGGTGAGAAAGCCCATCACCCTCTTTTTGCCTCTCTTCCCCACTTTGTCAATCTAGATTTTAATCTGCTTTGCTCATTTGTCTTTACCTGTTTGTTTATCTCTCCCTCTTCCCACCCTGATATCTGCTGTCTGTGTCCACCATGACTTTATCTCAGACAGCCATGCACGTTGACTTCATTCAACCTCTAATCCCTTTTTAGCTCCCCCATTAATCGATGATTTGCTTCTTTGTCTTGTGGAAATATAAGAACATTTAATTTTACATAAATGTCACATTCAGAAATATTTTTTGCAACTTATTGCTGGTGCTTTGTTTTTTTTAGTTTTCCCTTCTTCTCCATCTGCTCTCTTTCTCCTTTCTCTGACCATCCATCACCCCTCACCATCTGGACCCCCCGTTCTTCTCCCTCCATTGCTCTTTGTCTACCTGCTGATTCCAGTCTCAGCGAGTCGAGGCCAATCTGAGGACGTCGGCACGCGGCAGAAAAAGATGATGTCATCTCTTTCAGCGCCGGCAGGCAGGACCAGCGCTGTCACACAACACTGATACTGTGGTTTTCACGATGCCGTCTCTTTTCAAGACAGACAGAACAAAGCTGCAGACGCAGTGTGTGCCACCTCAGCTGCTTACATCTGAGGTATTTCAGTATAACTTTAATCCACAATTTATAGCAACATCGTTTTTAAAATAGGAATTTAGTAGTATGCTTACTGTAATTCTGTGAGGTTAAAGTTAATCTTTAACAGATCAGTGACAGAAAAAGTAATTAATGAAGAGCTGGGGAGAGAATGTTTTTCTTGTAAAAGGTAAATTTACGTAGGTAGAAGACACAGGATGCAATTAACTATCTTTTGTGCACCAAAACAATTTTCCCTAAACTCAAGGTTATGTACCCCATTATCCCTGTTCTCTGACTACATGTGCAAGGCATCTCAACAGAAGAAGAAGAAGATGACAGATTTGTGACTTGTGACCATACTTCGTCAGCAAGAGAACAAAATCAGTCTTCCTATGCAGCACCAAATCTGCTTGGTAATACTGAGTAAGTCTTGTGTGGCCAGCTTGAGAAAGGAAAACATTCTAATAGCTTGGTCAGCAAACACTGAGCCTGTGTTACGGCAACAACAACGCAAAGCCTATTCTATGGTGAAGGTGACCTGACTGAAAACCACAGTTTGTACTAGCATCCTTTCATTAAGCTATTAACTTGCTCAGCTGGACTGTTAACCTAGGCACCCATATTAGCAATCAGGAAAGAGGTAAAAGCTATTGAGTACAGTGAGAGATCTGAATGCTGAGTGAGGCTCTGTTAACCTGTTTTAGAGAGGCTGTGTGTCTCCGTTTTGACATCAGCATCACAGCATCAGTAAAGGCAGAGGTTTACAGTCTGAAGGCTGCAAGATCATTCCGAGGGCTTGTGAGATGAACAGAAGTTTTATTTTCATTAAGTTTTGTTGTCAAAATTATAAATGATAAATTAGAGAAGTATAATCAGAGGATTGGGAGAGAATGTTTAATAATCATGGGATAATGTGTCAAAAATAATGTGACTTAAGTCATAATCAATAGACAAAATGTAATTATGAGACAAGATGATCTTAAATAAAAGTTGTCATCTTTTTAGGTGCAAGCATAGGCTCCCTTTTACTTGTTACAACAATTTACATAGTTTTTCACTTTGCAGACCCTGTTCTACTGTTTGGATAACTTTACACTTTCAGTCTGCAATTATTCATAATAAACAGGCGCGTACAACCAGCGACAAGTAAACTGTGCTTTGTTTTTTCAATTCATTGTCTAACTTTCCGTTTTAAGAGACCCTTTTGATTGTTTGTAGGTCTACATTATATCACGTCCAGACTGACTGAATCATACAGCTCTTATGGATGTCTCTGTGATTAAAGATCACAAGTGACAAGAACTGTACACTGAACGAAAAAGACATTTCCAGTTATGTGTGAATTGCAGGAAACGGAGTGCTTATTATAATATATTATTCTGGACTTTCAGTGTTTTGCACTCTGGTCAAGGGCGGTTTGAGGACGCAGACACACATTTTCTTTGCTGATGTTCCCTCATGTCTGGTTTAAGACCTGACAGCAGAAGGGAATCACAATTAAAACAGTGGGTCATGGATGAGTAAACACACAAACACACACTGACAGACACACACATACACTTCCACACGACACCACAACTACTTACTAGTTACTTGGGCTGGTTTCCATGACAACAGACAGGGAGGGTGAGAGAGAAAGAGAGACATGTAGAAAGAGAGAGAGAGTATTCCACCCCCTTCAACTCAGAACATTGAGTCAGATCTGAGAATGATGTATTATCAAGTGCAGGAGAAAAGAAATAAAGGAGAGGGTGGAGGGAGGGGAGTGGTAATGTGAAGCGTAGTACAAGAGGAGAAAACAAAAGGAATGAAGTGAATGAGAGAAAAGACAGCAGAGAAACAGAGATCTGTTGCAGTGACTGGGCCTAAACTGAAGAGCAGAGACAAAGAGCCAGGATGAGGT
This sequence comes from Datnioides undecimradiatus, assembly GCA_008933995.1. Taxonomy (NCBI): domain Eukaryota; kingdom Metazoa; phylum Chordata; class Actinopteri; order Lobotiformes; family Datnioididae; genus Datnioides; species Datnioides undecimradiatus. The sequence continues at coordinate 12,743,021 of WARS01000015.1, forward strand.
AACAGCCAAAAGATGGACTGACAGGAAGAAACATAAATGTCAAAGAGGTGGAACAAACAATTTGAGAAAAGCAAAAGGAACGGAGAGTCCACATAGGAAAGACAAGCCTGCTTTTAAACTGCGTTATAAAACATCATTTAGTTTGCACATCGATCCACATCACATTACAGTACATCACTTTCAGACTCAGCATTCAACTGGCACATTTACAGACAGGTTTTAACTAAGAGGAAGGAAAAATGCCTCGTCCGTGTCCTCACATACTGCAAGGTGTAACCGTAACACTCAGAAACATTTTTACTGCAGCAAGAATTTGTTTTTCTGTTTTTTCTGTTCTGAACATTCAAGGTGAATGTTCCTCAAATAGATGATCCTGAAAACCTTAAAACACATAAAGACACGTGTTTTAGGATCTCAAAAAAAAAAATACAATAGAAGAGGGGACAGAGTTTGTTGAGCTCACCAGTGAGGCTGATTTTATGGTGGCAAAGCGCCCCTGGTTCTTGTAGTTTTGGGCCTGGCTGCTCTTGTCGGAGGAGGCCGGCCTGAGCCCTGCCCGGTGGTCCCTGTGGATCCCTTCATCCCAATTGTACTGATGGTCCTGTGTGAAACACACACACAGAAAGAACAGAGAATGTACACTAAATACACTGTAAGTCACTGATTAAGTCACAGAGTTGTTGTTTTTAATAAAACAAGAGCAAATGGCGTTGTAGTGAATGAGGAGTAAAAATGAAGGCAGGGTGCTTCAGGACACCGTTAACTCACTAAAACTGTGCCAGCGCTTAAACTCTTTACCATCTTTCTGTGACTTTTTAAATAGCAAAATTCCCCATTGATTCAAACCAGACAGAATCTAAATTTCAAAAGGAATCTTCAGCTAAAACTGTGTCAACTGTAACCTTGCAAAACATGATGAAATGTCAACACTCAACCCCTCCCCCCGTTAGAAACTGACTGAAGTTTTTTAGGAGCTTAGGGACCAGGGAGTCGATTCAAATGAAAAGGGAACTTCATCAGCATCTGAAAACAATGTGTCACTTTCATTTGTTCTCAGCTCATCCCCTGAACTTGAAACAACACACTCACTGTCTGTTCATAAAATGACATCCTTATTCATGCACTGTCAAAATACAAAGAGCAGATGAAGAAAGAGAATGACAGAGCAGTGACAACCCTCTCTTCATAGATTTTTAAGTCATATGAGATATTCAGTGAGAATGTCAGGCATTGTGGTGACCTGTGTGCACTGACTACGTGTGTGTGCATGCAGGATGTTAGAGCTGTAAGTGGGGAAATAGTGGGGAGTGTGTTGTTGCTTGTCGACATGTGTACACAGCCTTTGTTCTCAGAGTGTGAACGGTGTCGGCGATGAACTTGAAGTGATCTGCTAAACAGTGAGGACTGTGTCGATGGTTTCCATGGTATCAAGGAGGGGGTGGGGGTGTCGATTATGCATACACTTGAGAACAGTAAGAGAAATCCAGAGGATGTTTGCACGGAGCCATGTGTCCTTTCCATTTAACAGTGAACAGTTATGACCATAGAAGGGAAATGACTGCACCAGTAGCATTTGTTGAATACGCTTGCTGGACTAAGATTCTGTACAGTCCTAAGTACATGACATTGTGTGTAATACTGCGAGAGTACTACTTGACCAAATCAAATAAGAGGACAATTGCCCCTGTCAATAATTGGGTTTCACTTGGATTTATTGTTGGGTTTATTTGTTCAGGAGAGGGACATCTCAAAACACTGAATAGAGGTCAACAGAATTTGTTGGACAGAGAGAGAGAGAGACAACAAATTCAACTTTTTTTTTTTTTTACGCACTTCTTTTGCTATGACGAAATGATAATTGTTAATTATGGGAATTCTGGATACTGTGGCTGGGGTCCACTGTGGCAGGATGGCTTGTTATTGTATTGTACTGATGAAGGCCTGATTTCTTTAGACAAAAGATTTTGAGAAAAACTGGAAACTGCTCACACTGCTGTCCAGTTTACAGTGTGTTACAGTACTAGTGTTTCTAATGTGGAGGTGTTGTGTGACTGTTAGTGTGTCATCTAGCCCCAAATAATCACCATTGTCCTTTCCAACAACCAACCATCACCCTTGAACTTTACCTTCTTGGTGTGTGGGGAGGATTCCAGGGTGCTGCTGTAGTCCTGGGGATGCATCATGGTCATGTCGGAGCAGCTGTCGTCCAGCACCTCCTGCATGCTGTTGACACTGCTGCTCTGGCTGCCTGTACTGACCGAGGTGCTGGGGATGGAGTGGTTGCTGCCCAGGCTGTTCATCTTACAGCTGGCTGCCTCGCTGTCCTGCAAGTGAACATCCAAACACAAATATTCATTAACACATGCTTACACAAATCCACACGTAAAATTATACACGGATGCAAATCTACACACACAGACTGTGTCCTTCACCCCTCAATATAGAGGCAGGCCGTTCCAAATTGTATCGTTAACTGCCGTCACCTCAATACATGGAAAATAACTGATGACCTCTGTGTTGTACAAGAGTCAAAGTCACTCTAAATTGCCTATTAACCTCAAATTGGTCAGGTGTACGTGCTTGTTAATGCACATCTGTCTGAATGAGATGTCTTCAGACTTGAAGGCCATTTGAATGTACGTACATAACAAATAGACACAATTGACCTGCACCGCTCTTAGGCACAGTAAACAATTTGCTTAAGTGTGCAGTAACAGGCCATATTACGCTGTTATAATTAGCCTCTGCATCTTCCCCCGAAACCACAAAAATAGGGTTGGGACTACAGGTTTTCTCAGTAAAGCCTTTCAGTGGCATCTTGTTGCAGTGAGGTCTGGTGGCTGCTCTGAATTGCTTCATGTGGTGTAGGATGACATTGCTGTGGCTGCTGGCAGTCCGTGCCTGTTCATACTGCCTCAGGCCAGGTCAACTAAGGGACATTTCATCTCAATGTCAGGCTGTTGTGGCTGCAGGAGGAAGGTTCCTGTGTGCGTGTGCTGTGTGGGAAGCCATCACCATCAGCTGTATTGCTGTGTTCCCTCCAACCATGTAAGAGGTGAATAAACAGCAGTTAAGAAAGCCACATGAGATAAAAGTACAGCGTCATGTTGCTCCATCTTTCAGACTCAGGTGCCTTCTTAGTGTTTCATTAACATCTCCTCAGACAAACTCTCTTGTTGCCATCCTTTGTGCTGCAAATCAGAGCTCAGGGAGTCCTGCAAGTGAACATGTAGAACTACCTCACTGCAAGGATATACAAGTGCTGCCGTAGAGCTGCAAACAAAAGTCGATTGCCTGCTTAACTGTTCAACAGAAAACGTATCATCTGACAATTTAATAACAGTTTGCTCCACTCATCAGCCAAGCTAAAATATGCTAGCTAAAATATCCTGCTTCTCAAAAATAAGGATTTCCTGGCTTTCTATGTTTGATATCATTGTAAGCTGAATGTCTTGAAAGGTTGAGACAATTGGGACTGACAAAAAGTCAATATACTTCACCTTGATGTAGATCAAACAATTCATTGTTAAGTCTAGAAAATAATTAGCCGATTTAACTAAAAACAAAAAATAAGTCATTTGCAGCATCACATCGCTTTGTGTAGCCTGCACCTCCCTGACTTGATTTTAGCTTTTTAGCTGACTTATTCATTATTCATCTTTATTTTATCCACTCTTGTCTCAGCTTTACTATTAGTTCTCTGTAAATGTACACACATTGTGGATCTATGCTTTTTTTTGTAATGTGTGCGTTTCACAAAATGTCCCTCTCTGATGGTAAAGCTGAATTTAATGTGACTGTACAGAAAAACAGAAAAAAGGACTTCTGTTTGGGATACAATCTGAGAACTAAAATGGAACTGGTTTTGTATATTTAACCCTTTGGCTTGCTTCCTAACTCCTGACAAAGTCTATAATTCTCATCTCCATATTTTACCCACAGAAACTCCGTCCTATCAAGCCCCCCTCATCTTTTACATGAACTCTTCCCTCTCCCTCTTCTCCCCACCTCCTCCTCTTCCTGGCTCTCTCCCATGGGCCCATTGTGTTTCTCCTGGTAAAGGATCTTCTTCATCTTGCGGTACTGCAGATTGTCCAGCTCACGCACTGCATCCTTGGTCCTCTGGATTAAATCGATGAGAATGCGTGGTGAACGTTCTCGACGCACAAAATCATGCTGAAGAGAGAAAAAGAAGAGGGAAACGGAGTTATCAAGGTGGTCAGAGGTTATTTGACAAAAAAAGTATTGTAAATGAATTAAATTAAAGTTATGTTTTAACTTCAGCCTTTATGAACATACAAGTTACAGATATTAAAGTAATTAATTTCAGATAACTATTTTGTCAAAAAGCAGAATAGCAATTATTTCTTTGGAAATATAGACACTTATAGATGGTATACTGCTTTTCTGAAAACATCTTGAAGATTTGGTTTAAAATTAAACCGATTTTATACTTTACAACTAAATTTCCATTAATTTTCTTCATCCAGTGTGTGTGTGTGTGGTCGGATGAGCACCACAACTCTGACTATCACTAGAGGGCGCCTGTAGGTTGCTCAGCCCTTTCAGGGAGTCCCAGCACTCCACATCCTCTGTGTAAGATGGTCCATAAAATCGATTTTCATAAACGCTCTTAATCTTTTTCATTCCAATTAAACAGAGCTGCATTTGCCCTGGTGCCAAGTTAATGACAGCCTCAGTCAAACTATATCAAGAAACAAAAACAACCACGGACTATTATGATAAGACGGAGGTTTGAAGTCTTTTAATCTGATTTTATTTCTAAGAAGGGAAACAAAATTAATCTGAAAGGAAAAATAAATTAACGTATAAAATCCTAATCTAATAAAAGAGCCTGTGGGACACACAGTATAATAAGACCCCATTGCATACACATTAATAAGAAATTGTAGATTGCCTAAATCCAAAGGAAAGTTAAAGCCCTACAGCAAGAAGTTAAATCAATAAAATTACAGGAAAAGTGCGATTTTATTTATAAAAATATCATTTAATGAAAATTTCTAGGTGTTAAACTAAATTGACTTGTCAAACTCATTTAGATCACATTTCAAAGCTGAGATTATTTTTACTGTAAGGAACCACCTTTCTGTAATTTGATTGGAGTGAAATTAGGTGGCGGTTGTGGCATTCTGCACTTATGTAATTATTTATTTTGTGTTACATAACAAGCAGGTCAGAAAGGGTGGATGACGCTGGTGGGGGCCTGCTAAGAAGAGGTGGCGAAGGTGTCTGTGCTGTTTTTTTGTTTAATTTATGTGGTTTTTAGAAACTATAATGACATCAACATGAAAATAAAAATAAAACACAAACACAACATTTTCTCTCCTCTGCGCTTACTCCCACTCCACCACACAAACATATTCACACCTCCTCTTAGTCACTCTCATTCATAAAATATTGTGTGCTTAAGTGATTGAAATATAACAACCTCAGAGTAAAGGACTAAAATATATATACTGTACATAAAAAAGAAAAAAATGTATTTTTAGGTCTATTTCCAGCTCACTTCTCTGCACACCTTCCTCTGCATGTGACAGATGCTGGTGTAATGGGTTAGTCAGGACACAGGGGAATGACATCACGCTCTGAAAATAGAGATGAGACTGATTTGTCCCGTTTTCTGATGGACCTACACCAGAATGTGGGTGGTTGGCCACCCTGGTCCAACTGACAAGTGAAAAGTGATCTCCAGGATCCTAACGTGCTTAATGCATTGAAGGAATAGTTCCACATTTTGGAAACTTTTGCAAAGAGATGGAGAGGGGGTACACATTTTAGAGGGACAAAAAAAAAGATCACTGCAGCCGATGTGTAACGATTATTTGAGCTGAAATGAAAACATATTTTCTATGTTGACTGTGCACCAGTTTTGCACCAATATGAATACTATATATGACCACATGTAATATACCAAGTCATTTTCTTCATTATATATCATAAATAAGACAGTTCACATATCAGTGCATATCAAGAACAAATACACTGATATAGAAATGATACTGTTAAGTCTGTGATAGGCAAATATTGGCCAACGATACTGCTAAACTCTAACCGATACAGTAAATGTGTAGCTGAAACTAACAGCTTGTTTATTTAGCATCAAGGCTGGAAAGAAGGGGAGTAACAAGCCTGGCTCTGTCCAAACATAACAGAAAGTTAAATGTAAAAAATGTCTGCAGTATGACAAGTGTTTTTAAACAGGTGGAGCTGTTTCCACCTGTTTCTAAGCATTGCGCTAAAGTAAGCTACATATTTACTATACAGATGCAGTCAGTCATGCCATCTGATTTTCAGCATGAAAGAGATGATAAGAGACAACAATGCTGATAATGGATTAAAATCTTAAGTCATTTGTCAAAGAAAGATATCATAGACTCTCTCTGATTGCTGCTTTTCTGTTTTATATTATAATTAATGGAATTGCTTTTGGGTTTTGGACTGCTGGTCTGACAAGAGAGTCATCTAGTTCTCTGGAAAACTGTTGTTGAACTGGAAATATCTGTGGTTTGCTACTTAATTTATGGAATTAAAACAGGTCACCCCAAACCAAACACCACCAGCAAACTACTTTAACTGTGCAAAAGAGTATTTTATGCTTAAATAGTGGGAACATATGGGACGAGGTCACTGAGAGGTTATTATTTCATTATGTATATAATTACTGTTACTCTGAATGAGGTATACAGCAAGAGAGTGTGTTTAACCTGAAGCTAGAACACTGATAGCTCAAGGCCCCCAGATTAGTGACCTGATTTCCCCTTTAAAGAGCTTGGAGGGCTGTGTGTCTGTGCATGTGTGTGTGTGCGCGCATGCATTTATGTACACGCGCAATGGAAGAAAGAGTAATTTTGTGTGTGTGTGGGAGAAGAGAAAGTGGGGTATTATCATAACACCCCACCCCACCCCACCCCCTTCACTATAAAACAGCCCCTTCGACACTGATCCAAAGTCTGTTTAGTACTTATCTCTCTTTAATGGTTTTCGGCCAGGATTTGGGTCAGGGGTGTTGGGATGGGAGTCTAAACATCGATCATATACAGACAGCAGTCCAGGGCCCCTTGTTTCACTGCTACCTAACCTTACAGCCTCTCTTTCATCCTTCCTAAGGTGAGCCAGGTGTGAAAAGACCTGTTTGAGATCCCACACTGTTAAGCGTGATCACCGAGAACATAAAACTCTTAGTGGGCCAATAGGATTACCTGTTGGTCACACAAACAAAAAGATCAACTCCTCAATAACAGGGAAACACAATGAACATACACAGATCAATGCTGTGTACCTTCATTGTGTTTTTGTGGGATGTTATTAGGGCCAGATGGCTGCAGAAATCATCATAAAGCTCTGAATCCCAGCTGCATTTCACTTTCCCGTTTTTACTTAATTGAATAATTTTGCCTCATATTTGACAAGTGACAGATGAGAGTGACCCCAGGAGGAGGAGGAACGGTAATGTATGACCATCTTCATACATTTCATTATCATAATTGAACTTATATTATTTGGAAATGTACGTTTTATAAAACTTTTTTATGACAAAGTCTTTTTTTGGGAGTTTATTTCCAAAACATTTGAAAGTGAACATTATGATCATAGTTGTTTTTAGAAAACAGTAAAGGAATGGGGCACCCTGGTGGTCTAGGGTTTGCAGCACCAATCACAAACCCTGCCGGGTACTAGTGTTCCATGTCCTTTCCCATCTCCCTTTTCCCTCATTTCCTGTCAACCATCTACTGTCTAATTATCCATAAAAAGCATAAAATGCCCAAAAAACACTCAAAAATGGAAGTGAGTTGCCCAACCAAAAAGAAAGACACTGAATAACTGTATATATAATGGTCAGCATCAGAATTCAAAAACCCAGTTGGACTCTATTCGAAAGGACAGATATGAAAGCAGCAACACAAAGTCCTACTGAAGCCCTAAGGACTGTGGCTAAAAGGCGAGGCATAGGAAGCAGTGTAACAACTAAGGAAAAAAAGGAAGGATAAGCCATTCTCAGTGGGGTACTTGATTCCTGTGTTTGAAGGAGACACTGTGTATATGCTTGCGTATTAGGGAGCCGTGGGTGTGTGGGAATGACTCATCCACATGGCTCAGGGACTGACTGAGACAGGAAGTGAGGTCACAGCTAGAGGGATCACAGAGGAAGCCCACTCACTCGTAGCAGCTCCCCTGACGAGGGTCTGTCCTGAGGAATTTTCAGTAGGCAGTAGTCGACAAAGCTCCGGAAGGGGTCAGACCTGGGTAAAGACAACAGTGAGATGGAGGTCGAAGATTCCTCTTCTCAAACACATCTGAAATCAGAATAACTTAGCAGTGACAATCTAATGATGAAGCCACACCTACCGTTACTTACTATCAATGAATGTTTAATGTCATGACTAATCTCATCTTCTGTTGTGCTGTGTTTATCATATCAATGAATTAAACCAGAACGATCCCATGTAATCTCCTAGTGTAGTGCCATATATGAACTATATATGGATTATGTAAATATGTGGAGCAATAAAAATATAGGCCACTGGAGCTGTGGAACACTGTGCCACTGACACCGATCTAAAAATATGCTCATGATAACACAGTATATGGAACACTGTGTGTTTGGGTTGCTACAATTGGTCATTCAGATAAAGTAGCCTGTGGTGCTATTTAAGATTTTCATTTTCAATACGCGCATTCAGGTCATTGTGGGGACAGTAAGTGCACGTAAGCACCACCTAGCTCCTTCTCAACATCTACATCAAATGTCCTCCATGTTAAACCAGGGTTCATGAGTGCATTTGTACATCATGCCAGTGTGTGTACAGTGTGGGCTTGTGTGTGTGTGTGTACTAAAGTTACACGATGGAGCTGATGTCTCTACTAGTCTCATCTGGCGGGATGTTGCTAACGCCTCGGGCTGCTGGAGCTCCTCCAAAAATACCACAACCCTGTGCCGCCCCACACAATCGCTCGCCTCAGCACGATGCTACAAGCCAACACTAATTTTATAACAGGCGCCCTCCATGCACAGTCATAGGCACTGAATTGTAGCGTACAGACTATCCCCTGCCTCATGTTTCTGACAACACGCTTTCCTGTCAAAGCCCATGATACATGTTTGTTTAAGGGGTAACCAAAGTTATTTTGGTGTATATAAAGAGTCTGCAGACTCTTGTGAAATTGCAGTTTTTTTAAAATGCAAGGACAGAAATAACAACAATGTAAACGCCAGCCTTGTTCCACCTTTACTGTGAACTTATCAACAAACAATAATCCAGAGAGAAAAAGTTTTCAAATAACTATGGCACCTTGATTGCATAGATTTCCACACCCTTTCATGTGAGATGTTCAAAGATCATCAGGGGTTGTTCAAAGTTGTCCAATCACATGCAAAATCATACTTGTCCACACTTGACATTGATAGAAGTGATTCCATTTAAAACCACATTAAATTCAGCTGTTGCTGCTCGAATGGTTATGGTTAAATCCTACTAGGGACTCATGTGGTCATGGACCACAAAGAGTTACCAAAGAAACTGTGAGATCTAAAAAGTACAACCCAGGACAGGGATATAAAAGAATATGGAAGGGTTTGGATACACCATGGACCTCTGTCATTGCAAAGATCGGCACGACCCTCCAAAGCGAGGAGGAGGAGACAACTAGGGGGGCTACCTAGAAATAGCCACAAGAAAGAACTACAAGAATTAAACTGCAGAATCTTGTTTTTGTTTAACATCACATTAAAGATGTAACAAGACTGACATTTAAATTGTTATTTCTGTCTTTACATTTCAAAACCCTGCAATTTCATGGGGTTGTGTAGACTTTTTATATCCACTATAATTGAGAGTTTGGGTGGAAGACACAGGAAGGCCACTGATGCCTTCAGGCTGTTCTGAGGCAGGTAGAGAGCAATGCTCATATTCTCGCCTCGGCTGTGCAGAAGATTCTTGCAACATATGACAAGGAGAAAACACCAACGTGACTCTGCATGCTTAGGTCCACGCATGCATAATTCACTGTCATACTACTGTACTGATAGCATAAAAGAAGTAAACAAAGGTAAATTAAATGGAGAACATCAAACACAGTGTTAATATTTGAGGAGTGTTGAATATGAAAATGTCATAAACATAACTAGCTGAAAAAAGTGTTACATTATGGGTGAGATGCTGCTACAACCACAAAAAGCTGTTTAAAACCTGCTGGCCTAAATTTAATTGCCTAAAGTTTTTTTGATGTCTGGAGGGACAGTCTCCAGAGAATCTATTAGCATCTACAGTCATAAGCTGGGAGTGCAGCATGAATTCTGCTTACAAAGAAACAGCCTAGTTAGTATGGCAAACATAAAAAATGTACAATTTAACTACTAGAATAATATTAGAATAATCAAACTGCTTTTGTTTTGATGTTGATACACATTAAAATATACCTCACAGCCCAGCAGGAATTCTGTGGGTATTTACGCTGCATTTCTTTGGTAGAGGTTTCACAGGTAATTACATAAGAGACTTAGGAGTGTGACCTTGCACAAGGCCTGCTGCAGGGATCACAGGCCGTGCAGATTAACACAGGGATGTCTTACCCCCGACTGAGCTCAGATCAGAATGGGCTTTAATATTCAGAGCTGACTGGAATTATTGTATCAGCAGTTTTGATCTTCTTTGTGAACATTTTTTAGTTTAATTAATTCAACATTTGTTTGACTGGTTAACATACAGATAAGCCTTCTAAAAATATTTTTTTTATTAAAAAGACTAAGAAAGAAAATGAAAAAACCAAATGCTAATATTTTGGAGGTGCCTTTTTAACTCACCACTCATTGGACTGTAGCGTAGGAGAGTCATTCTGGGCGATGTGATATAAGGCACTCATGGCATTCATGTTGAACAAGGGGGGTTTACGCTCCGCTAAATTAAGAAAAGATGGTGGGGTCAGACAGAGATGCATAAAAGTGAAAATGTTCACAACTACCAATCAGATTCTCCTTAAATTGTGCAGAATCAGGAACAAATAAGACATTGTTTGTCACCTTTCACTAATAATTTTTAATCAGCTTAAATATGTGGAATTTCTTACTGTATTGGCCTATAAATGTCTTATTTGACCAGTAGGTAGATGGATGCTCACCCAGTTCAATACAAGTGATCCCCAGGGACCAGATGTCCACTTTTCCCTCGTACTGACCCTCATCCATGGCTAGAATCACTTCTGGGGCCATCCTGAGGACAGAGAGATACACATGCAAATGCACACACAAAGTTTATTAAGTATGGGAAAAAATCCATGAAAATGTCATAATCTGCTAAGCCTCTCAGAGCTTTTAAAGACTCTGGTATCCTGTGATAGCAGCTCAGTTTTTGGAATATATATGTGGGTTTCTGTAAATGTGGAGTGCGCCAACATGTGTTTGTGCACTTGTATTTGTTATCTGTGGGATTTTGGCCCAATGAAGGTCACTGGTCCAGCTTGTTCATTCAAAATTAGGCTGCATGAAGTGCGAGAGAGAGCACTGTAGTGGATGAGGTACAGACTTGAGACTTTAACCTAAGTACTTTTCAGACATGGAATATGTAACAGGACTGACCTCATCAAGCTGTTTTGTTCACAAAAGACAAAGGGTTTAAATATGCAAATTCCTTTCGTATATAACACAATTATTACAAATATAATCACAGTGCTAGCACAATACTTGGCATCTCGTGTACAAGAAGGAGAGTAGCTGTGGGTTGAAATCTAATGATATGAATGCTGAAAAGTGTCACTTGTCTCCTAGGCTGCATCAGTGATGACCATCTTTAGTAGGAGGTACGCTCACTCCCTCTCTCCTGGTTAAATAGTGTTACTAGACAGCCTTCAAATTGCTGTCTCACGTAAAAGTGACAAGTGACATATGACACATGTCCAACACATAAAATTATAACAACATGTTGCATTTCTTGAGAACGGTACTAGAGCAGTACATGTGTGCAAACAAAAAAATCAAACACAGCATGTGAACAACTGCAAAACCTAAAGACAAACACAAAGCCATGACAGCAGCTACCTCAACAAATAATTATAATAACAAACATATTCTATTTCAAATTGGTCTTGTTCGACTTTGCAGTCCTGTGTTGTGTCCCACCACCCCATACCGTCTTGTTGTGCGTATACTGACCAGTAAGGTGTTCCCACAAAAGAGTTGGCAGGTGAGGCAATGGAGGCAGAGCCAAAGTCGGCCAGTTTGACCTGACCCAGCTCAGTCAGCAGGATGTTACCAGCTTTCACATCTCTGAATGAGGAGAAGGGCGTGAAGAAGGTGAGCATATGAAGACAACATTCGGGCAGAGCAGGCAGGAGAAAACGCAGTTGTGAAGATCTAATATGCATTTTTCCTTTTCCCTCCAAACTGGTCAGTGGTGATTTATATTAGTAGATGTCATTTTAATATTTGTTTTTATGTCATGTGATGAAACACATCAGCAGCAAGTCATTTATAAGGCGCAATGGTTAGATACCAATCACATTTGCCTGCACTAAAGATAATATTGTGGACACCAGAGAGAGAGGAGGATTGTTACCTCCCCATAGTGATAGTGAAGAAGGATGAGTTTAGACCTGAGGTTTTACAGCTTAATTAGTCAATGCTGCAATAAAGGGAGAACATGAGCGTCTCTCAACTCATCTTATCATGTTTTTGCTAAAGTCGTTGTATGTTCCTGTTGGGAAGTGTTTGGAGTGAGGAAACAACCTGACTCACCTGTGAATCATATTATGGGAATGTAGGTAAGCCAGTCCAAGCAAGGCACCGTGGGTAATGGCAGCAATTTCCATCTCTTGGAGTGGTTTCTTATGAACTTGAGAAGAAATAAGTACAGAGGATGTAAGTAAAAACCCTCTAAAGACTTGAATTATATAATAATATACTTTATCAGCTCTAAACAAGGACGTACATGATAAATAAAGCTTCTAAATAACACTTTTGCATATAGCTCATGCCTGTGTATGTGTGTGTGTGTGTATATACAAATACACATAAGAAACCACTGTGTACACACACACACACACACACACACACACATATATATATACCCTCCTGATCAAAATTTTAAGACCAATTGAAAAATTGCAAGAATTTACATTTGCACTGTTGGATCTTAAGAAGGTTCTAAGTAGTGCTTCAAAATGCAAAAAGAAGAAATGGGAGTGAGACAAGAAAAAATTTTGAGTAAGCAATTTATTGCAAACAACCATTAAACTGAAATAGGCTGTTCATCAGCTGATCAAAAGTTTAAGACCACAGCCTTTAAAAGCCCAAATCTTCGCAAAAATGTGGATTCAGTGTCATTTTCTGTCAGGTATCCACACTGTCACGAGCTCCTGATGGCAAAGGCAAAAAAGCTTTCTCTCTTTGAACGTGGTCGGATTGTTGAGCTGCATCAGCAAGGCCTCTCGCAGCGTGCCCTTGCTGCTGAGGTTGGACGCAGTAAGACAGTCATTTTAAACTTCTTAAAAGATCCTGAGGGTTATGGGAAAAAAAAGTCAAGTGGTAGACCCAAAAAAATTTCACCGGCCCTGAGCCGGAGGATCCGAATGGCTGTCCTTCAAGACACGGTACGATCCTCGGCCCAAATTAAGCTCGTCACTGGTGCCAACTGCAGTCCCATAACCATTAGACGGCATCTGCGAGAGAAGGGTTTTAAGAACAAAAAACGTCTTCAAAGACCTCGTCTCCTTCAACGGCACAAAATTGCCCGTTTGGAGTTTGCACAAGAGCACCAAACATGGGACACTGAAAGGTGGAAGAAAGTTTTATTCTCTGATGAGAAAAAATTTAACCTTGACGGTCCTGATGGCTTCCAACGTTACTGGCATGACAAGGAGATCCCACCTGAGATGTTTTCTACACGGCACAGTGGAGGGGGCGCCATCATGATCTGGGGGGTTTTTTGCTTCAATGGAACAATGGAGCTTCAGGTTGTGCAGAGGCGTCAAACGGCAGCTGGCTATGTGGAGATGTTGCAGGGGGCATCCCTCATGACTGAAGGCCATCGTCTGTGTGGTAATGACTGGGTTTTTCAACAGGACAACGCTGCAGTTCACAATGCCCGCCTGACAAAGGACTTCTTCCAGCCTCCTGGAAACACTAGCATCAAGCATGCCGAAACGAATTTTTGAGGTGATTAACAAGAATGGCGCAGCTACTCATTACTGAGTCCTTTTTTGAATTTTTTTTTTCTATTTTAGGGTTTTTTTGGGGGGCTTTTAAAGGCTGTAGTCTTAAACTTTTGATCAGCTGATGAACAGCCTATTTCAGTTTAATGGTTGTTTGCAATAAATTGCTTACTCAAAATTTTTTCTTGTCTCACTCCCATTTCTTCTTTTTGCATTTTGAAGCACTACTTAGAACCTTCTTAAGATCCAACTGTGCAAAATGTAAATTCTTGCAATTTTTCAACTGGTCTTAAAAATTTTGATCAGGAGGGTATATATAAATATAAAAATCTTATGCATTAAAGTTAGACCAATCATTTATGCAGTGTTCACAATCTCAATCACAGACCATGGCTGCAAGGCTGGACTACTGCTATCTTGTTTAACTTTCTTGGCACGGAGGATGGATTATATGCATCATGGACAGGCAAAGCCAGTGGTTACTAATGTTACAATGTATCAGCTGTGCAATCTGTGCCTTTCGTGTTAATGATACTGTGCTCATGTCTGACAGTTATCTGCATGGTTCAGTTCCGAGTAGTAGTATTTCTAGTAGAAGTTCTAGTGGTAGTATTAGTTTTTGGGCACACAAAGACCTCTACCTCTGGCAACTAAACCTACCGTGTGTGGGGAACAAAAATACAGTTACAATTACAAAGTTGCAATTTTGGGGAGTATGGTGAGAGGTTTCTGAAACCTCAGTGAAAATAAACCTACCCTCTGGCTATAGAAAGGCTTCTAACATCACTTGGCACCATCACTACCTCAAACTGGTCTGATTTCAGTGGTCACATACTCACATGCTAAAATAGTTTGACATTTTTGGAAATATGCTATTTGCTATTATATGCTATACCTTCCTGTCCACTTCTACATCTGTTAGCTTATCTATCTTGAAGAATGGAAACCAGAGGGAACTGGTTCAGTCCAAAGGTATATGTAAAGAAACAAGTCTTGGCTGTGTGCAGTGATTTTTTTGGAAAAAAATGTTTAAATTAACATCCAGAAACTGACAATAACAGTTTTACAGTTGTGTGTGTCTGTAAATTGTGCGGTGCACATTAAACATTAATAAATACACTTACCCTCTAGTAAATCTGATGCGGAGCCCAGGCAGTACTCCATCACCAGCTGAAACAGAATACAGTTACAGCTGAATAACTAATCATTCACATGTTGAAAGCTCCATCATAAAATATTGTGAATACAAAACATAACTCTGATCATATTTTGATACATGCAACTAAAGTTGGGCTGATTACAACATAAGCAAAGAACAGAAGTAGGATGTGGGAACGCACATTCAGTAGACTAAAAGGAAATAAGACAGAGGAAGAGAAGCAGACAAAAAGCACAGGAAAGAAAACAAACTAATAATGTTGCAAGGTGTAAACAAAGGAGTGAACAAGGTTGGGGATGTGGATGAGGATCGACTAACCCAGGCAGTGTTGTCTTTCAAGTAGCAGCCTTTGTACTCAATTGTGTTTGGGTGTCGCAGCTGTCCCAAAAACTTGACCTCCTTAATGATGTCCTGCCACTTCTGCCAAAGACAAATCCAGACACACAGATGGTTAAACACTGCAGGTACAATCATGGTAACACTTAAGGGAGCATTGCCGTGACACTGATTGCAGTCTTGCAGATGGCCTGACTGTAGTCACCACTCGCGCAGGTATAATGGCTTTTATACATCTGTTCCCCACGTGTATCGACAGACAGGAGGGTCTTTTAACAGCACTGCACCAACATAAATAATAAAGAGTGTGATAAGGAAGGGACAGGTTGGTCTCTGCTTAGTAGAAGAACTGATATGGCACCTGAGAGCCTTTACTACATGGGAACAATACAACAACCTCATCTCTCACAGGCTTTTAAAAAGAAGAAAGCTTACCAAAGACACAGAGATGTGGGCGTCACACAGGACACCTTCTAAAATATGCTTTGTGCCTAAACTTTTTCAGTGGTTCGCTTGAGGGAGGATCACATTTGCTCCAAACTTTCCATGTGATGGTGAGTAATTACTTTTCATTTTTCCCCTCATTATTTTTGCTCCTTTAGGATAATTATCCGCTACAAATGTGCCGTCTCACAGTATCACAAGCACATGACAAGCTTTGGGAGATTTCATCAGTCAATGACATAGTGCGGGCTTGGAACTTTGAACTCTTGCTTTCACTGTTATTAGCGTGGCAAAACATAAGATAATAATCTCTACCTTGCGCTTCAGATAAGAGTTTGGAAACACAATCACCAAATTGTGGTGATGCATTTACTGCAGCAATTTGGTTCTGAAAGCAGAGTTTGGCATGTCTATGGTGCTAGTATGAGTCTTTCTTACTTCTGTTGTCTGCTTGCCATTGTATGACATCTTTTTGATGGCCACCACCTCGTTGGAGTAGGAGTTACGTGCCTGGAAAAGAGAGACAGAGATTAGATTCTAGAAAAGTCTTGAAATTTGAGGTCTAAACATTTATAGGCAGACAACTTCTATCAACACACACACAGCAATTGCTTAATAAGAGAGCACAGGACCTCTCTTTTGGTGCTATGATTATAACACTCCACAGAAAGAATCCTGCATGAATAAATTAGAAACCAACAAACAATGACATAAAACACTGTACAGAGGTAACACACATGTTCATGGCTGTATGTAAAATTACTTTGGAGCAATCCATATTGCTGAGTAAGCATGGCGATGATTAATGCCCTGCTATGTTTTTCTATAATCTTAATAACAAACCACGCCTTAAATGTTGATAAACTACTTATGAATGCTAAATAGAAGGGGTAAAGTAAACTGCTAAAATGATCCAGATTTAGATATATTGACTGTATGCCAAACATCTGAAAGCATACAGAAAGCAATGCATCTACAATAGAGTGACACAGCAGTAACGGATTGTCTCATTTTAATTTAAACAAATTTCTGCCTGATCAAAGCATTTAACATTGTGATTAAGGGCATCCTGCAGCTAAGTGGGGTCTGGTTATTCTGCAGCTACTGCAAGTGTTTGAGTTACTGTGCACACCCACATACCCATGTTAAACCCATGGCGTTAACGTCAAAGGCATTTGGCCTTATGGGCAGCTACACTGCGGCTCAGCCTAAGCCCTTATCTCTGCTTCATCCCACTTACAAATGAATGTGAATTTCATGTAGAGATTCAAATGGAATTACAGTAACAGCAGGCAACAGAGTATTCCCATTTGACTTTTTTCAGATTCATTTGATCCCTATGATTGCCTGTCAGTTCATGCATAATAGCCATTCCCTCTGGTGTGATGTATAGATAGAGGGCTATGGAGAAGAGAAAAAAATCATGTAACACTGTAATATTGAAATCCATTCAGGCTAATTGTCATTGCAGAAGAAAGAGGGTGTATAAATAATTACAAGAGGCTAATTCATTCAGCATACACCATATTGGTGTGTGTTCAAAGCCCTTGCTGATGGGCCTGCCTACTCAGCAAGGGGAATTCCCCTTGTTCTCTTCTATAATGGAGTTCCTCCTTACTCTTCACATGCATAAACTATGAATGCATATGCAATTGCATAGATTTTGTTGACTATGCATGCACATGCAGTAATAACATAGAGAATATGCACGCATTTACAGAGGTGGCCACTGTACTTCTCTCTTCTTCTGTGCACCTACAGCTACATTTCGCTCTATTAATAATGCACACATTTATTTCCTAAATGTTAGACAATTCAACTAAATCAAAGTATTGTCAAAATACAGATTATTGCCTGAGGTTCCATGCTTAAATCAGTTTTTTTGGCTGCTCATAGCTTTCTCCCACAGTGAGTTGCACAAATGTTCACAATTTCCAGTGGGAATGGGTGAAGACATTGGTACAGTTTTAGTTTGACTTTCTTCATAATGTTATTATGCTTATGTGAGTTAAAGCAGTAAGCTTGATGAATAGCAGCACCATTTGTAGTCCTTTTCTGTTACACCTCTAAACTGAGAGGAAAAAAAACTACTTCAGGTCTTCTGAATGTTTTTAGGCAGTAAAGGACATTGCTCTTTGTAGGTAGTACAATTGCAAATGCACAATTCACATGGCATTTCTGTATATTTTTGTTTTGCTATATTATCATGTTAACCAGTATTATCATACTGTGTTACTTGCTATACAGGAACGTGTATCCTCTACCTTTGTCAGCCATATTTAAGCACTTAATTAAATGTAAATCTTTATCTGCAAAGAAAAAGCAATGGACTATTTTTTCTAAGGCTGCTCTGGCTAAAAGCTAAAGCTAGCAGTGTACCAGTTGTAATGCAGACAGCATAAGTGTGTCAGTGAGCACAGTACTGGCATCAGGGCAGGATTTAGACGCACACTGGAGCCTATTAGCCAGACGGACAAGGGCACCAGAGCTACTAGTGATGTATTGGGGCTGTGTGTGTGTGTGTGTGTGTGTGTGTGTGTGTGTAATTGACATGGGATAGAAGTGGACGGTAAAACCCTGCCAGCCAAGAAAATCCTGCCCCAATATCGACAGCTTCTCTTTTCCATACCAAGAAAACAGCTGTCTAAAGAAAGAAGGAGGAGGCTTATACCCTCCAGCCCTGCATCTGGAGGAGACGAGGAGAGGAAAAGAGAGGACAGGAGAGCAGAGGAGAAGAGGAAAGAGAAAAGCATACCACAAGACATGAAGGAGGAGGAGAGGGATGCAGCAAGCTCTCAACCCCCCCCCTCTGTGTAGCTTTAGAATCAAAGGCTTGATGAGTAATTAGTGATGATGAGATTAATAAGAAAGGCTACAGTGAAAGCACTGAGAGGGAATTGGTCTCCACTTAATTGCATTCAAAGAGGCCATAATGTTGCTGGCTATACTTAAACTGTGTGCAATTCAGTGA
This sequence comes from Datnioides undecimradiatus, assembly GCA_008933995.1. Lineage (NCBI taxonomy): Eukaryota > Metazoa > Chordata > Actinopteri > Lobotiformes > Datnioididae > Datnioides > Datnioides undecimradiatus. The sequence continues at coordinate 12,762,094 of WARS01000015.1, forward strand.
ATCAATTAATCAATATGTAGGGTAACTAAATAAATAATGCAACGCTAAAATTGCATATCAATAATGATTATCATAGGGTAGTCATGTGAAATGTATAGATGTCCTTCAGTCTGTGTTGAAAACTCTCTTATGGACTTGCAAGAATGTTCATAGCTTGTGGATGCTAAAGTACACAAAACAGTAAATCCACACTTACAAAGTAGACGGCACCAAAGCTTCCATGTCCAATCTCATGCAGGTCACAGAAGACATCCTCGGGGTCATCTTTGAAGAAGAGGTCGGCCAGCTCAGGGTCCTTTGGCACCCCTTTCCGTGTTGATGACGGCATTATGGGCTGGACATGGGCTAGGCGCTGGGGACCACGCTCACATACACACTACTGCTTGTGCTGCTGCTGCTGCTACCGCCACCAGATGTCCACAACGACGGGCCCGGCATTGGCCAGCTTGACTTGGGAAACAGAATTGTGAAGAAGACAGATGATGAGCAGATAACATTTTTATTGCTGTGCACTGAGCTGGACAAACCGGTGACATTTGATTCCCTTCAGGCTAACTACACAGACCCCCTTTAATTTGCAAAGACAAAAACACATCACTTCCTGTGTCTAAGACAATTTTAACTGACCCAAATAAGCAAATGTTAACAATTTATAAACACGTTTTGAATTACTATTATTAGAGTCAGTGTTATATTGATTGCTATGTACTTAAGAACATGCACTCTAAAGCATTAAATTACATTGACATACACTTGTGCGACCACACAGGTCATTGATACCAGAGAACATCTAGACATGTCTGATATAATGTTACAGGCCCTTCAAAGACATTCACATTTGTGTGTGTGTCTGTGTGTAAGTGTTTTAATGCCTTTCTATGAGTGTATGCATTTGTCTCATGGGCAGCTGATAGGTGAGAAGGCAGGGAAAAGACAGTCATATGATGACAGCTAGCTGTCTAGTCCTGCTGCTCATCCAAGTCACAGTCACACTTGCTCACGTAAATATACGCACACACACACGCACACACAAAACAATCGACAGCTGAAGCTGAGTCACTGATGCATCATTTCCACACACGCACACAGTGCAACACAGTGTTGCCTGTGTTTTGTATCACAAGGCTGCAGCCAAGCCGTCAAGCGTGTACAGATCCTGGACACCCTGCTCCAGTTAGCTTCGCTGCACATGCATCACACACACCCGTGCTCGTGCACACACACAGAGTTGCACACCATCTCTCTCTCTCATCCCCTTTTCTTTCTCTGTCTCTCTCTCTCTCTCTCTCTCTGTCTGTGTCTCTCTGTCTACTATGAAATCTCTGTGCACATCAGCCAGATGCAGCAAGCAAATCTGGCTCCAAAGACCAGCCCCACACAGAGCAAGCTGACATACAAGCAGAGGCAGCAAGACACACAGGCAGCCAGGCAAAGACGCTAAGCATCAGCATCATCCTAATCCCATGCTCTTAAAGGGATCTAAACCATCACACCCACTCCAAAAATATCAGTCTTAGAGTCCTGTGCCCTCAGTTGGTGAGGGCTATTCTTTTAGGCCATATTATTTCAATGAGGACTTTGACCAATGTCAGTAAGTTGGGGGTTTTTTTTGTTTATTTTTGTTTGCCTATCTCAATGATGCAATATGTACATTTTGCTATCACTATCTAAACTTTCTTAATAAAATCATAAACTGTAAACTGAGACAAAGGGAAGTCATGTGAGATCATTTCCCTTTAACGTTTTGGAAAATAGTAATTCCAACAGCCTTGTGATGGCTGTGAGGTGATGATGAACACTCATGTTGTGACTATATAGTAAGGAATTTATGTAATTATGTATTTCCATATGAGCTACCCCTGAGGCAGATGAGAGCAGTGCATTGGCCATGTGAAGATATAGTTTCTTCTTATGTACAAGGACCTCATAAAGCATCATGCCAACCTGCTGTCATCTACAAAGCTGCTGTACCATAACATCTAAGCTTTGAGAAAGAGAGCCAGTTGTATTGTAGCCTGACTAAAGTCAATTTCATGGCATTAAGCTTTGATTTCTCTCTGAGATGCCCTAGAACATGCTTGGAAAACGGTAAAGTGCTGTCACATAAACAGCCAGCATGGTTTCAGTTTACCTGCTTACATTATGCGAGAGAACACATACAGGCTTACATTTTTGTTGCCATAAGGCATCTCGAAGTCTGTGACAGAGGCGTGACGAACGGTGAATGAATGGTACGGTACAGCATGGCTTGCATACAGCTTGTAGGCTGCAGATTCCTCTGTGGTAAAGGCACTTCAATGGAAAATAGTTGGTTACGTTCAAGATGTCTGCTTTTTTCTGTCCTGGTCTGGTTCTTAAACCTGAGTTTGGACACCAGGGCATTTTTTTGCATCTCATGTTATGTAATAGCAGGTTCATGGGTCAGTGCAAGCTTAGCCTGTAGGCTGAACTTGTAGAATTCTGGTAGACAAAAATATATAACTGTTATTTACTCATTTATTAATTCACTCATACATTTTCTAATAGAATTCTTACATATTTTGATGGAAACTGGACTGGCATGTGAATTGGCCACATTAGTTTAATGTCTGATGAGTGAATTATGTTGATATCAGTACCCAACAGCCATAATAAATTGCACCCCACCTCCTGTTAAACAGCTATTAAATGTTAGACTTTGTTATGTTGAATGGCTTTTGATAGATGCTTTCCATAATTCTTCTGATATCAGTGGACCTTTTTAGCAGCGAACACTGTAAATTAGCCATCAGTTTAAAACTCTGTTGTTTTATTAATGTGCACATTATCTTAATTCAAGCAGAGTAATTCAATTATAGGCATATGTAACAAAGCAGGTCCCGCAAGAAAGCCATGCTGTGTTTCTATTTGCATGTGTATGCTTGTGTATTTACTGTGTGCATGTGTGTGTTTGTTTGTTTTCTGTTCACCTACAGTATGAACTTGTGTGTGCCTGTGTGTGTTAGTGAATCTGTCCATTTGTCTGTGTGACTTCTGGTTGCATCAGCCCTGTCTGTCTCTCATCTCTCCTGCTTGAGCTCTCTAGATAGCTGCTGAAATAAAGCCTGACACAACCCTGCATCTCAGCTCTCTCCTATCAAACACACACACAAACAGTATGACTATTCTGCTTCTACTTATAGAAAAAGAGACAAGAAAAAAGACTACAAAAAAGGTGATAAGAAGATTGGACTGAGAAAAAAAGATGAAAAGATTTAAAAGACACAAGACAGAAGAGGAGAAAAGACAAAGAAAGAAGATTCAGACAGACAGTCATACAGAGAGACAGACTTACTGAGAGTCAGAGAGCAGTTTTACACCATGTAAAAGAGCTTTGAACCTAAACCACAATGGTGGAAGTAGTCAGCGGGCGAGTAAAAGACAGATAAAAATGGAACACATGAACACTGAAGTCATGTGATCACTCTGGAGACTGTGCACACCTCCCTCTCACCCTCTTTTCCACTTTCTCCTCCTCCTCCTCCTTTTCCTCTTCTCCTCTAAGATGTGTGAAGTGATGCAACGTGGCAACAACAGGTTGTAACACAGGAGCTTGGTAAAGCTGTTACTAGTACTGCAAAGCCCAATGTTTGGACAGTTCACTGTGTGTGTGTGTGTGTGTGTGTGTGTGTGTGTGTGTGTGTGTGTGTGTGTGTGTTTGTGTGAGTGTGGTTACTGTGCATCTATGAATGGTATTGTGCTGAGAGAGAGCTGATTAGGCAAATGGCTTAGACAGATTAAATGCTTGGTGTGTGTGTGTGTGTGTGAATTCTTTACTCTATGTGCACTACCACACGCCAATGTATTTAACAGTACTTAAGTGCAGGTGTGCATTAGTGTGTGTGTGTGTGTGTGTGTGTGTGTGTGTGCAGAATAACGAGCGCCTTGCATGCAAACAATGGTGTCTGAGTGAGCAAACCAGACGTGTGTGAGTGTGTGGGTTACAGTCGGGGTGGCTTATGGTGCTCAAAGATTTGCTATACAATAAGGTATATAACAAAAAAAAACAATTATACATAAAAGAAATTACATGGTTCTTACCAATCTGGCCTGGACTACACACACACGCGTGTACGCATATACACTCAAAAACACACACAAACACACAAACAGCTGAGAATACTGTAGGAGTCAATGTTTTTGAAGAACAATGAAAAGAGAAATTTCAAAGCATAATGTGAATTTACTATTACATCCCTGCATTTTATTCTGACATCTGTGGTGGAAAAACATTGAGAGTCACTCAGTAACCACTGTCTGATATCTAATACGTCACACAAGCCAGGACAATTCATTTTTAAGTTGGTAAATGCAACCTTGTAGACCTAATGTTCTCCAACTCTGGTGGCTGTATCTGTACATTAACACATGCCTGCATACATGTGATAAATGTGGAACAAAGTTCAACATGAATACACACAAGCAGAAATAGACAAAAACAAATACTCTACACCCTCACACCCTAAGGCCCCCTGTTGGTGCAGTTATGACTAATTGATGTACCAAGATGTTGTTGCAGGACCAAGTCCATCAGGCTGGTGGATATGATGGTATACCATGTGCTCCACCAGACATATCTAAATGGGACATAATATTGTCTACTCTTGGTCAATGATACACAAGAATATGAAATATGTCCCATTTAAATGATGTAGAAATGTAAATGTGATTATCAATATTGACTATGTTTGTGTATGTATATCTTTGAAAGAACAATATAGATGGATGAAGTCTGATGCTGGTCATAAAAACACTGGGAACAAATTAAAACTGTCCACAACATTTTGAACTGAATCATATTCCCATTTAATCACAAGTTATGGCAAAACTTGAGAAGGAGATAGTGTTTAGTTAGTTTAGACAATTTTGCTTTATTTTCTCTTTTTAACAACTATATTCTTTCAACAAATTTCTTTAAAACCATAAACTGTGAGATAATTTTGGTATATGCATGTATTGAGAGTGCAAAGAAATCACACCATTACGCCAGTGAGAGCACACAAGTGTCCATATGTGTTCATCAGTTTGTGTGTGTGTGTATGTGCGTGTATAGTCAGGGGGTTTAGCGGCTTACTGGCCCCCCTACCGGCTTTAGGCAGGAACAGGAATTAGGCAGACTGTGGGAATTCTTACTGGGATTAAAATCACCAGCTCTAATCAGAAACGGAAAAAAAGAACTGGTAAATCTGCCAAATTGTGTGTTAAGACATAGTGTGAGGGCAGTGTGTGTGTAAAAGAGAAAAAGAATAAGAATTACGTAATGATTCAGTTCTCTTAACTCCTATCATGACATTATGGAGACCAGGCTTAGAGCTTTGAAGTTTTGTATATGTGTGTGTGCGTGTGTGTGGTGTGTGTGTGTGAGTGATGGGGCATATATATGTACGAGTGAATAATTAAGCCTGGATCATACACACAGAAAAAAATGAAAATCACTGCATTTCAGTAACCCTGTCTAATAAAAACTTAAAGACTGCGACTCTGATAGACTCTCACATCTCAGAGTGCAAGATCCCTGAAGAGTACTGAATGCCTATGTGTGACGTGTACACGCTTGTGTGTGTGTGTGTGTGTGTGTGTGTGTGTGTGTCTCTGTGCATGCCTCCTGCATGACATTAAATGGGTCAACTTTACTGTGAATGATAGAGAAGCCTATTTCAACGCTCAGTGCTGGGTTATATGGTGATGAGTAGCCAATTTCAAAGGCCAAATGTGATAGGATTTTCTTTATTAAAGGAAAATCTAAAGTGGCTCTTCCCCCTGTGAATCAACAACATGGCCACCCAAGGATAGCATTGATGTATAAATACAAACACACTTAAAACCATAAGAGCACAATAGTTTAATGGTAACCTCAATTCTCCTATGTAATATGACATGTGTCAAGTGTTTTTCTTTATTTTTTTGAAAAATATTTGTTTTCTCAATTTGTGTGTATTTGAACAGTGCGCATTTTGCTACATTCAATCAGCAGAGAGGAAGATGGAATTCAAGCATATTTTGTACACATCTCTAGTGCCCTAAAAGCCTAATTGAACAAATAAGTATGTAGGTGTGGAACACACAGTGTGGAAGGCCTTTATGTTGCAGTGAGCTTTCTTGTGGACTTGACTGAGGAATAGGTCAGCCTAGGCCAGTCTGAACTTCACAGGTACTCTACCCTCAAGTTTACCACTTTGTTAGTGAGGGGAAGTTCATAGAGTTGAAAGTAGCCCTTGTCTTGCCCAGAGGGTTGTTCTTGTAACCCAAATTGTTGTCCTTTACCACACCCAATCCCTACAAGCTCTTTTCCCCACTCATGGTGTGACTCAAAAGCAAGATTTGCCAACGGCTCAGAAAGTACACACAAGTACACACACATACACAAACACACGCACACACTTGACTTCCCACTAAATCCAATGGTTGTTGTTGGCTCTACATGTGATGATGACAAGTTGAAATAAAGATTTACATCACATCAATCACTAAGGGTTGAATATTCCCGCGCAAGACAAAACCTTCTATGAAAATTAAAGAAAAACTTTTTAAAGCTAAATAAAAAGTGTATTTTTTGAAGAAAGTGGTTTGAAAAAAAAATTGCAATTCAGTGCTGGCATTGTTTGGAAAAACCCCCACAATGAGTATGGTTTCCACTTAAATATTAAGACTGATGTGGGTGTGGGTGCAGAGTTTTAATGTAAAATATAATGTCAATGATCAAACTAGTTACATACTGTCAACAGCTGAACTGTTAAGAGCTAGCAGGCCTTTGGTTTTAAGTATCACAGTTTCTTTTTTTGCATTCTGCCAACAAGAAGCGCCAAATACTTATGTTGCAGCAGTGCCCTCACACAGGAGTTAACATGTGCATGCACACACAGACAAGTTGAGGAAGCCATGGTATACAGAAGGCCAAAGAAATGTTTCCTCCTTTCAGACTTAGCTTTAATTCAGTGCGACAGAAGGTTGGCTAGCTGTTATGTACATCAGAGAGCTGGCAGGGCAGCAGGTTTTCATTACGAGGTAAACAAGACCCAGTTTACAGTACAGTCGGCTGATGCCTGTGCTGTCTGTACAAATGCAGCAGAAAGGGGATTCTGACATACACCTACAAAAACACTAATACCTTTACAGTACAAAGAGTAAAACAGTGAACAGCAGGGTGACCTAAACAAGACAAGCACGAGTTGGTCTGTTGGATACCTACATATGCGTCAGACATTTTGCTTAGTTAACGATTTGCTATGCTGAAATTGCATTAAGACAGTTTAAAAAAAAATAAAAATGTTGGCACAAAAAAACAACAATCAAAGAACAGATGAGGTGATGTGATAAAGCATGATGCGGTGTCCTAATACAGACATCTAATAGACTAGATTGTGTCAGAGAGCCTACCTGTAGAAAATGGGTGAAGGGGGATGTCAGACTAGATTCTTTCTCCTTGCTCTCCCGCACTCCCTCTCTCTCTCCTTTTCCTAGTTGAAGTCCAGTGTTGATGTCTTGCCGCCTTTCCTCATGACTGGAATGATAGTGTACCTGAGGTAGAGATAAGAGGAAACAAAACATATTTTAAAAAAAGATGAGTCAAAGGTGAATTGAGCCATTGAAAACGAATCACCTATATTGATATTTTTCCCAAAGCTTCCAACAATTCCAACTTGCGATATGTGGATATGCTTGTTTTCTTAGTCTCTTCTGATTGCAAATACCTGTAGGCTTTAGATAAAACAAGCAATTTAATCTTTTAGAAAATCTGATCAGTATTACTCCCCATTTTATACACAATTTGATTAAGAAAAATATTTTCTTATGTTCTGTTCTTGTTGTTTTTATTTTGCTTATCACTCAGATACAGGCTTCCCAGACACAGGACTTTGAGCATTACACTGTTGCTTTACAGCACAAAGTGCCGCTTTGTAGCACAGAGTAGCAAGAAGCAGGTGATGTTTCTCCAATGCAAACAGAGGAAGAGCTTTCAAATTTCCCCCACAATAGCAGATGGTGGAATGACTCAACAGCCAATGAAAATCTCCTTAATGACTGTCAGTTATTATCCTCTCAACAACTCCAGGACCCACAGAAATGATCCCTTCTTTTTGTCAGCTTCAGGAAAGACGACAACATTTTTGCCACTATTTCTCCCACAACAGAAAGCTGAGAGGAAACACAGCCTTAATTCTTAGATACACAATGAATTGAAGCTGTTGTGTAAGGTAATGGCCGTCATTTGTCTCAATCAGTTGATATCAATTAACTTAAACTTAAAATATGGTACTAACTATCTTAGTATTTCATACAATGATCCAGAAACCATCTTCCGGTGATTTATTTTCTACACTTGATGTCCATGTTCAGGACCACAGAGAGCCCAAATTTTATCCCAGAATGCACTGAGAAGACAGCATCCCTAACTAATTGTCTTGCGTTTTTTTCCGTGCATCCTTTTTGCAACATCTTCTTTCTTTCCCTTTCAAATACTTAAGTTCAAGGACACTACACACATCGCACTGGACAAACACAAGCTTGCAAACACACAGCATACCCACACAAACACATCAAATCTGAGCGAGTTGTTCTGACAGCAGAGTGCCATCAGCTACTGGACTGTGTTTCTTTGTGACAAGCAGGTGGTGTGGCATCAACCGCATTACCAGTGAACACAACTTGACCCTGAACTATACACACAGTCACTTACAAGACCAGGACACAATCAAACAAACTGTTGTCCACAAGCAACCTGACAATCAGAGAATACAGCAGATCCATTGTTCAATATGTAAATGACCTAGTGACCTTTGCTTTGAGACACTAAATTCCTGTGTGTAATTAAACTGGAACAGCTTTTTTCATCCTCCCCACGACCTCTCCTGTTTTATCAGTTTTTCACCCTGCCCTCTTGTCTTATTGGTTTTACCCTCCACTCTGTCTCAACCTCCTCCTCTCTTTCCAATTGTGCTGAACGGCAGATTGAGTGTTCAGAGGAACCACATTCAATAATAAAACAAGGAGTGAGGATGGAGGGATGAAAGAAGAGGTACAAAAATGTATCGGGCCCTTTCGAGTGTCCCTGAATGATTTATAACACATACTGACGCTTGCATGAGCCTCTGGGGAATTTGTGGCTGCACTTCTCCTCCTCCTCACTCACTCCACCCTGCTTGGCCTTTGCAATGAACAAGAGAAAGAGATAGAGAGATAGATAGATAGATAAGTATAAAAAGTCCATCTTCAAGAAGCTAATTTTCAAAATACAATCTCCTCTTAATTATTTTATTCTCAATTAATCTGCCAATTACTTTCTTGAGTAGGAACATAATTGTTTTCCTAAGAAAATGTGATAAAATATTAAATAGGCCATGTTAGAAGTTACCAGAGGCCAAGGTTCAAATATCTTGTTTTCTTGCTTTGTCAGACAATGCGTCCAAAACCCAAATACGCATCCATTAGAAAATTAGAAAATGGCCCCACTGGATCCAAGCATGACAGAAGGATCTGTAACATCACATCGCTGCACAAGGTGCCTACTTTTAAGGGGAGTGCAGGTTTTTTTTGCTTGTTTTAGGCTCAGTCATGCAACGATTTCAGTGCACCTTCTACAAACAACCTGCTACAAAACATATCCAGGCTGACTGTTGATATTAAGTTTTACAGAATCCTAATTTTTCTGATTCATAATGTTAAATTATTGAACTGATACAAGCATGATAGAAACAGTTGAAAGAATATAAAATGAAACTAGGCACGCAAGATGTCATAGTGAACAGTAATGGCATGAGAAGAGAGAAAAGTAAAAACAACAGCATAATAGAATGAGACAATCCAAAGTCTGCAAAGTGAAAATTAAAGCCAGCAATGATCTACTTCCTGATTTTCTGCATTTTTAGGTTAATATTAAGCTGCTTTTCACAGACAACTTGGTCAAACTAATTTAATTGGATAGTGCTCACCATGCACTTTACAAACTACAATCATTAGTAGAAATAGTACAGATAGAAAACATGAAGTTACGGAGAAAAAACATATTTCTGTGTGTGTGTGTGTGGGGGGGGGGGTGTCTATCCTTGAGAGAGTGAGCTTCAGACCTCAGCCAGATCATCACAGAAAATTCTTACTTCTTCCAAGGCCTGTGGGGTTAAGGTCAGGCAGTACTACCACAGGCTTTCTGATGAAGTTTGTTGGTGCACTGGCTAATGATAAAAATCCAACTCCTACTTTCCGTTCCTCCTGTTACATGACACACACTGTGATATGAATCATAAATCCTGAGTCACAAGCCGTCAATTTCCGAGGCTGAACTTGGCTGTGAAAACTGTTTCAGCAACCTTGTATTGCATTACTGTTCTTGGGTAAAATAATCCAATAGAACAGCTTTCAGAGGGACTAGCCAAACAATTCATCAAGCTGGATGTGATATTGGGTATCAAACAAGGACTTTTGCCAAGTTCAGACTTCTTTCTGTTTTATTTTTCTCATACAGATTTCCAAGAGTTCATGAAATGTTGGCCAACAAACTGGCTGTTGCAGAACTACCCAGGGAATTCAGAAAAATTGTCTATGGTCTTCAGTAGATGACAAATGTTGAACTGACTCACTTTTGGGTGTGAAAATTGCTTTTAAATCTATGTTAATTTGCCCTACAAAGACATATACAAGTGGTTTAATCATTCCCTTTATTAAATATGGATTTGCCTGAATTTAATACATAAGAATGAGATTCAATGTTCACAAATTCAACACTTGAGGATTCCCAAAGGGCTTGATGATGACAACTGAGGTGGGCTTCTGATGAGTCATGCTGGAGGTAGGTGTGCTTTAAATCACACATCCCTTAGTGAAATACTGCTTTAAATAAAGCTGAGACAACCAAATATGAGGCGATTTTCACAATACGCAAAATTCTCCCCGGATGAAAATAAACTAATCCACTGAGATAGAAAGAAACTAAACATTATGTCCTGATTATCCTGCCAGGGTGGCATGGTGTGGATTTTTATAGCAGTGACTCATTTTCACAGAGTGAAGAATATACACTCACACTCTCTCTCTCTAAAGCAGGATTTGGAGACTTCAGGGCAGCTCTCATCTCAGGAGCTTAGTGACACTATTGAGACATGCATGCATACAAACACACACACACACACACACATACAGTAAAGACTGTTACCTTCTCAGACTAGCTTTGGGGCTAATGCCAACATAAATGTGGGTGTTGGTGGATTGAGGGACAAATACGAGACAAATAAGTGGCCTATCTACTAACTTAAAACCCTGGGCCAACTCTAAATCTGTAGTTTATTTGAAGTGATTTCCTCTTGTTGCCTTATAGCAAAAAACAGCCCAAAAACCTTACAATGGCTACTTCACTCATGTTGTGGATATTTTAAAGTTGAACTTAGCCCCAATGATCTTTTACGGCCCTCTACATTTTCATCTTGCACGAGAATACTGGTCAGTATTCTCAGTTTCTTTCAGTTTCGTTGAGGAAAACTTTTTAACGAGATTACACTTAAAAAAAAAACTATGAAACAAGTCATCAAATTTGTGAAGTCATAACACTAGTCAACAGCAGAAGACTGCCTGACTATAGAGAGCAATCACCAACAGAGTGCGCATTTGACCTGCCATGTGTCACTATTCAGGGAATTGAATGATTGGATAAAGAGTTTTATATTTTCATAAATACGTCTACCTTTCTTCCTAAGAGTTAGATAAGTAGATTGATACTGCTCTTATATATGTGTGGAAAATAAAAAGCTGAAACAAAGAGCTTAGTTTACAATCAACACAAAAATAGCTTGCCAGCCATTCTGGCTCTACGTAAAGGTGAAATCAGGTGAATGAGCCTGCCAGCCCCACTACACCTCAATAATTAACACACATCATCTTTACTGAATTTTTAAATGTAAATGTAAAAAGCACACATCAGATTGCAGGACATTTCTGGAGTTACCTTTTTTCAAGCAAATGCATTTAACGCTAAGCTTACAACAATGTGCATGGTGCAAAAACCCTCCCCTCACTATACATGTCAATAAGTGGATTAGTTCTTGATGGTGGCAAGCCAAATCATTCACACATCTAGATTAAACAGAAGAGTGGAGCTCGTCTTTTGACTGAGAGCATTAGGTCAGCATCAGTCTTAATCTCCATATTGATGAAGGGAAAAGCCACTTTCAATGATGCAGACTTATATGGTCTTACAAAGTGTAGAGTAGCACAAGCACAAATAGAACACATGAAAGCCTGAGAAACGTGAGAAACGTTCTCATACTGTTTTTTCTCCTCACACAAAGCCATATGTAGGATTTATTTGTAAGGTGGCAGCTATGCAATATTAAGCTGGCCTAGGGCAGTTTGTGAGGTGTTTGGGAATAGCTAGGGGCTGTGGGGGAAAGATAATCCATCTCCATTATGGAGCTTTGGACTACAGTGCACTATGGCACTGTCATTAAACTTCAAAATATCATTATACTTATGGTTTTATCACTCACGCATACAAATACCACTATACATGCACAAGAAAAATGTTAGAGGGATCTCTAACATTATCTATGTAACTAGATTTACATACAGCTATTTGTTTTAAAGCAAAATGATACGTCATATAGTTGGTAAGTTGACATTATTTAATTAACTGATTAATCATTATATGAAACATAGTTTGTCAACTCAGTACATACCACTGGTGAATATCTTTGAAACAGGCCATTATGACACTGTCCTGCTCAAAGTAAATAGTTGTTCTTTCACCCTCTCAGTGACAAAACAGAGAATGATCATTACAGCAAAACTTAACATTTCAGAGATAATCTAACATACAGGCATATGTTGGGGATATCTCACACGCATACGTATAGCTTTGGTGACACATTTTGGCACACACAGAGCAACCCTTATTCAGCTTTTCAGAGCAATCCCATGAATCCAGAACGGTCAGAATGTGTGTGTGCGTGTGTGTGTTCTACCCTCCAGAGTGAAGCCTGGAGTTTTCTCTATTAAAGCCATTCATCCTCTCTGGCAACTATCACTGCTCACGCATTTTCAGCTGAGCTTTTTTTCAACCTGGTCAATAGTGTGTGTGGTCCACTGTTTTGCTTTTCCAAAAACCAACACAGTCTTTCTAACACGTGAACTCAATCTCAGTACTGTCTTTTTCCAAGCCCCTCCCCCTTGAATAAATACAAACATTCACACACACTGACTGAATGAAACAAGCAAACACAGTAAGTGCAGTGTCACAGAGCGCCGTCACTGGGCTGTTCAATTATTCAACAGTCCCTTACAGACAATTTTGCACATCAGAGAAAGTAAGGGAGGAGGAGCAGGGGGTTGCTCATGGGTATCACTAATGGGGATTGAGTGTTACATTTGATCAACAGGTTACTGACTTACACACACACACACACACACACACACACAGTACAGGATAGAGAGCTGAAAAGTTCAATAGCATCACATTTTGCTAGAGAAGTTGTAACTGAACAAATACAGGTAACCAGATACAGAACTGCTTCACTTTTAAAAGCAGAAGGCTACATGTCCTTTTATATGACATACACTGTAATGTAATATACCCACAGACTTGACAGTGATTGTTATCGCTCTTAAACTGTTTATAAAAGGATTTGAGAGGCAGTAGCTCAGGTGGTTGAACAAGCTGGCCTTTCATTGTTGGGCTGATCCAACAATGAAGGACATTGCTGCATCAACATTGCAGGATCATCTGAATGAAGGAAACTGGAAAAACAGGCAAGGCAGGGATGTGCCTGATAACCACCTGGATAAAGTGCAATAAAAACACACATACACACACCTCCATTAGATTGCTGACATAGGTGACTTTATATGCAACTGTATATGTTAATGTGTCGCGAATAATTTGTAATTCCAACTTTATTATGTCATAAAACCGCTTTTAGTTTTTGAAAATGCCAGGAAAGAACTGTTGAAAAGAACTGTTTCCTACTTCTTGAACTATAAATATTAATATATGAAAAATCAGATCTTTGATATAAAATTAAAAGATTATCAAAAACAAAAACACTTAAAAAAAAGATTGCTTAGGAACTGGTAGCAAAATCAAGTACTGCTATGGACACCAGTAAAAACAAACAAACAAAAACAACAACAAAAAAACCCTTTTGAATTATATCTTAAATGGTTTTGTACTTTCTTCATCACTCTACTTTCGAGCACTTACTTCTGCATCATGACAGCTTCCCAGTGCACCATGTGTCTTTCGTGACATGCCTGCAGTGTAACACATGTCCAAATGTGGGAGTTTGATGTTTATATAATTTCTTTTCTCTCGGGCAATCATTTTGGTCTAACTCTATTTTTGAAAACCCTCGTAGGCCCCGCACAGTACCAGTTCATTATTTTAAAAGCACGACTCCACCAGCGCCACCTCCTCTAAGCTGACTCACTGAACAAACACCAACATGCACGTGTGGTGGATTTAATGCAAATGATGTCCGAAAACCATTCAATTAATCTGAAGTGATTTGCAGAGACTGTGCATGTGTACCTCAGAAGTAATTCCTTTGCCCCCAGGAGAATTTGAAATACAAAATAAATCTAAAAATATAAATATAAAATAATACTTGAATCATCTCAAGGCTCACACTAACAGTGTCTACAAAGGAGGCATAGCGTGAGTTGCATGTCAGTCGAGCGGCAGCAGCAGCAGCAGCTTCATCCTCTGTGTCTCCACAGGATGCATTCGGGGATAGTGCAAGTGCACCCACATTTTGGAGCAGGCCAGACCCCAGTACACAATCACTGTCGTGAGGCACAAAAAAGAAGGAAATACACAGACTGATTGAAATAGGAGCGCATCTGTTCCATCAGTCACACTGAAAAATGTGTCTTAAACATTTTTTTGTGGACATGTCATAATTTCATAACAAGTGAGAACAAGAAAAACAAAGAGAACGAAAAAGAGGGACAGGCACATGATGTAACAGGGGGAAAAGGGTGAGAGTGATAAATCTCCACTTACAGTGGAGAATACAGGTGAAAACATGTTGAATAGTTCATTAGAATAATTTTCCACTAAAGAAATAATCCTAACAAAAACTGTTGATAGTAAGGCTTTCTCCTTGGGGTTCCCCAACTGAGACCCCTTTCATAAAAGCAATGATCAACTGCAACCCTGCATGTGTCTATGAGCGGTTCAGTTTAACTGACATATTCTTGTCCTCAGCGTGTTTCAGACACATTATTCAGCATTTCACATGAAAAAAGCTTTTTCTTTAAAAAAATCATTTCGTGCCCCAGGGATATATTTCTTCTTTCCTTACCAGTCAATCACCTTATGATTCCTGAGATTTTTCCCCATGTGATCTTTAGGACAGGTTGGGAACTGTGTGACCCTGAGTAATCAGGACACTGTGTATATGATGAGCCTTTACTATTGAGTTTATCTAATGTCATTTGTGAAAGGGCTGAACACCAGACATTCCTTTCACTGAATGGCTTTTCCACAGCGCATATTTCTAATAGCAGGAAAAGCACAGTAATTAACAACATTAATAATGACCCTATTCTATTTAGCTGTGCCAACTCAAGGTTGCTAGCAATGTACATGCTGGCTCAGTGACATGTCTGACTAGAACACTTAATGAAAGAGAGCCATTAGGGTTACACCTATGCTTTTCCTGCTATTTAAGTCTATTGTCAAGACTTTACTGACCTTAATAAGACTGATACTGCCCTTCTGAGTTGGAACAAAGTAATATTTGTACAGTGTGACAATGCAGAGGATCAATAGTAAAGACTCAACAGCTGTAGTGAACTAAATATGCGCTATACTCTTTAAGGGAAGTGTCCAAGACTGCTTCCGTACAAGATACTCAGTGCTGTGTTATTGTTCTTCTGATTTCATGAAGAATTCAACAAGTCCAAAGAGAAAGGTGTTTGTTGCAACACATCATATACTCTCATACAATCACTGCAAACTACTGCTGGTGGAATTCTTGTCATAAAGAAGTCAGAGATCACAAATTGAAGAGCACCTTCACATTTCATCGTGGGCTGCTCAGGCAGAGGTCCTGCTGGCTAATGAGCCCATATCAGGGGTTAAAGACAAGATTGGGTGAATGGAGACCAGTCAATCAGAGGGTTAACAAGGTGTAATCTTTAGAGCAAAGGCCCACACACATGCTAAATTTAATCCATAACACTGACCAGGGGTCACTGGGTTCAACAGAGAATCTGTTACAACAGCTAAGCTTTATCAGTACCATTTAAATAGAAAAACTGACATGTCTTGATACTCTATACACCCAAACAAATGATTTAGTATGTACAGTACTTATAATGTATAATGTATGCAGTATAATGTAAAAATGTGTTTAACTTCCTTGATGTTCACAGGCATGTCATTTGTTGATGAGACAGTTTTGAGTACTTATCAGCTAAAAGCATGGATAATGTGAATATGTGGTACCAAAGTATCCAGCATTGCAACTTGGGCAAAATTTTTACTTCAGGCATTGCAGTTTTAATATGATAAGAATACTACAGGGACAAAGAAAAATAACAATCTAAAAATAAAACAACACATAATTATTCAACTTTTCAGAATCTTTTCCCACTGGGATATTTCCCCTGCTCTGGCATGCTTACACCATAATAGCATAATCAAAAATAGCACAGACACACGAATAAGGAAAATTATTCTCTCTGCTCCAGAATGAATTGACGGGAATTCGATCTAAATAAAAAGTGTTTACAAGGATTTATATTTGTGACTGATACATTTTCAGAAAACACAATAAACCATAATGTATTTACACTTGCAGTCAACCAGTGTTGAGGGGTGATATGACAATTACAGGGAGTGGATACAGAAGGTAATGCAGTTGATAGATAGACAGACAAACTTTATTGATCCCAAACCTCAAGATAGCCTTCTAGTGGCCTGATAAATTAAAACTGCAGAGATTTCTTGCTTTCTGGATTTGAGATTAGCCAGTGTCCATGACTGTCTTTACTTCTACCCTGCTTATGCTTCATCACCTTTGTAGTTTCAAACTCTGATGCGTGATTAGAGTTCATGATTCTCACAGAAAAAAAATGGAAACATTTTTGTGCTTAACTTTCAGTTGGGGTTCATGTGCATTAACTGACTGAATTGTTTTTAAAAAAAATAAATTTAACATGGGGCTAGAAACTAAAACAATGATGCACTGGAAGCTTACCCTGCTTGCAAAATAAAATAATATCACTGTTCCTGTTCTGGAAGCAAAGTGAAGAGAAGAGGACAGACAACAATTAAGGGTAAATGTCAATTAGATTTGGTCACTGAGGTCTTCACCTTTGGGTGATGATTTTCTATTGACCCTGGGTAACACATCAGGCTACTGCGGGTGCTAAACTGGTGTGAATGCCAAAGACAGGTCGTTCAATAAGTGCTGGTGTTTTCATCAATGTGTGTAACACTCACTGCCACTGGCCACATCCAACCAGGCTCAGCTGGGACTCTGGTGGCGAGATGGCCCATATCGACTAGGCAATAACCCTGGGCCTGTTTATGACACTATCAATTCCCAGCTGTATTGATTTTCATTGTGCCTGCAAAAATACTCTTGAGTTGCACACCCAAACATGATAGCTCTGGAATTACACATACACTAACAGGAAAAGGTTAAAAAATATAAATAAATAACAAAATGTACAAATGTGCTAAAGACCTATGCACAGAATGATTGAAGACCGACATTTTGTGCAGCTACTACAGTATATTCTGGTGCATAGACATGCATGAACTCATATAGCGTGGTGCATCAGACAGTATAGCTGAGGAGTGATCAATCTGGGGCTGTTTGACATCAAGGCCACATGCCAGCCAATACAGATCAACTATGATTTGTTCCCAGTGTGATATGGTTGAGGTTTAAGCCCTCACATCAACTATTCTGGCTCTCTAAAGACTCATGAACTCCTTGCATGTGTGTCTTAGATGAGAGTCGTGCTGAGAGAGTCCTAGCTGTGTCCCTGACACCACAGTAACAAGTGCCTGTGGTCAAATGCCTACACCAGCTAGTGAGTCATCCTGCTGCTGTAGCCCCATTCTGCTTTCCCACAAGGCCATGCAAAATGCATGAGAGTTTGAGTGTGTGAGACAAAATGTACAAACATACATAGAGCTTGCACGTGCACACAGCCACAAACGTAGATGAAAAGTGAATGTAATTATTACATCAAGCGCTATAGTCATTTAATCATCAATGTGCATGGACACACACAGGCAGAAAATACAGAGATGAAGTTTTAGCTCTGTTTGTGTGTGTGTACGCACGCAGGCACACGCACGTTCGTGCGTGCATGTGTTTATGAGAAGAGCTGAGCATAGAATGAAGTGTTAGTCCAAAGCCCAACAGGATTTTCCAATCAAGAGACAGAAAGATTAAAAGAGGCCCATCGCGTGCTCTCTACTAAAAGCAGTGCAAAAGAGAAATTATTTCAGTGAGTAGGACATGTAGCCACCACTTGCAAAAAAAATTTTTTTAATAATGAAATATTGAAGAGACTCAAATTAGCAGACATGTTGAGCTGCCATTAGCTGGAGTGTGAATGGTGCTCCAGAGCAGAGTCAAGCTCCTGTTGTCCGTGCATGTGTACACCCTCCGCAGATAAGATGAGCAAATCAGAGTTCTTCCCTTATTCTCTGATGCAACAGAATAAGAACAAAGATTTAGACTCCTTGCCTAAGGAAGTATCTAAATCTTTTCAACGGCCTTCTTTCCTTAATCGGCCATACAAGGTTCGCCAAAGTCAGAGCAATACCGACTGCCCTCCAGACAAAACCAAAGCAATGAACATGGGTCTGCTCTAAATCTCCAAGCTCAGTGAATGATTCCATGTAAGACCTCTATGCTGGGTGGATGAGGCGCCCTCTCTGACTTTCTTGAAGGCCGTGTTCTTGGAGGAAAAAGGATGATGTCATGCAGTCATTCGCCAGGGTCTCATGGGATGGCGGGGGATGTTGTGATTCACATTTATACATTTATGGCTAGGACTCCCAGAGCTGTCAACTTCACAATAGACTGGATAAAAATGTCTTGCAACCACCAGTGTATCACAGGGAGCCATTTTCTGAAGGAACCTATGGCTTTTAGTTGACCGCGAAGAGAAGACCAAAAACAGGGGGATATGGGTGTGGGCATTTATGTATCAAAGTCTGCAAGTGGCTCCAGAAATCTGCTTTGTTCACTGCATGCTAACATAAGAATTTTCCCCATGTTCTCTTTTGATCAGTATGACAGAGGAGCTGTTGCTGTGTCCAAGTCAACATGGAAGAAACTTCACCATCAATGCACTTGATAAAGTACTTGTACATTGGTAAGTAGTTTGAGTCATCTAGCTATTACGCTATGATTGATGCGACGTAGCAGGAGGCGGTTAAGAATGCTAACCTACAACCTTTCATCCCTCTTCTGCCTAAATACTAAAAAAAATGATCAGCTAAAATGAAAGAGAAAGATGAGTGGAGGAAATCAAGTAGAGGAAACCCCAAAAAGGAAACATGCATCTAGGCCACTGAGTCATTTCCCTTGTGTATTGCCTCTTCCTCTTCTACTTTTCAAATATACACTGACAGTATAAATTATGTACATCATCACTGGGGTTTACACAGAGTGGGAGAGCGCCCATGGGTTTTAGGACTTAGGATTTCAGCTTTTCATCCCCTGTAAAGTCTGCCCGCAATTAGTTTGGGAATTAATTCAGGCTCAGAACTTAGCCTTCCTCTTCCTCTTTTAGATCTGTACCGATTCATCCTAGCCTCTTTCTAACACATACACACACACACACTCATATAAATGCACATATGCACACATACATACACACACAAGTATGAAGGAGTAAAAAATAAAATATCTGCCCTGTGGATAGATTTTACCCACACAAATGACTTATGAGGTAAAACCAACATTACAGTACTGTGGTTTAATAGAAGTGACTTAACTAAATTATGTGTATGCTATTTCCATGTTTAGAGTGGGTCTGTGTATATTCAAGAGGAACTGAAATGGATGGTCAGGCCAATTGCATAAACAGAACCAACATGCATTAATATGCCAACTATAAAGTCTTGAGTCTTTTAAACCTCAGGTAGTGAAGTATTGATTGGATTTGTTCAATAAGTGTTTATGAAACTATGCAATAATACAGCAGAAATTGACTTGTTAACTTCTTGCCTCTATGTCCATATGGGATTGTCTAAGACCTGAATAACCAGCCCTCAGTTACAATACATTGGGAAATCTATAGCTTTTGTGTCTTCACTGTCTTGTAGGCTGGATGCAGTTAACCATTTTCATTATTGACTGATTTGACATTAAAGCTAGAACAAAATGATTTGATACCTTTGCTTAAAAGACGACTTAAACAACGAAACTATGACTATGATTATGAACTAATTGCTAATACATCTAACAAAGATGTTATAGAGACTAGTTTTATATTTAAGGGACAATGTCAGTCCAAGAACTAGATCATCCTGCTGCCTGCTCTTTATTTATTCTGTTGTTTTCTAACATTTCTAACATTCACTGGTTCAGGTTTGCCGTTCCTGGTCAGATCTATTAACCTCTGCAACCCTTTACACCCTGTTTCTTTGGGAAAGGGGATCGGAAAGCAGCTACTAGTTTCTCCTAGTAAATTTTCACTCATTATATCCTCCACTTTGACTGTGCAGTCGGCTCACTATACCCAGATCACAAGTTATGACTACAGTCCACCAAAACGCTCTAGTTGTGTCCGTTGCAATATAATAATTAATTGGATAAATGTTTATATTGGTGACAATTATCTGAAAAAGGAAGGGTCAGAAACTAATGATGGTTACCCTTTATTTATAACTCAGAGCCCAGTAAGACAGAGTGAGAGAGTATGTATGTTTAAGAAAGAATGAGAGGTGTAGCTGGACAGATAACAACTCTTTGACATGATGGATGTCAGAGAGCAGAAGATGTGGTAGTCTGCTGGCCCCCCATCATGTCTATTATCTTTAATAACAATTGTTAGATTCAGCACCTTTTATATTGGACTTTCTTTTGCTACTTCAAACTCTTAAATCATACTAGACCAGACACAATCAACAGTTTAAAAGTCAATCATTGAATGACTGCTAAATTATCCTGTGTGTTTGAGTGTTCACAGAGTGTATCAGCAATAACTTCCTGCCTGTGATTTTTGGTGAGAACAGTAACTTGCCCTAAGATTGGCATGCTTCCTGCTCCTTCATTGTGAATTGGTTAAGAATGTACAATAGGTTTCACACCAGAAACAATAGCTGGGTCATGAGGTTGCTGTCTATGAAGTGCCAGGAAGATTGTGTGATTGCACTGGCTTCTTTGATAACCTCATGGCCTGATAATTTAACTATTTCCCAGTTTGCCCCCTGGGACTATTTCAGCCCAGCAATTATCCTAGGGTTAGTGGCCTCCTGGCTTTGCAGTGCTGCACATCTGGTTCATTTGTGTTTGTGCATGAAGAGAGTGTGTGTGTGAGTGTGGAAGTGTGAGTGTGTGTGAGAGGGAGGCAGTGAGAGAGAGAGATAGAGAGAGATAGAGAGAGAGAAAGGAAGGAAGTGAAAGCAAGAATGAGTGAGGGAAGTAGCGGGTCAGGCTGTTGACTGGCAGAGTTTCCTCCAAGTCACAGTTTAATTGGACGATTATTCAGATCAACCTCAGGCTCTCTGGGTTCACAAAGGCACACAAAGCAATCCTACCATGGACTATTGAGCAACAAAAGGGTGGCAAAAGTACTTGCTTTGGCTCTCATTGCCTTCTTTTTTCTTTCTTTTTGCCTCCTATATTCCAATATGACACACCATTTGCATTCAGTCTGATGAATCAGGGGTTAGCCAACAGCTCAGTTGGAGAGATAATGGTAGCAGCTATGGGAGAAGATTGAAATTCAGCTGTGTTGTCCAAGCTCGGCAGATAGCATAACCTCCATTATGTATTAACCTTGTTGTGGTCTTGATGTTTACGTTATTGAGTTAGAATATCCAGCCAGGCCGAGTCACAGACTTAACTACAAAATAAAAAAAATTTAAGTCACATTTAGCCTGATTCACTGCTGGCGAGAGCACAGCACAATCTCCCCTAGATTCATCAGAGGCAAATCTCCACTTGACCCAATGGAGACCGTCCAGTCACAGTATTAGGGCTGCACAGAGCTTGGGCAGAGGCCTAGTTTCTCTTGGGACTGGGGGGGATGGGGTGGGTTTGGCACACACTGCAGTAGCCCAATAGATGAGGCATTTTCAAGCATTTACATCAGGTACTATGGCAGCCAAACTAAAAAGGTTCATGGTGATCTTCATCCTGGCGACATTGCGCTTAAAAGCTCTGCATCATTTGGTAATGCTATGGACTCATAACTAATTAATACCAGCATTGGCCCCAGTACCCAAGACTGAGCTGCCATGGAAGTGCTAATCCAACACATCTGTGAAACGTGCTCTGCAATGACACTTAAAAAGAAATGGAAGACAGGTCAAGATGCATGTTCTAAAAGGAGCTGAGTAGAAATTATGATGTAGAACTGTTAGACACAAAAGCGCTTTGGGCAGGCAAAGGGAGCTCCCAAAATAGACCAGTGTGGTGCAGTGTATTACCTCACCCCCACTCACATCAGCAAATGTGTCCATCACAATCATGCATCCTAAGCCTTGCTGACATGCCCCACTCTGCTAAGCTAGCAGTGCATACTGGAGTTTTCCCAGCCGGTTGCATGTGGGAGAGAGTCAGCATAACGGACTCAAATTGTAGGCCTATGACATGATACTTTCAATTTTTTAAAGACCCCTATTACAGTGAACCATGTAGTTCTAAAAATATTCCTGCCTAAGCCCTTTCCTTCGTTCTGCTGAGCTAAATTAAGCCCTAGACCCAGGAGGGGTGGTGGTGGGCAGAGATAAGACAAGTCAGCCATCAGCAATGGTGATGTCTCTTTGGGTGATGATGATGGCTGCAGCCATAATTCCCAAGCACTTCAACTTGGCCTAGTCATGGAAGCGCAGACAGAGGCTTGCAGATTTCTGAGGAGAGCTGGAGACAGATGTAGCCGGACATAATGGGGGGTGATGGGGGTGGGTGCTCATGGTCACAGCTGCAACCTCACCAGAGGATTGGAGGCGCGCTTCTAATGAAGGGCTGTAATCAAGTCGCTCATGCTAACCTCCCACACCCAGTGAGGCTCACTTGCCAAAATGCCTCTCTTATGACAGAGGTTTTAGTATGCTTGAGGAAAACAATAAGGGGAAGAACAGTCCATGTAATGCACAAGAAAGAATGACGTATTTAACAACCAATCTGTTCTGCATTTTGGTATATAACATATCAGAATTGCGTGCGTAAACAAGTTAAGCCAGATGTCATGCAACGGACATCCTATGAAAGGTGTGAAAAAAAAAAGATAAGAACTGCCAGTGGAACAACTGCATTGGCATGTGCCTCCAGACAGCAAAATAGATTTTAAAATGCTACAATAACTATCTTTTAAAGTACAGAATATTTTCATTTTAAAAACCTCAAACAGTTGACAACTAGATCATACTGTTCACCAAAGATCCGAACCGGTTGGTCAGACAAAGACAATTTTCAGCAGTGCGAGGTGGCGAGTGAACAGCAGAAGTGGCACAATCACTAGGGAGGCATTTGTTGATGAGACATCTGTTGGGCCGTGACTTCCTCCCCTCCGAGACAGCTTTCAGTAGACCAAGGCCATGACTCAGGTCTGCACCAGCTGCCGGGCCATGACTAGATCCATTTCACATTTTTCCCTGTGACTCCGATCATGGTCAGTGGTGCAAATACACAGTTTCCATCAAATCCAGAAGTAAATGCAGATGAAAGACTTTGAGTTTGCTGTTTGGACCACTAGACGGATTATGAAAATTATTAAAATGTGTTTGTTGTTTTACAAACACGCACATTTAATTAAACTGAGAAGACTGACAATTGAGATGGTCTTGGGTTCAAATGCTATGTTGATGCCCACCAGAAGAAGGCTTAGGGATGCACCCGCTGTGAGCATGGGCATGTGTGTTCAGTCCCTGTGATGATGTAATTAAATAAAGTGCTACTGCTACTGTAGATTAATCCTGTTACCAAATATCTATACTGGTTCTCTCTCTTGCTGTCTTCACAAGACCAAGATCTTGCAGCAGTGTAGAGTTTTGCTGTCTTCTGAAATCACCATTAAAAGCAGTATGAGTTAACACATCTGTTAGTAGAGGAGAGGTGGGGGAGGGCATAATTCTCCTTGTCATCTGAGACAGCATTCCTATATTAGACATGCTAAACCAGATCACTGCAGAACATTAAGCCTGACAGCAGCGCTTTAATATTTGATGTGCTCTGCTACCGTGGCATAAACCACCAAACTGCTGTAGCACCAGCTAAACTGACAATGCTCTAATATATTTTTCAAAAGTCAGCCTTCCATCACATGGAAGTGGAGAAAAGTTCATTGCTTTTAGCAGAGAGTTGTGAGAGATGCTTGGATTAGTCAGCAGGGAGGAGAAATGTAAATTTTTACTGGGGCTTTCTACAGGTTGCCCTAGATGCAAAACAAAACCAAAGCTTTCTCCACTGGCATCAGGGGTTTCAACTGTAGGAAAATATTATAATGGCTGTCTCACTGATATGTACAGCTGACCTAGCACACAGCCAGTAAACTCATTACAGGGTTGGTGGCATGCCATAAGACATACAGTTCTACCAGTAGGCCTGTCATGGTTCTTCGACAGCAGAGCAGGTAAACTTGTTAACTTTGACATCCACATGACCCCAGAGAAGGAGAAGGGGGGGATTGAAAAGTCACAGACTCTGGTAAGACATCACTTTCTAGGTCAAAGTAGGACAGAGCAGGCTGTCCAAAGCTCTGTTTTCAGTGCTAATTAAAATAGGCCCAGGTTCTGTAAGGCCAAAAGCCTGCCTGTATGCCTTGTGGTTGTTCCTAAATTAGACAAGTCAAGATTCAACCAGGACTGAAAGCGATTGCATTAGGCACTGCAGCACATTAGAAGAGCTATGAAGCAGAAGCTAAAACAAGCACATAGAGGTCACACCAACAGTAACTACTATAGCCGGTTTACAGGAAGGCAGGGATTGGGATTATTTAATGCACAGATAAACTGATGTGGCCTTGAGTACATAATCAAGACATAGACCTGCAGAAACAAGAAATGCTTTTGATTAAGGTGTGGGAACAGATGGAAGGTTTTCCTTCTTATTTATTCTATTTCCTCTTTGTGGAGCTAATAGTACAATTTACAGCCCCATAAGCCCCCATTCTCTAATTAGGATCAGAGGTTACACTCAGCAGGAGCGCTGCAGACTTTGTGCACACTAACACTATCTTTCTCAAACACTCTGAAGAATTTTGGATACTTGTCATCACGTGGGTTTATTCTGGTCAGTAAAGCCTATAAAGTCAATAAAGGGTACAATTCGCATTCCAACCTAAGCTGAATGACTCTGCAATAGTCACAGTTGTTTATCAGCTACAGCTACGATTAGCAAAATGAAAAAAACAACATGGATAGATATGCTAATTTTTGCCCCTTTTCCAGCCTCATGTTCTGACGCATATGGACGTTCACGTGTGAAAAGGTAAACAGCCTGGAACAAAGGGTGATTTTGTATTTTAAAAGGTGCAAGATGCAACACTCCATACCGCCATATTGCTTTTTTGGGCCATGCTTAAAATTTTAAAACACTTTTTTTTGGGCAGGCGGGCTCAGTACAACAAAGTCATAATTGCTGTTAGCCATAGTGGTTTGTTCTGTAGTTTTTTTTGCTTAGTTGTCTAACAAGAGAAGTATATACTTGACCATGGCATCATCATGTCTGACAAAATAATCACAAAATCTTCTTAAAGGGGACATATTATGAAAAACACATTTTCTCTTGCTTATACATATTTAACCTGGTCCCCCCTCAGCCCACCAACTCAGAGAGTGAGGAAGGCAGACAAGTCCTGCATCGTCTCTACAGCCCACCCACTGGTAAAATGGGGCTCCTACAGGCCGTTCAGATTCAGCTCCTGTCGCTACGTAACGACAGGAGTGATTTACCTAGGCCGCCCCCCCCTCTGAGTGAAACCACTGAGAGGGGGTGTTCATTTCGCTAGGTGAAGTTCGCTGTTTCCACCTGTAAACTAGCGGTGTGTCGCGATGTCGTCGGTCAGAGCCAGACATGCAAATTGGGAATAACTGACACAAATGCCTATATTCTGTCCCAGCCCCAGAAGACCAGAGGAGACCGTGGTTGTGGTTTTTTGTTTTTTTTTTCCAACCGTTTCCTCCTGCTGTGGGCTGTTCGTCAGGAGCAGTAGCCACGTTGGATACCGGTCCTGCACCGCTCTGCAACCCCCTCTCCATATGTCATGCAGGCAGCCAATCAGCGCAGTGCCTCATTATCATAGCCTCCCCGCCCACTCAGAACTCTGCATAGATAATGAAGGTAGAGAATGGGAGACTGCAGACCCTCCTCAGAGGCTGGCTTTTTTTTTGCAAGAAATTTCAAAAGCTTGTTTTTAAGACATCCAGGATCTGTTTAAAACAGCGTTCAGTTGCCATAATATGTCCCCTTTAATCAAGAAGAGCCATCATCAGAAAATCAATTACATATATTTACATGCACATACACTCTTGTAAACATAGTTGTTTTAAGTGGTGCACATTGGTGAGACAAGGTGTGGCATTCCTTTTTTTCTTATTTTCATTTTGAATCACTGGTTGGTTCAGTAATTATCATCAGTGATCATCATCATCAACATGGCATTTCAATTTACTGAGAGGTCCGAGAGGATTTTATAGGACTGTATTTATATTTTATAGCCAAATTCTTATTGGTATATACTGGAACAGAAACTTATTCAGTACAATCTTTGTCTAACATGTTTGTGAATGGAACCTGTTTGGTGACAGCAGAGTGAACAGCCTAATGTGGTCATTTTAGGGGCGCCGATTATGCTCAATGTACAAACACAAGTCTCCTCAGACACTGATGGAATTTATAAGGTTGAAAGTAATTGATGACAAGTTAGAGCAGTTAAGAGACATTGGTGAAACTTGTCTGAGTACTTTGCAAAAAACTAAATTGACATGCCTCTAAAAGCTTGTCATTGGCACTGCCCTAAAAAATGTGTGTTTTCACAATTTGACTTATGCCTAATTTTGAAACCAATAAACTAGTCCCAGTGTAAATTCATGCCTGCCTGTTGTGAACATGGCCTCTGTGTGAGCATGTCTGGCTCAGACCCCACTCCACCCCCTGTCTCTGACAGCCACATCAGCCAATTGTCAAGAGCAGCTGATGTGTCCTTTTCCCAGTGCATCCATCACCATGCATGCACACATGCACGCACGCTCGCACACACACAGACCACTGCTACTCAAAAGGATTTGTGCAAATTCACGAGAAGACCCCTAGCTAATGTCTCAATAATCTCTCATAGGCGCTCTATAAAAAGACATGACTGTTAGCTGTATGCTTATATGACTGCTTCTGTCTGTGTAAAGGAAGCTTGCTGTCACATTACATATAGCAATGGCAAAATGAAAGCACAGGAGGACAAAATTCATCCAAAACACTGAACATTAGTCAGTTGATTGTGTGCCAGCAAGCACTATAAAAAGCTTTTCCCTGACCTGATGTGGCCGACCTCACTAGGGTCCAGCTGCACAAGAAATGAGCATTTAGCATGCCATAGCAAGTATCATCTCATATCACAAGCAAAATATTTACCTGAATACCCTAATAAAATACTTAACTGCCCTAGATACCATTGCAAATAAGGAAGTGTATCACTTTCTGTTCCTTCTCTCGGTTGCATGGTCAATAGGTTCCAGTGAGCCTAGTAGACATGGGTGAGGTGAACAAGGGGAAGACTTGCTCAACAGTCCTGTGCCCTTTGAACGAAATGTTGTCGGCTGTAAAACTGAGAGATATAATGACAAAAAGATTGTGAGCAGAGCACAGATCATCCTAAGATCACGCTCTCGGTTTGACGGTCCTTGCTCAGCATGATTTCCACGATTGTACAGAACAAATGTGCGTGAAGAGTTTTTCTTTCACTTTGCGTCTCTGAGCGCCTCTAACAAAAAGATGTAGATTCCAGCGCACTACAAATAAATTTAAATGACATGTAGCCGCAAAGTCATGATTAAATGCTTTCTTAAAATAATTCTTTACAAATGACCCTTTAGCTGTGTAACACGGGTCTGCTGCCTCTCACTCATGCGCTCTACACACTAGAGATGACATCATGTTGGGTCAGCTTGGGTTTTGGTGCTCAGCTTGCTATCTGCATCTGCCATTTCGAGCGCGTCATGTTAGCCTACATTTACTTTTAACCCTGGTTGCTCAATGAAGCACTGTTCTGCATGCAGATGATCAGCTCTTGCAGCATGCACGCCTAAAATGACTTATTTAAAAAAAAAAGATGAATGATGTGCGATGATTGTGTTTGCATTGAATGAATGCAAGCCAGTATTACAGTCGAAACAGTAAAAGCAAAAGTGTCGAGGCTACACGTAATGCTCGATTTGTTAACGAGTGCAGGGAGACGTAGTAAATGTACTAGAATTGTGGTTCGGGTCATGTGTCGTGGACGGTACACCGTCTCAGCCGAAAGCCATTGTGACTGTGCGTTCATAGTAAAATCTCACTCACAACAATGTAGGATGCAATGGAAGGTACCACAGTCGTTTTAGATGTGACAGACATGAAGACCGGCACACTCTGCGTGACAATGCTAAAATAACACCTAGGACAAGTTTACATAGCGTCCAGCCGCCGTGTCGGCTTTTTAAAAAACCCAACTGTACACTTCATTACAACCTGTCATCCGCTTTGCTCTTAATACTCACCCCCTGAGGAACAAACCAAATGGCCGAGCGTCTTTCCCGTCAGCTCTCAACGTAAATTTCAGCGTAGAATTGAAGCAGGTGCAAAAACATATCAATCAACAAACAGGCACTTCGCTGGAGATGTTTAAAAGGCAAACCTACGCACTTAACCCCGGCGAGCCGATGCTGCTCTCTGTACTCACCACCTCTGAGTAGAGTGGCGTTCAAACAACAAGCCGAACAACGTCGAAACCAGATGATGGTGGTCATTTACAACTTCAGGTGCAACCTACAAACGCATCTTATATCCACTTTTACTGCTTTTGACGTTTAGCCGCGGTAGCTTAGCCGTTAAAACAAGAGGAAGTGTCATTTCAGTTTGAGAGCGCGAGGCTAGCACGAGCTGTTAACCGTTTGAGGGGAGCAAACAGTGACGGCAAACACAACAGCAGAGACAAAAAAAAAACAGCCGCTCACCTTTAGTAAAAGTCGTCGTTGTTGAAAAGCGTACTCACTTCAGGGCCATTTAGTCCGACTCTGAAGATGTCGGTGTGACTTTGCGAAGTGCTGTCAGTTGCTCTGGACTTCCTGAATGACGGAGCAGCGGGAGCACAACCCCTCGCCCGTGTTTGACAGTTAGTTTGACAGACAAGCGGAAATAAAGTTGTCGCGTGCAGTATAGGGTCCCGTGAAGAATGCGCACTTGTGTATTTTGTTGAGAATAACCACAATCAGTTTATTGTTTTTGCAAGTGTCCTGTGCTCGATTGGTCTATCCAGTCCAAATGCAAAAGCATGCAGCAATAGATATTTGCGCCGTAAAGCTGCTTTAAATAACACGTGCCAATGTAAAAGTCAGCGACCAACGAGGCTGAACCTTATTTCCTTTGCAAATCATTAAAGATGCATGGACTGAGTCATCCCGATTCTCTTGCAACTTCACTATTGGTAATTCGCTCCGTCTCCTGACTGTAGTCAGTACAATGCTGCCATCTGCTGTTGTTTTTTTGAAGTTCAACTATAATGTGTAGTGAGGTTTTATCTGTATCAGGAATTGAGCACCACATACTCCACAGACTATAATAAATAACGGTCTAAATACCAGGTTGCTCAAAGTGCATTTGTGGGATTCAGACAACAAAATTCAAGATGTAAGATTCAAGTCAACCAGGATAAGTGGTCAGGCTTAAATGGAACTGATCAAACCTCTCTCCTGCTCAGATCTTAAATTTGAAGGTTTTATCAGCCTAAAAATAAAAGTAGGCCTATTGTAGGTGGTCCAGATGTCCAAGTTTGAATTTTTCATCTTGAATTTTTGAGTTTAGTCTGAACTAATTGTGTGGGCTTTTAAATGTCTAAAAATGCCTGTTATGGTTTCTCATAGCCTAAAGTGAAGTCTGTAAATTTCTTAAGACTCACCACTTCATTTGTAAAACTGTGGATAGAATGAAGTCGATACTCTGACTGACATGTTTTCAGCCTAAAACACACCCCAGATGGGACTTGCATGCAAAAGCAATAGTTTAGCAGGCCACTGCCTTATCCATTAGGCCGCTGGGACTTCAGCATTGGACATAGAGCCACCGTGAACAAGATCACATTTTCTAGCTGTAACAATGACTATAATCCATTTCAAAAAGTTTGTTTCCATTGACAGGGATGTCAGCCTTTGGGGGAAGTAAATTCAGGGAATTGCCAAACCTGCAGACAAAAGTGAAAGTACCTGTTACACACAAAATGTGTCTTTATTGTCCAAGCAGCCCACAAACTGATTGATCAAGTGATTGTGTTGTCACTGTATCACTCTACTGTACACACAAGTTCAGTGACAAGAATCTTTTCAGAAATGTGATGAACATCTCCTTGAAATCCTAAGACAGCAACTTCAAAAACAGCTCTCATTATTATAGTGTCACTATCGGGATGCCATACTCATGTGATCTCGCATTTTGACCTTAATGTTGTTAAGCCACACCAGTAATTGAAAGATTTCTAGCATAGCATGAAGAGTCTTCCAATAAAAACATAGGCCCATAGGTACCTCTGAGGACACTGACATCATGTCTTTAATGCTATTTAGGACATGTTTATACTTTACCATCACACACACACAAACATGGGATAGGTTTGTAGAATGAACCTTAAAAACAGCTCTGCAGAAACACACCTGCTTTGGGTTTGCCAGACATGGCAAAGCCATTCACACAGACACACGCTGGATTAGAAAAATGGCTATATGACTTTAGGACAGCACCAAGGGGTACAGAGATAGAAATAGGCCAGGCTAGTGGTTTGATTGTCTGAGATGCTACTTTCAGATTCTCCATCTAATTAAAGATTTGTTTTTATTATTATCGTTGTGAAAAGCAAAAGGACCACAAATAACTTTATTTATTAAAAAGGACTCTAATTCATGATGTTATTTCCCACATTTTGTTATGGAAACAATTTAAGACATAGGAAAGTCTGGTCAACAAAGACCTTGTATCCAAAGTCAGGGTACCAGTGAAGGCTGTAGGATATCACTAAATGCTAAAGGACCCAGCAAAAAAAAACAAAAAACAGTCTGGTGCTTTGTTAACTTTGGACAATAGTAACCTGGTAGTTGTTTCCCCTTTTCCACAGCCTCTATGCTAAGCTAACCAGCTGCAGGATCCAGCTACATACTGATCTTGCGAGTGCCATCAATCTGTTCTTCGCAGGAAAGTGAGTAAGCATATTCCCTGAAGCTATTATTTTAATGAAAGAGTGACTACACGTTACATTTAATGCATGAAAAAGAAAACGTTATTTTCAACCATTTTTGCTTAAGTTATCTAAATAAAAGAGAACAAAGTGAATTGTGCATTTAATCATTTCATGGCATTCATTCCTTTTATACATGCAGGAGACCAGTGGCATGTTGGTGTCCTCTGAGTTGGTTTCAGCATTAGTAAATGAGTCTATGGAGCAGTTACGTCAGAGACCATTGTACAAGGGGTAATTCAACAATTTGATGGCAGCCCTCCGTTTCAAGAGCTCTGACTAAATCACTCAGCCAAGCGTCCATCTGTGTGGGCTGGGTGGTGATAAACCCACCTATGTCAGATGATTATGTGTCGCCATTGGAGGGCTGTTGAAATGGCATGGATATCATTGTGCAGTTGCCATCTATGAGGACAGTGGACAGCCTGGGCTTGTTTGGCAGCTCCAAAGCTATGACATAACCTGCAAACGATGCAAGAAATAAAGATGATGCCTGATTGTTACTACAAAAACTATCATGTTCAGTAAGTATATGTGTAGTGTATGTGTAGGTTTACCAACTCTACAAAAATAGCACCACGAATAGAAGATTAGCCAGATATGGCAATTTTTGAAAAAGTTGTTGATGTGAATACTTAATGTTGAAAAACTGATATTAAACTGAAACTCTTGTTTGAAAAGTTACATTTTATTAATGATATACAAAGATGTGCAAATTCTCAAGGTTTGTTGAAAAACTGATGCCTAACTCAGCTGCTGGATGGAGAAGCAGCTGAAGGAATGTGAACAGTTTGAAAAGTGGTCAAAGGTCTAATTAGTACAACTGCCCCAGAAAAGTTTAATGAATCTCAAAGTATGAACTATGTTAAACATAAAATTTTGAGATAATGAATATTGTGGTAAAACTACATAATGATACAAAACTGTACAAGTTGCAAACAACATATTATAAGATAAGACTTTATTTATCCCACAGTCAGGAAATTTACAAATTACAGCAGCTCAAGGACAGACGAAAGAAAAAAAAAACAATAGACAAAAGGTCCGGGTGGCAAACTGCAAATATGAACAAAGTGTACATATAGAGATTGTTTCTGCTCTTCATAAATGCAGCACAGCCTGTATCTCATTCACTCAGTCCTGCACCAGTGAGATAGCCAATACAATTTAGGGTTCTATGGCTTGCCCAAGATTTTGAGTTAATATAACTGACTCCGAGGTGCGGATAACGTTTTTAAGCTTAAATTAAGTTCCTACCTGAAGGTATGAATCACTAGTTAAGAACTGAAAATGCATGAAAAAATTTAAAATTTGTCATTTTTGAGCATTTAATCCACTCCTTTGAATAAGGTAAAAAAAAAAAAGCGGAAGGAGTAATAAGAAGAAAGAGAAAGAATTTTATGTGTAGAATAACATAAGTTGTGAATGTCTTCACCATCCAGACCCAATTACACTAATTAATCAAAACAAACGCCCATATTCTGGCAGTGTGGTCGAAGCTTGAAACAGCTAACGCAGGATTGCGATTTGACATAATTGATAACAACATCATAATTGATCGTTTTATTAATAAATAAATGCGAAATCTTTTCAGAAATTTCTCACCAGTGACGGGATTAACACAATTACCATCGAACATCTTTAGCAGTGGTGGTTTAATTGAAAAACACTGATTGTAGAAAAACTAAATAGATGGCAGGCCAACCGGGAGTCAAAACAAAGAGACCCTACAACTCTTGATGCCCGAATATATGCCTGTTTAAATATTTTACTGTATAGTGTGATACGAATAGAAAAAAAATTATTACTGGTTGATTTGCTTTATTTGAAGTTCTTGATTTAACTGTGTGAAAATTTACACTCAAGATTATTTTTTATATTACATGTTAATATCACAGAGAGTGTACACATACAGGCATAAGGTCAGACAACTTGGCACTCCGAGGTCCTTCCAGTTGTAGGCGCTGTTCCAAGCAAGCTGCAAAACACAAATCGATTGTTTATTTTGTGTTTGTTTACATTTTTCAAGCGAACAAATGACTTCGACTTTGCTATCACCGATGGTGGATTATTACAATGATGAAGAAGAACTCGACAGCGTGGACGACGACGATGATCGAAGTTTCAGGGGAAGAGACTCGGAAGAAGGTAACGTTAAACGAACTAACCAAAAGATTCGGCTCAGACTAATTGTTGGAAAAGAGACGGAAGCGCGCGATTATTGGAAAAAATAAACTGTTTTGATTGCAGTTTTTACAATGAGCTACATTTTAGTCTCGGGTGTAATAATTTTCCCTGAACAGTGCAGTGTGCGCTTTTTTAGGACTTCCTTAGTCTAAATATAACTACTTCATCCCAGTGCTGGAAAGCTCTTCAGAGCTTCAGCCGCACATAGTTAGCTTGCTTGCTAGCTAAAAGCAAGCTACAAAACCGACTACCACCAGGCTAGTTTCTGCCCAGCCAGGTAACATTTCAGAAGCAAGCGATATATAATAGCTAATCAGTTACACAGAGTGGATGTTTCCCGTGCTGATGGCGAGTTGAGCCCACGTTTAACGATTTCGTTACCAATAATGTCGTCTTTGTTTACTGCTAACTAGATAGCGTTTCTTTGCTCAAGTTGCGCGTGAGACATCAATCAGCTTTAACTTTATTACTGGTCGGACGGCTCCTACGCAATAAACAGTTTCTGACAGAAAGTAAATGCAACTCAAGATACGCCAACTTTAGACACGTTTCAGTCCACCTGGACTTAAGCAGTTTAAATGAATGATATTCCTATTGGGGCAGTTAGCGACAATTAGCAAGCTAGCTACGTTACGTTAGCTTCGAGCACTGACAGGTCGGCAGGCAGGCGAAACCCTGCGTGCTGTGTCCACTGCACTGCCCTTTTCACACTGTTCAGTGAGACGGGACGGGTTGCAGTGAAAGAGAAGGAAAGACAAGGGGAAAGCAAGGCGATGACAGCACTACAAGGTTAGCTAGTTTCCTGACAATGACTTCCGAGCGAAGAGCTGGACTTATCTTTTTTCTTCTCCGGATGTGTTGACGGTTCTGTTATGCCCAACTACGTGAGCTGGAATCGGGTTACTCTTTTAACAGTAGACAAGCTAACTTAAGCTAGCACATAAATGCTAACCGAAAATGAAAGCTGCTGTGTCAGCTCAACACGACCGGGCCTTACTTGTCTCTTGTGTCGGGGTCTGAAGCTAACGTAGACAGACCAAGGTCCGCTACTGCTTGTAAACTTGCCTCCCAAGTTTGCCACATCGCACTAGCCGTAACATGTTAGCTTTGTCCTGCCGTTGGACTGACAGCACCACCAAGTTAGCCGAGGACCGTTTCTGATTATTCCTACCATGCGGCAAATGCTTGACACTCAAAGTAACAGCTACATTTCAGTCGGTCGTTACATTAATCTTAATGGATAAAAAAACAAGCCTTATATGCATTTAGCTGAACTTTTCTTCTGATGTAGATCCGAGAATGTAATGTGTATTGTCTGATCGGACAGGCTTGGACTTTCCCTGGTTTCCTAATCTAACGAATCGGAGGGCATTCCCAAGTAGGGTGTTCACCATTACCTTTCAAGTGCCACGCACGTCCTTTGATCTGCAGAGATCTCAGCTGTCTGTCTCTCTGTTGTTGGACACGACTTGATTGCATCAAGTTGTTGCTGGAAGAGCTGAAAAAAATGCATCCACGGATATTTCGTGGTGCAGCATGCTGAAATGAA
The DNA here is from genome assembly GCA_008933995.1 of Datnioides undecimradiatus. NCBI lineage: Eukaryota > Metazoa > Chordata > Actinopteri > Lobotiformes > Datnioididae > Datnioides > Datnioides undecimradiatus. Next base: position 12,797,450 of record WARS01000015.1, read on the forward strand.
AGAGTGCGTTTTCAAACAAACAGTTTTGAATGTTGGTTGAGAAATAGTTATGACATTGGAGTCTATTCTTCTCCTGTCATGCCCTTTTTCCAGACACGGAAGATGCCAGTGAGACGGATCTTGCCAAGCACGACGAGGATGACTATGTGGAAATCAAAGAGCAGTAAGTGTTTTGCCAACTGTGGCTCAGCTGTTTTGACCTTTTGAGAAAACATCGTTTGAAGGTGAAAGTTTTGAATGTTTGAATGTTGTCCTCATGCTGCACAGGACAAAAGAAAATGTCATACTGGTTTATTTCATTGCAGAATGTACCAAGACAAACTGGCCTCCTTGAAAAGACAGTTGCAGCAATTACAAGAAGGTAATTGCAATTTTTTTTCTTACAACTGATCTGTGTCAACATTTTTTGCTAAATCTGAAACACTGTTGTTCTTTATTCAGTGGGATGTGATTTGTGTGAGTGTGTATGTACAGGATACAGCCAGATCTTGACTGGTTACTCATGCTGGTGGTTAGGGATTACATCATCAGGCCATGAAGGCAGCTTCGTAAGGAAGTTTAAATGTGCACTCACTGTCTACGGCTAAAAATGGTAACCAGCTGAGAAATGGGCAAGAACTGTTGACAGACTGTGTTTTGCCATTATTATCAAGTCTGTTTGCTATTTATCGATACATACAACATTTTCTGAACAGCTGACTGCTCTGCAACATCACTGGCTGTCCCATGAGCTCTTTTTTTGCTCAGACTGATTTGAGTGGTATGATTGTAGAGTGACATGCTGTGAGCTCCTCGTGAATACAAAACATGCAATGTCAGCGTAATCAAGCCTAGACTGGGTAGGTGTCTGGGAGATGAGATTCGCAGATCTGCCTGTTAGTTGTCTAGAAATATCAGTGTATTCTAATGAAATAATTTATATTGGAAAATTAAGAATTGATTTGTTCTCAGCCACACAAACATCTAAGTTCTTAGAGATTGATTGATTAACGAATAAGATTGTTCGTTAATCGTTTTAGTAAAACACACTCTTGTCTTTGCAGGTACACTGCAGGAGTATCAGAAGAGGATGAAGAAGCTGGACCAGCAGTACAAAGAGAGACTCCGAAATGCAGGCAAGTTGAGGAGTAAATTGAGACAGAGCACACTGAGGTTTGTTAGTAATGCATCCTCACCAGCCATGTTGTGAGCAGAGTATTACAATTTTGGAGTGCTTTCTGCTGGGAAAAGGAGAACCTGCCCACATGCAAGGGTTTCTGCATATAAGAAGAGACGTGTTGGCCATGGAAGTGTTGTATCCAAAGCCTTGGGGTTGATGGGTAGCCACAAAATTGTCTGCCGGCAATGGCAATCTAGACGAAAGGCTGTATGTAGAATAAATACCCATTTCTCAGTTTTTTATGCGGTATGAACATCTGAAATGATAAATTATGATGAAGCTTGTGAGCAGTGCATGTTGTGCAGACGAATGAATGAATTAACCAGAAATTTGGTAAACTGTTATAAGCATTTCCACAGCTGCAGCAATAAAATTCCTTACACAGTGTAGTAACTTGTTTTAGGATTTCACATGTTCTGAATGATTGTAGTCAAGCGCATTAAAACCTTTAGAACCTGAAAATGTTGTTTGTTGTGTATTAACTAGCATGTTTTCCTTCTTCTTTACAGATCTGTTTCTCCAGCTTGAAGTGAGTATGGTTCATCATGATAATGGACTGATGTAGTTCATACCCAATTGACCTTTTTTTGGTATTTGAAAAACACTCCCCCTTTTTGATTTCTATCTCTCTACCTTCTGCAGACTGAGCAGGTGGAGAGGAACTACATTAAGGAGAAGAAGGCAGCGGTGAAGGAGTTTGACGATAAAAAAGTTGAACTGAAGGAAAACCTAATTGCAGAACTGGAGGAAAAGAAAAAGATGATCGAAAACGAAAAATTAACAATGGAGCTGACAGGCGGTAAGGGAGCGAGGGCTGGATTATTAATCAGGGATGTGCTCAGCAGAAGAGACAGGAATTGGGTAAAAAAAAAAAGGAATTGTGGCTGGAGTGAGAGTTTTATCCTTACAAACTTTAATATTAAGCTGTCTGACTAAAGTAGGAGCGTCAGATACCATCATAAATTGTAAAATTCTGTGCTGGATTTCTTTTTAAATGAATCACAAAGGATTTGTGTTGTTTGACAAAACCTTTAACACTATTAAGATATTATTGTTGGATGTCAATTTAGCATTATTTCTTTCATACACAGACTCAATGGAGGTGAAACCTATCATGACTCGGAAGTTGAGGAGACGGCCCAATGATCCAGTCCCAATACCTGACAAACGAAGAAAACCTGCACCAGATATCCTTCACATAAATGTGCATTCTCTGATCGATTAGCTGTCGATTTATTGATTTTCATGAATCTGTGAGTGGTACATTATGCTAAGTTCTACAATTTTACAATGTCGTTTGGCATTTGACGCGTTTATCCAAAGCGAAGTACATGTAGAATAAGTACAACACAAGCAAGACATGTTTTGAGTCTAAGAGATAGCTGGTGTCGACAGGTAGTGCACGACGTTGGTTGTTATTTTTCCCTCGATAGTGCATTATCAGATCGGCAGGCATTCTGAAAACATTAGGGTCTTCAGTAGGAACTCTGTTGATTAAGTGAATATTGATAACAGGGAAAGAGTCCATGATGCTCATGATGTGCCTAAAATGTCTCCCTTAACTCTTCAAACCTCAGCTAAATTATTTGCTAACAGATGAACAGATAATGGAAGATCTAAGAACACTTAATAAGGTGAGCGTTTCAGTTGTTCTTGATATTATGCACCTTTTTGAAATTCACTTTGTCTAATTTGTTTAAAAAAAAAATAATTACACCTTCTCTTTTACAGCTCAAGTCACCAAAACGGCCGGGTACGTCAGTGCTCTGCGTTAGCAGTTCAATTCCACTTGTCACCTTTTGTTTTTTGTACAAATTAAACCAAGAGTAACATGTTAATTAGGGAGCTGGTAGGCAGATGGTGTTGCATGTTTCCAGTCTTAATGCTAAGCTAAGGTAACTGTCGGCTGGTTGTAATTTATTATTGAGCTGACAGATAGACAGCCGTACCAATGATCAGTGGCGATAACTAATCAGGTGTTGCTTCCTCTCCAGTGTCTCCCTCATCTCCAGAGCACGTCCCCTCTGCTCCCATGGAGAGCCCATCCCAGCGTTACGAGGCCCGCATTGAGGAGGGAAAACTTTACTACGACAAAAGATGGTGAATTTATTTTATTTTATTTAAGCATCTCCGTGTCTCATTGTTTTCCCCTTTCATTGTATCTATTCCCACATAGCTTAGCTACAGCCTACGTCTCCACTAGATGGCCCCATTGCCATGGGTTGGATGGCTTCAGTGTTTGGTTGGTCTTCAAAAGACATTTTATAACCACTCTGATGGCAGCTTTTTTTATGTACAGAAAGAGATATATCTAAGGAGCCCCTGAATAAGTGCTGGTGCTTGAAACCACCATTAAAAATACATATTCAGGAAGGTGGCTGCATTGGAACCAGTGCTGCGTTCTGCCGTGATGCAGAGAAATAGAGAATGAAAATCCGTGACCAGACACGACTCGGACGCCCTTCTGGTTGAGAGCAGAGCTCTGCATCAGACATGTGTCAGAACATAAGGTCACTTGGAGAGGGGTAAAAATAAGAGAATCCTGTCTTATTAGCTGCTGGTATAGACAAACGAAGTTGAGAGAAGCGAACTGCACTTTTCAAGGCAAAGCCTCATTTATTCATTGCCAAAGACGACGCCACCACCGGAAAACCTTCTCGATGAGCTGCGGGGAGACACATGCGTCATTATTCTTCAGTGGGCCCTTAATGATCAAATGCTTTGGCTGTCAGTCTCTTCCCCTGGGTTGGTTCTGTCCTCTGACAGTTTGGAGCCATTAAAACAAAACAACAGACTTTTTGTTTTGACTTTCCAGTGCAATTATCTATTTAGTGCCATCTCAGGAGGGATGTGGTTAAACCAGCTGGGGAAAATTATGTATGATGAACGTCTCTCCTGTCTGCACTCGTGCCTATCCCTCATTTCTCACCTTGAATGGTGAATTAATGCTGTTAATGTTTTGCGTTTTTATGCTGACAGGTACCACAAGAGCCAGGCCATCTACCTGGAGTCAAAGGACAACACCAAGATTAGCTGTGTCATCAGCTCAGTGGGGACCAATGAGGTGAGTTTCAGTACTCGTTCAGCTCCCATCACATTTGGGGCTTTTCACATTTCTCTGTATTTGCCTCATTTTCCACAAATCCAATGAAAAGAGCACCGAATTCATCTTCCTAACAAGTGTTGCTGGTGCAGCTTAAGTCAAATATATCTTATTCCTCTGTGCCATAGAGCTACATTGTTGTCCAAAAACCATTATCACACATCAGTGAGCCACACTGTTGCATGAGTGACACGTTCCAATTAATCCACAGCTTAAAATAGTATCCAGTTTTACAAAATTACAGAGTTTCTGGAAATTGAAAGAACAAAAATGTGACTCGCTTGTTAAGAACTGTGTAATTGTGTGTTCAGTCTAAACAGTCGGCTTGGATCTGCAGCCACGGCCCGACTGGGAAAGTCAGTCAGTTTGTTGACGATTACAAGCTACACGTTTATTTAGCAGATTTTAGCCATGTTTGCCAAGCAAAAAAGGTCATTTCCCTTCTCTAGTCAACAAGTCACTAAGAAGTAATCATTGCTGGAAAAGGGAAATTCATCTTTCCCAGGGAGCACTTGGCCATGGAAACGTATTTCTGGAATATCTTTTGACCTCGTTACAGATAATGATGGTTTATATTCTCATATCTTAACACGTGCTTTGGCTGCGTTATGTTTAAATAATTATAATGACAGAACATTTCTCTGCTACTGTTCTGTAGATTTGGGTGAGGAAGACGAGTGACAGTACAAAGATGCGGATATACCTGGGGCAGCTGCAGAGGGGAGCGTTTGTCATTCGTCGACGGTCGGCTGCGTGAAACATTACCCCATCCCTCCTCCCACAACCCCCGATCTGTTCAATTATCCATCCATCCACCCGCCCGTTCATCCACTGTGCCCGTATTTGGTGCTTTGAAGTTGAAGTTGACATGTGGCCTCTTACTCTTCATCATAAACTTTATCCACATACAATCCTCTGCAGCCAAGAAGAACTCTTTTTCCACATAAGCCCAATGCAAGTACAGTAATAGTGGTCATATACGCAGCTGACTGTTTTCCAGCATTATTTGTCACTGTGTGGCATGCGTGTGAAGGCGGTTAGTGTTCATACAGGATAATACTTAGATCTTTGTCTCGTGCTGTTAACACAAGTCTTTTCCACACCATCCAGTCTTAATTACATTTCTTATTAAGTTATTTTTCTTGAGCGGCCTCATGTTGACCCACAGAAGCTGTTTCAGGCCTTTCAAACTGTCTCACTGTTGACTTTGCGAGTGCTACTGAGAAGCTAATGGAGATTGCTTCAGGTTTGGCTTAAGGTCATTATTCCCTTGACTGAAAAAGTCACAGTGTCTTTGTATAGTAGGAGTCATGTCATTTTCAAAAGAACATACCTTTTGCACTGTCATCAAGAAATGGAGGCTGCTTGCAGTTCTGATAGTTTGTCCTAAACAAATGTCTAAAAATCCTACGTATTCAATCCTAAATTTGTTATAAAAAAGTTATTTTGAGGTTTTATGCTTGTGTTTTTGGCCATTGTATATGATCCTCCATATGGGAACAATCTGGATTAGGTCAAGTGTATTTGCATGTGGAGCATTATGTTGATGATTTTTATGTTGTCACATTTTATTAAAATGTTTTCTGCCTTTTATTAATTTGGTGAAAAGATTCATCGTTTGGATTTTTTTGAAAAGCACAAGTTTGCTGATGTAAAAGTAGTCATGGTTACCGAAGTTACATCCAGAACTTCGACTTCAGCATATATTGTGTACTGACAAGCTTAATAGTCTTCAGTCATGCTAGCAGCTCTGTAAGGAAGTGCTTTTGCAGTGATGTCATGAGCTAAATGCTAATGTTGGCTTGCTTAATGCTTAATTTGACTGTCTCAGTTTGTCATGTAAATAGTCAGTTTGTCAGTACTAATGTCAGTCAAGTAGTTTTGACCTGACACTGACACTAAAAGGAAAGTGCTTATGAAATGACCTCAGTAAGAAGCAGCCAATGATGAGAGAGCGTGGAATTGTCTAAATGCTAAGGAAAGATGTTTCAGCGCTTCCCTTTGTGTTTCCTTTAGCACAGATACACCGATCCATCCTTACAAAAGGAAAGGAGATGAAACCCCACAATTCAATGCAGCAGCAGTTTTTAAATAAATTAAAAGCCTATGTCAGTAACATCTGCCGACATGTAATTAAGTGGCCTGGTGAAATTGCAGTCAGATTCTTTTAGTCTGTTCCGAGACTTATGAATTCTTCTCGTGTTTCTTGAACCCAAGATTTCTGCTGGATGTCAAGGAGAAGTCTTTAGGAAAATACTTTTTTTTTTTAAAGTAATGGACTATTCATTTGACTTTCAACCTGCAGTTACTGAATTTTGACTGATTCAGGACAGCAGAAGCAAGCTGAACACGACACCCATACTATCAATTTAACACGGCTAGCCTGCCACGAACTGTTGGCGATTTACATATCCATAAATCTGGTGAACTGATGAACTCTAAATACAATGTTCACTTATTTTAGGTCTGGTTCTGGATTACACCTTCGCTCACATACAGTGCGTTTCCAGATCTTATACACTAACAATGGTTGCATGCTGCAGCTGGAAATGGATTGGGTAAGAGTGGTAACACCAAGCTGAAGAGGGACGGTTGCCGGACCAGAAAAACCAAAACCTGAGCCGAGAGATGCTCACCCAGCTGAGGAGACCTTCTGTCACTTACAAGTAGTTCTGTTATGGAGGTTGGATGGAGGTTTTCATAAAACAAAAATTCATTAATTTATCCTCACAATATCCTCTGAGAGGCTAAAATAAAAACACATAGGCCGTGTGTCCATACAGCACTTTTCTCTGCCAAAAACACTGGTGCTGGGGGGAGCTGTGATGAAGCGCATGTGCGATGAGAAATAAACATTATATTCAATAAAAATTCAAAGAGGTCCAGTCAGAGAATTTTTGCAAGAAAAGGTCCAGAACATCATAATGTCTGACTGGGTTTCTAACAGATGCTCTGTGCTTTGTCTTGCAGTGGCGCTTCACATTGTTGCTTTCAAAACTGCTCTTGAGCTGCCTCTGGGAAAAATGAACATATAAGTCCATTCTGTCCATTCTTGATTAAAAGCTCTGCATCTCATCTGTCCTCTGTGTGTGTGTGTGTGTGTGTGTGTGTGTGTGTGTGCGCGCGCGCGCGCATGGGTGCAGGTGTAGCTCACTCACTGACTTGATTCACAGTGCTTATTGAAATTGCACAGATTAAATTGGCTGAGTAGCGTCATGTGAGATGATTTACATTTAAAACGCATGCAATTGGTCTGTTTCCTGGCCCGTTTAAGCAGTGCCATAAAGCTGAGAAATTATGCACCGCTTGTAATAGAATCGATCCGTCAAAATTTAATAATTCTCTGGGTAGAGACGTGTCCCTACCATCCATACATACACCTTGGATACATTGGGTCAATATAAAAATATTGATTGTACCCACAAAAAAAAAAAGAACCACTGAAACACAAACATGGACCATTATGGGTCTGTGGACCCTTGATTGAGAAACAGTGTTTTAGACAGCAGACTTACAAAGAGTGTGGTCATTGTAACATATGTTTAAAATATGTTTGACTATATCTTCAATTTAGCATTAACAGAAATATTTAAACAGGGTTAAAGCAAGCTGTGTATTTTTCCGTCTCAGTGCTTAGTGTCTGTATCGTCTGCAGGGGGATACTTTACTATAGCACACTGATTTACCAGCATCACAATATAATCAACCTGACTCAGTCACCTCACAGTTCCACCAGAGTGACACTGAAGATCTCAACCATCCCCTCACTTTGTAAACAGCTGATTTATTTGGCATTCAGTTCAGGTCTCTGCTGACATGTGCAACCTGTTTTTTTCCCTCTTGTGTGTCCTATCGCTTTAACCGGATGGCATGTTTCACTTCGCCCGACTTAATGACACAGCCTGACAAGGGGGGCAATTACTGTTTGCCATGCTGCACATAATGCAAGGCTCATCTCAAAAGGCTTGTTGTCCACAAGCCGTCAGGTGTGATTGCTCAGTCTCTTGCGGAGGCATGAAATGAGCTGATAGCGAGTGTGATGCCCGTCTGCTCCCTTTATTGCATCCTATGTCAGACTTTTGGGTAAGGCCAGAATAAGATCCGCCTGAGGCACTTAAAGTGAAATGTTTTGGCATCAGCATCATATCGAACACATAGTCAGGCCATTTTACTTGACGTGAAATCAAGCGCCTTGACATAGGGTTAAAACAACAACAACAACAAAGAGATGTATTGTGGATATACAGGGAGGGTGGGCCATTTTCTAATAAATCAAACATGGTTTTATACTGCTATTTCTTGCTATAATTGCCAATAAAATTACACTGAACAAAAAAGTTTACCATGTATAATGTACAGTTATATCATTGCCATGAACCAGGGATTTAAACGCTTTGTCTTAATGCATTTTTACTCCATTTACAAGCAGGTGTTGATCGCTCCAAATTTATCCAGCTGTTCAGAGTACTCCCACTTGACTCCAGTGTCTTTTTTACACATACAGATTACGCACACTTAAGTGGTGTGTCGATGACCCATTTCACTGCTTTATAATCTTTGCATTTAACCAAGCAGCAGCCCTCGCCCTGCCTCTTCCACATAGAGGTCTTTCAACTGATCCATTTCTTGCTCTTTGGCACTGTATGAGCCTTAAGCTTTCACTGCAGGTGGCTGTTTACCCTGTCTTAGATCAATATGCTGAGTAAGCCAGGGAACAAGTGGGAGCACTTGAGCATGTAGACAGTTCTCTGGTGATGAATCAAATTTTTTTTTTCCAATGCACCATGTCTATTCACCAGAGTGTGTAAAACACCTGCTGACACTCACCATGCACAAAACAAAAGGAAGCTCTCCAGCCTTCCATGACCAGAAGTCATTACAGCGCTCTGGCTGTGGTTTGGGTTTGTTGGTAAGTCTCACTGGAGCTGTTACACTCTTTGGTGGTTATTGCTTGTGTGCATAAAAAGTCACCCAGGGCATCAATAAAAATCCCCCTCCCAATCTCCCACCAGCCCCAGTTCCAGCACAGAATTCCCTCTTTCATCCTCTTCCCTCTAAATTGAGCATTCGCTCCACTGCATGTTAGCACTTGCATGGCTACAGGGTGGAGAGCTGCATCTCACTCTGCGCTATCTGGCGGGAGCCGAGTGGGATCCAGGCAGACTTAGATTTGCCGCTGGTCTGAAGAGAGGATGGTAGTTCCTCAATAACCCTGCCAGGGCCTGCATATGTATATGTATGTATGTGTGTGTGTGTGTGTATGTGTCTGTGTGTGTGTGTGTGTGTGTGTGTGTGTATCCTCCAGTTTATCACACTCTAGCAGGTCTGCACCGGGAGAGGAATTCATTTACAGTACAAGCTCCTCATCTGACTCTTGATATTTGACCCCGGGTTATGGAATAGAGTTGCAGCCTCACTGGACCGTTTGATAATATTGATCATTTTAAACATTCATGTTGTTAAGCAGCTACTGCTCATTACAAAATCAGGTCATTGTATCAGTTACTTATGCACCCAGCACTATTCTGTGCAGCCACTGTTTTTGATGTTATGCACTAAAACAGCATTACAAAGTGGAACAAAGTTAAATAAATCATCCTTCTCGGAGACCAGTGCGTGAGCCTCCAAAGTTGGCATACTGCATTTCAAGTATTAAGTTTTTGTACATATGTGGCAGATTTGCTGCTGTCCTCACATACTCCTCTGCAGTCCAATGCATGTCCAATTTCAAATGCTACCATTAACAATGTAGCAAACAATTTGAGAAAAACTTAAATATAACATCTTAAATATAACATTTATTTTTATTGTTAAAAGCACAAGTGTGATTAATGATTCATAGTTTAAAAAAAAATCTATACAATGAATATCTCTTTAAAACTACTGTTTGGAAGCAGTGTGTTTCACCCCACTCATTAAAGCCAGAAAAAGTTAAGCCTGCGCAAATTAAACTTCTTTTCTCTCTCCTCTCTCCCAACCCTGCTGCTAATTCAAAGAGAATTGCCTAATGATGATGGTCTCCTTTAAACAACGTCTATGTTTAGCACTGTTATCACTTGAAGCATGTCTTGCAGCCTTTTCCCCAGCTTAAGGGATGCAGCGTTATCACAGCTCACTTTTACATTCAGGGGCTGAATGCTCCCAAGATCCCCACACAGTCAAATGAAATGTGATTTTCTGCCTTTTGTTAATTTTACGAGCAATTACTGAATTGTGCAGAAACAGGAAACAGTATAGTTATTTATTATTTGTTATAGGTTACTCTGTAACGATGTTGATTAGTTAAATTCTGAGGCACTTGTACATTTACAACATTTACATACAAAACATTTGATCAATGTGGAAACCCAAATGTACATTAAACTAATATGCAAAGCCGGATTGTTATGCCAAGGGGCCAAGGGGCAAAAATGAGCCTCTGGGTCCCTGTTAGGTTCCATTCCTTCCCTTTTTATGGAAAATGAACAGTATTTCTATGGTGGTTTATTGCTACTTGTGTAAAAGTCATATTACACAACGTTGTTAAAAATCATGTCATTGTAGTTTTACTATTCAGTTATTCCACTGCCCATCTCTGTGTAGTCCTCTACCTATGGATGACTACAGGCAGTCATGTACCATATAGTGAGTCTTGGATGGGTACAGGACACAACAGTAGCCAAGGCCAGCGGGACAGCTTGTATTTCCCTGACATACAGACCAGGTGATTTCTTTGAGAAATGGCAAGAGAATGGCAGGCAATTTCAAGGCAAAAATCCCCAAGAGTGAGTTTTTCACCTTCATTATTGGCACTAGTGGTGAAACGGCAAGCTACGAGGTGTTGACAAGTGCAGGCAGCACCCTCTTGGGCATTATTTCTTTGCACTTCAGGGACTAAGCCATGTGGATTCTGAAAGGTAAGAAAGCAAGGAGGATGGAAAAGATGCTCTCTGAGCACCACAATGGTTTCGTCATGGCCACTGTTTCCTGTTTTTGCAGACATGTTGTAGTTCATTACAATTATCAGCATGTCTTTAACCAACCTCCTTCCCTTGTTATAATGACCCAAAGAAATGATAGAGGTGAGATTGTATATGACTCAGAATCACTGCATCATCTTGACGTTAATTATTTTACATGGAGGAGGCAAACAAAGGAATCCAAGGGGAAGCAGCATCAAGAGAATTCATGAATTAGTGAATGAATGCACTCATTCATTCATTCATGACTTGAAAATGTAACTGCAGTGTAACATATGTTTGCACCCTGGTTGCATGAATGCCAGCGCTAATGCTTGTGTGGCATGTCATGTGATGCCATTTCAATTGGTATTCAGAATAAGAAGCACTCTGGGAGACAACAAGAAGCTTTTAGGACCAGACTTCATAAGATGACCTTGGATTTTTGTTGCTTCATGGTCAGTGAATGTTTGGAGATTTCTTTCACTCATTAGAGCTTTTGTATAGATCTGAATTCATTTGTGACACCCCTGACACCAGTTTTATTTTTATTTTCTTATCGCACAACAGTCTCTGAAACCTGTGAGCAAATCCCTTTGTGATTTTTCCATTTCAACAAAGAGCACATGTCTACTGATATCCTCTCAGCTCTAAGCAACAACCTTCACACTGACTTTGGCGTCCAGTTGGGAAAGAGATCACTCATCCAAAGATAAGATCTGCTCTGATAAGAGAAAGATATCTACTGAGCCATCTCAATCTCTCTGCCAAAGGTTCCCAGTGGAATCAAAACTTTGCTTCCTCTGTAACCTCTCTAGAGGCGTCTCAGCTTTCTGCATATTTTATTCCGAAGTGTTTGGAGATAAAGAGAAACAAGGGGAAAGGTTACAGGGGGCTGTCATGGACTGAAAGATGGACTGAGCAGTTGTCTGTAAGTATCTATTCAGAATAAGTTTGTCATGCAATTTCTGCATTCATGGAGCTCCTCAAAGGTGCTCCATGAATCACCACAGGAGAGGCCCCTACCTTGAGCAGACAGATTGCGTCTTGCCTTGTGGAAGGCAGGCAGGCATATGGAAGATGTCGTTTACATCCAATTCATCTCTTTTTTTGACCGGTGCTATATTTTGTTGCAGCAATGTTGAAGGCACTAAACACAAGGCTCCTTCCTTCTTTTTTTACTTATCCAATGTGAATATAAGGATTTGTTCATGCCTACTCATAATTAGTATTAGTCTGACATGTTGGAAAATGTGTTCATTAAGATCAGAGTTAAATGTTAAAATTAATGCAAGTCCCATGTGTGTACATTAAATCAAGCTGACAGCTTAGTGTAGTGCAAGAACGAAATACAGAAAAAATAACTAACATGGCTTTTAAAGGGAACAAATATCACCTATAAACACCTCTAAAACTTAAAGATTATGTCACATCTCATTCACACACAAAAAATATTCATATTGCATATATAGAGAGAAAATAACATTGCGTTTTTTTATGGGGGAATATGAACAAAACTATTTATAGGTAAGGTGCAGGACTTTGACCTAGCCTGACCTAGAAATAGTCAAGGACATAGTCCAAAGCAATTTCACAGTTTCATTTATGTCCAGATTAAACCTCATTTATAGTAGTATAACATATTACCTGGTAAGCTTGTGCTGGTTTGTAGATTTTGTTACCATTGGACCAGACTAGCTGTTTTCACTTACTAAGCTAAGCGAACTGGCTGTTGTGTGCAACTTCATATTTCCCATACAGACATGAGTGGCATCAAAGGTCTCATCTAACTTCTTACAGTTAAAATGTTTATTGACTCCCAGCTTAATTAGGTGTTGTTCCCACCAAAATAAAAGTTTTAAAAATTGTGAATGTAGTCTCGTCAAAATTTTTGCCATGCAACCAGCCAGGAATACTGGGGCAGAAACACCTTTAGTTTGAATTAATGAGTAAATATTAATCAGCTGCAGCTCCTGCATCTGAGCAGATTAAAAATTGATGAGATGAATGTGATTAAATGAATAACATCATTGATCTTTGCCTCAGCAGCTTGCCATTTTTGCCATAAAAAGAACGTGACTGTGTCATACTGAAATTTTTTTAAGGCTTTGACAAAGAAAAGTTGTTATCTGGAATCTGCTCTTTACTTACTTTCTCTGTTGCTGTTATTGTCACAGAAGTGTCATTGCTACAGATCAATGCTCTGTCACAGCGGCGGTTTCAGGTTCCATTTATGAGATCGACCAATTATAAGCTGCTCAATGGACAAGGGGACAACGTTGGGCAAAACTGGTATAAATAAAAAGAAATAATATTGACCAACTATTGTTGGTGCACTGTTGCACCAATGTCACTATACTTATTTCTGTTACCATCAGCTATACCGTCAAGCTAATAGACTAGTTAGCAACTAGTTGGTGAAGAAAGCTAAATATCTAGGAGCTTATGACCCTGATAACTTTCTCAGAGCTGTTGCAGACCAAAATGGTGATTAAAGTAGAGTGGATTTGCACTCATCAGATGGTCAGGACACCAAATAAATGCTCTTTGTCTGCTGGATGTGAATTAAATGATTACTGTGAACATGTAAGCAATAAAAACTTATGAGGTGATGATATTACGACGCTATGGCTGATATTTGTGTAGGGTTCATACACAAAATGTCCTAATCACAACTTTGTGGGTGATTGTGGTATGATGAACTTAGGACCCATCACTTCTCACACTGTTCCTTAAATGCTGCCTGCTCACCCACGTCAACAGCCTACTCCCTTTCAATGTTATTATCCTCGATTTAGCATGAGACATTTTCTCCTCTTTATTGAGGAGGAAAAAAAGGGGAAAATGGACGTGATTAAAGCCCATTGATTGTGAGATGTCTTCACGAGGCATTGAGGAGAGCCCTGAGTGCTTGCCGATGCCTCATTTGGAGTGGAGAGGAGGGGATAATGGATTCCATCTTGCCTGCCTTTATGATTCGTGACAGAGTTGGGATGTCATCAGTTTGATGGCACTGTTGTCAGTCAGTTGTGACTCTTCCGCCCTGACTTCCATCGTTGCTGCTGTAGGAGCTTTTTCAGGGTTGCACATCTGCTGACAGCATAGCCAGTGAGTGAGTAGGTAACAAAGACACACCCTGCTTCCTGAGAGTCAAGCTAATAAAAAGAGAAATGTGCCAGACCATGATATGATACCTCTGCTTCCATTAGCTTTATTAGAACTGAGTGCAAAATTACTTCCAATTAGAGTTTCCTAGACAACATACTGGCTATGCATAATAATATTCTTTGTCTCTCAACCCCTGCTTTTGCACCCACTGTTTTTGCACTTGTCAGGAAATTGTTTTGCCTCTCCCATGGCCTTTCAGAGGTAATTTTGTGTGCAGCTATGTCTGGGCTATTGAGAAATGCAATTTGATTCTTTCTTTCTGTGTTCTTTTTTGTGCAGGGCACGAAAACTGAAAAAACGAACATGAAGTCCTTGCATGGATGTGTGCAGTTGTGATATATTTGAGGATCCTCTCTTGTTTTGTACTTTGCCTCAGTTAGTGAGTAGGGATGTTATTTCCGACATTGTTCCCGATAGATTATTTCTGATGTGAAGTGAGTGTGAAGATGAAAAGCAGCAAGATGTCTCTCATGAACCGGGCGACTGGCAGCCGGCATGCTGTGCTAGAGATGCCATGTCCCATGGAACACAACATCTGTTTCCATTAGGTCTGATTATAGCAACATCCCGTCTCAGAATAAATCAACTGAGTTCAGGCGTTATAAGCGTCGCATGCTGATGACTTCACTTCCCATCTGCCACAGTTTGAGTAATGGCAAAGGAAAATGTCCAATTCATTGGAGAGTGAAATGCAATCACATAACCTCTCACAGTGGAAGCACATCAAGCTGTAGCGCTTAATCTAAGATTTTTCTGAGGATTGCAATACAGCGGCTCAGACAGCTTTAAGTTCTCTCTGAGTTCCACACGCCCTCTGTCTGAGAGGTTTATAGTTGTCTATATAAGCTTTACACAACATATCACTGGGTGTTTAAGAGCTCAGCATTAAGAGTTCAAAAAATAAAGAAAAAGGAAAAGTCATGTGTTCTGACAAAACAAAGTGGTTATTAATAATGGTTATTTTGGCTTTTCACACACTTTTCACTTTCCTTCCCAGAAAAGCACCAACTGCAGGGTCATATAGCAAAGTTCACCGATTATGTAAAATCTCTGGATTTCTTGTTATAGCTTGTGTGTGATTGCGGTAAGAGCAAGACAATGCATTTAAACAGCTTGGTGGGTGATGTGTTTGATTTTTAAGCCTTTCCAAAAACCAAATCACAATGTATTAATGTGGCCAGCTGTTTGAAGTTTGTTAGCTAACTAGCTGACACCTACTTCTTTGTTACTTACATGTATAATATGGTCCAAATCATTTCGTTATCAACCTACTTAAGTTTTTAGGGTTGAAATAACTTTAAACATTCTGCTTGTGGTTGACTCCAGTCAGTCCAGTGTGTCAGCTCATTGTATGAAACACTATCAGAGGTTAGGGTGACATTAGCCGCTCTGTATTGCTTTTTCATATGGGCGACCTCAGGTTACCACAGGTTGCAAAATGTTGGCCCCTCAAAATTAGTCTTCATCCTACAAACTTTTTCTGTTATATTTATACAGTCATGAATGGTCTGTTACTTTTACAAGAAGAATTCTTATTTAAATCATCTATATTTAGTTTTTTAAAATCTAGATATAATGTATAAAGTGAAAATAAAAAAATCTTACCTTACTTAGCTGCATTAGCTACAGCTAATAAAGGTTTGAAAATGAATAATTAATAATAAAAAAATAAAAACCAATTGTAATTCCAGCTGGCAAAATCAGCAGTTACCAGCTTGAAATGAGAAGCCTAGGTTTGTATTATGTATCCATATTCCCAATGTTCCCAGGATCCTATCTTCCCAGGAACTTAAGTTCCTCTGTTCAGTATTTTGCTTATACACATTAATCCTCTTTGTGTGCTCAGATCAAACCCTCAGGAACTCAGGACCTTGGAAAAATGGAAAAAGAGGCTAAATTAGGAACATATTTATTTATTCATTGATTAGTTTTCAGTGGTTCTTTTTATCAGTGGCTTCATAGACCAACAAGTGCTGAAACATTTTTTTTTATAATTTGGCTGCTCATCTTTTCAAAATATTCCATATTTCCACCCTGACAATACATAAATAGACGACTCCAATTCACACATCAGATATTCTATTAATGGCAGCAGTTTTTTCAAAGGCATGTATTTCATTGTGGAGAGGATAATTTGATAAGCTGGATCCTTTTGATCATGCTGATAGACTGTAGCTATAACCTCTGAGCTGGATGATGTTCTTTTGTAGGACAAAATAAACATCGACCAGTTGTCTTTTTAACATCTATAAAACTACATTATGGCCACACGAGGACAAAAATATCCACCAGTAGACCCCAGACAGCTGCAGGCTTGAGAGTATAACTGCTGTGGCATTACGAACCCTGGCCAGAGGCTCTCTGCTGAGGTCTGATTGACTGAGGCAATGTTTAATGATGCTGGTGTGTAATGATGGTTGGCATGAAATGATGCTATTTATATGCAGTGGGAGCAGTTACCTTGTGTTTATGGCATAAGTATCAGGGATATTTCTCTCCTCAACATTTTGTTTACTGCAACACAGAGGAACATAACAAAGATGCATTTGTGGAGAGTCTTCAAAGTCACAATCCAATCCTAAATATGATGATGCGATTAGAAACAGCTAGTGTGAATTGGCCGAATTTTGCCGGCCAATGTTCAACTTCTGTTAAATTGCGATAAGTTATAACACCTATAACATTATGATATCTCCAGTATGGCTAAAATATGTCTACAGCCAAAACGTCAACAGTTAAAGCTGAAAGCCGTACGATTAGAGTCCCATCGTGATTGTCTCATACACAGTTTGAGTCTTTTGGGAAACACCTGTACGCTTTTTAAAAGCAGAGATATTAGTGCATGAAAAGCTACTAATGCACATAGTTGGGGCTTTAAAAGAGCATTTAAAATTAAAATCAGCTAGTGTGAGTTTTGAATGTGAACATGTATCTGTATGTACAATGTCAGGGTTTTGAGTTGAGTTGGATGGTTGAATTTCTTGTTTGTTATTTCCTGTTTTATTTTGAAAAGTGTTCCCCTTGTGTGTTTCTGTGTACTTGCTTTCTGTTCTTGATTAGTTGATTGGTCTCACCTGTGTCTTGTTTTCCTGCCCTCACCTGTCTATTTAAGTTATGCCATTGCCTTTGTTCTCTGTCGCTGCATTGTTAAGTTTGAGCTCATGTTTTTGCCATGTTTCCATGTTTCCATGTCTTTTCTCTTTTCTCTTGAGATCCTTTTGAGTTTGGAGTTCTAGTTTTGCATTTCTGGTTTTTGAATTTTTACTTCCCATGCCTTGTTTGGACTGACTACCTTGGTTTTTGACCCTGCCTGCCTTGACCATCCGTAAGCCTAAGCCTTTTAATAAACTGTTAAAAGATCTTTTTGCATCCCTGTCCCTGCCTGCGTCTGGGTCCTGCTCTCCCCTTGTAACCCAAGCCTTGACAAACAAAAGCTGATTTTAAGGCAGGGTTTGAGCATTATACAATTTAATGTCTATGAGGATTCTGCAATCAGTTGCTGCAATCACAAGCTGCAGTTTATTCAAGCAGCAATCAAATAAAACACTTTCACGAGGACTGTACAGGAAGGGCAGTCTTACTGTTAGTAAGACCTCTTATGTTGGTGCCCTGAAAAGAAAGCACCTGCATATTTTTTAAGAATTGGTAGAAATAAAAGATTACATTGAAATAGGGTTAATTATGTACATGTTTGAAAGAGAAGGAATTAAGGACTGCTTTTCTCTTAAAGAAAGTGAACATTTGCTTTTTTCAAAGTAACTGACATGCAGCCAGTAGTGCTATAGAGCTGTTAATTATGAAGAGCTTGTCTTTACTTTGAGTAGAAATTAGATTAGATGGCGTCAACATAGCTGGCGCTTAACCCTGAAGGAGTCATGTAAATGTTCTTGGCACTTATTATAGGACATCAAGGAGGACTTAATAATACAATTTATGATTTTCTTCCTTACTTTGTTTATCTCAAGCCTCACTGAGCTGCTGGCATGGCTAGAAATTCTTAGTCTTGTTTTAAATGTGGCTTCTCTCTATGTAAGAATGTGGACATTGTTCTTGTTTGAGCAGTAAATTCAGCTTATTAGGCTAATTCACTAAAGAAATTTCAATAAGAAGATGTTAGTTGCAAAAGGATGGTTATAATGAGGAGGGCTGGCAGACTGCAACACTACTGCTCCTGAGTTGATGATCTGCTGAGTGGAGGCAGTGCAGAGGATGTTATCAGTGATGGAAAATAAGGATGCAAATCAAGTTCAGTTGTGATTTACTGACAGTACTTTGCCAACATCTTCATGAAAACAACTTTTTACACCCTTACCCTTACCCTTTCTACACAAGGCAGGGATATTCAGCCTAATTAGGTTCATAGAATAGGCTGTAAACTTGTCATAGGCAATAAAAATATAAACAATGCAACAGTAAACATGCCTCCCACCTATGAATGATACAAGCAGTTGTTAAGGCCAGTTAACAATTTTCATCGTCTGTCCAATTGGAGCAGTAGTGAAGGCCTGTGCAGGTTTCTCATACTGACCTCTCATTATACTGCCTTCAATCACAAAAATGTTTTGGAAATGCAGGATCACGGTTCATCCACACAAACTGCACTAAAATATCAAGAAATTTAAACCTGAAAATATGAACTTTTTATCTGTATGTGTAAATTCAGTAAAAGACCTTATATGTCATATGAATTCTTACATACCGAAGGTCACATGGTGTCAGACACTGCCTAAAAAGTAAAAAACAAAAAAGTGAGAAAACAAACACCGACGTCAAGACAGTCATTGCGAGCTGCCATCACACTCAAGAAAAACAGAGAGTTGGATGTTATTGGACAGCAGCAAACTCCACTCTCCATAAACACATTTCCAACAAAAACATGCCCACTCTCTCTCTCTCTCTCTCACACACACACACACACACACACACACACACACAGACATACAGATTTTCTATTACCTTATAAAACCTTACAGCATTTGTTGTGTTTTCCTCCTTCAGAAGTCCCATGTGGTTACAATATCGGATCTTTGTCTCGACTTTAGCAAGACTGATAGCATCGCTGAGACTCAACAAAGGTCTTGCTAATCACGGCTCCCGCATTATTGGAGCATTTCTCACCTATCTGTGAAAAGAAAATCCTTCGTCAGCACGATTATCCTCTTTGTTCCCTTTTGCCCAGGCTTACAGATTAAGACTGCTCCAAGACTAAAGACCTTTTTCTTATTCAAAAAGGGCTCAGTTTTGCTGTAAAGCAGGATGACTGTACTGTACCACTAGGAGAATAGAGTTGTGCCTTTCCTGTGCATTTACAATAAGCACAGTTACTCTGTTCATAATTTGCAGCTCTGCTCTGTAGAGGCAGGTGGATGGGCATGCATTCACACAAACTCAACTTTGCCACTGGTATTTTATGCGGAACAGTTGGGTCTGTTTCTGTCTGGGTCAGTTGATGCTGACGGTCGCGAGATAAAATCATAAAATGTTTTCTTATGTAAAGATTCTTATAAAATAAATAAATTAAATCCAGTTGCTTGAGTATTTTTTATGTGTTTGATACTCATGTTTACCACGATCAACATCTAACAAAGTCTACCTACAATTACCTAGAAAGTCTTTGCTGCCCGTGCTGAGAATCTTCCAAACTCTGTGCTTATTCTCTCTTATTTTTGATCTTTTCAGCACATATTGCAGTGCGTTCAATATTTGAGGCTGCTGGCCCATGTTTGTTTTGATAGAAGAATACAAAATTTACTGATTGACTGCAGCCAGAAGACCTGGTTATTGTACTAAGCACTTGTTCAGGGTGTTACCGAGTGTATTTGCTCAGTCGTGTTTGCAGTGTTTCCTGACTGTCAAACACTCTCAAAAATCTATGCAAGTATTTACATGTGGTTTGTGCAGTCCATGTAGATTTAAAAAAAAAATCTACACAAAATGGACATTTGTAATGAGCTCTAACACCTAAACAGTTTGTGTGGTAAAAATAAATAAATAAATAAAAACCAGAGACGTCAACAATTAGCTTAAATTTAAGGATAAGTCATCAAGTTTAACTTGGTGCTAAGATGGTAAAATAAGCTAAACAGTTAAATTGTTGATCTAATGATGAAAAATAAACTGACTAAGACCGATCCTGAAACATTCAAACTAAAGTAATGGATAAAGATTTAAACTGTTGCCCGTAAAGTTGGAATAATTTTGTTTTCAGACACAATCCTCATTTTATTAATATTTATACACATCAGTAATTACTTTTGACCAAGTGCAATGATTATATACTGAGTCCCAGTTACCCAGGTAGTTA
Organism: Datnioides undecimradiatus; assembly: GCA_008933995.1. Classification (NCBI taxonomy): domain Eukaryota; kingdom Metazoa; phylum Chordata; class Actinopteri; order Lobotiformes; family Datnioididae; genus Datnioides; species Datnioides undecimradiatus. The sequence goes on from WARS01000015.1 coordinate 12,818,122, forward strand.
CATAACAGTAAACAGTGGAGCAATTGAAACAGATAAAAAAAAAAGACTAAAACTTCTTTAAATTGTTGTAATTGCTGCTAATCGCTAATTGTGATGGATGGTTAACAGAAATAATAGCTTTTGTAAAAATATGGCGCAGCAGTTGACACCAGTAAAAAAGACCTTTAAAGCAGATGCAGTGTTAAGTAAAAGTATGCAATGAATGGTTGAAATAGTGAGCTCACAGTTATAGATAAATGGATGTGTTTTAGCCATTTTGAATGGTGGACAAAACATTGAATTAAAATTTAAAAGAACAACAACAACAACAACAACATGAAAATACAGTCTAAATTATCCAAATAAAGACATCTGTGACTTGACTGGTGGAGTTGATCTGACTGTGGGGCACAGAAAGGTGGGGAATCACTGACGTACACTTGTACAGCCTATACGACGATTTCATCGAAAATATTCATTTATAAGGATCTCTAGAAATATCTGCATACATTATCCACATTTAGAAATGTGCTTTCATGGACACATAGACTGAAGTATCCATAAGCCAATCATTAATCAAAGACATTAATCGCATATGGTAATTCTAGGGAAATTATGCCATTATTACATGATTAGAGCAAATAACTTTTCATGTGTGATAAAGACAATTAGCCCACCTACTATGCAGCCCAGAGGGAATGAAATACTTCAGGAATACATTATGTGATAATCAGATAAGTCCTTTCTTGTCCCTGTGTGTGCTGAAACTGATCTTTCTGGAAATCTGCAGCTTGACATTTTCTCAAAGAAATGTGACCCAGTCATTTCTCATGCCTCTTATAAACTGTGCAATGTAGTGCCTTTTTCTTTTTTCCCAGGAGTAATTCCTTGAATTATTAAATATAAAACTAATCAGTGTCTTTGACCTTTTTTCACATGCACTGTATAACGGGAACAATTACCATACATGACAGAGCATGCGTTTCCATAGAACTGTTTCTGTGCACATTGTCTGAAAAATAGAGTCAAGGTTGAAAAACACAGGATTTCCCTGTAAATGTGACATATAACATATGAAAACATCTAATCTGTCTGAAGTAATATTTAAACTGTAATATTCTTAAACATGAAACACCTTTTTTTCACAAACCTTGTTTTTTCCACAGTTTTAAGTTTGACTGGTGCTCCTTTTTAATATGTTTATCATTATATCTTCGCACCCTCTTCCTCTGCTGTGGCTTAATGGCACCAGACTGGAGAATTAGTGCCATTAGCGCTTTATCTTCAGTCTTCACATAATGGATGGAAACTGTAATTAATTCACATTTTCCACATCTTGATATTTTAGAGATATTTGTCACCTTAACATTTGATGCAGGTCTTACCTGAGTTACCACGCAAAACAACAAGAGCTTTGTTTAGTACCTGCTGTTCTTCCATCATTTCGAACTGGAGGCAGAGGAGAGCTTCTTCCTTCACAAGCTGAAGCTCTCAAAGTAATTGCAGCACCTTGGACAGTGACAAGGGTTTGCTCTCAGCAGACTCTTGTGTAATGCATTTCTGCTTTGTGTTTTCACTCTGCTTTGACAAGTGCCTGGCTGCTTCCATTTCTCCTACTCCTCTACACAACTGCGGCTCGACTTCACAGCACCAGATGTTGTGGCAAAGCCTTGAAATATATTTGAGGTGCAAATTATGGCTCATCAATAACAACAGCTCCGCCTTCTTTTATAACATTTCTGGGCGTGAAGGGCTTCTGCCTTCAGTGTCTCTCTCTCTTCATTTACCTCGGAGTTTTAAAAAATTGTATTAAATATATTTTGATCATCACGGTTTAGGAGTGGCATTTGAAGATAAAGTTGTTTGTCTGGATCTGAATTTAATGACTTAGAGGTTAAGGCTTCCTATTTCTATTTTATTTGTTTGATAAATGGGTCTGACTTTTATACATAAATGCAACAGTTGGCTTATTAATAAACATATGTTGACCATGACTCATACAGCTATCCTTTCACACATGTGGTTCCCATTCATCTAAACCTACTTGTAATATAAATGTGCTAAACGCATTGCAGTAATGATGATGCAGTGCTCCGCTGTACACTGCAGATATGTTCCTCCATAATAATTTCATCATCAGCCGTTGCTTTGGGCTAATTCCTCTGTCACGATCATCATTATCCTCAGGTTATCCATCAGATGATGTGTATTCATAATGAGTTTGGAGTGAATTAACACATGTAGTTATTAGACTTACTGGGCACAGAGCCAACCCTTAATGAAATGCACTTACTTAGCCATATGTTAACAAATTCCAATGGTGGAAGAAGTATTCTGATCCTTTATTAAGTAAAAATTCAAAATCCCACTTAAGTATTATCAGCAAAATGTACTGTAAGTATCAAAAGTACTCATGCTGCAGGAAATTGGCCATGTTAGAGCCTATTAGTCCCTTAGTTTATAACCAAGTGATAGGGCCCTACACAGTTATGATCTGATTAGGCCAAACCATGTTAAATGTTCAGTCTGTCTCACTTGTTAAGATACAAGTGAGACAGACAGATATCTGTCCTCAAATCATAGTTGTTATTGTAAACAAACAGGTGACACGGACTGAACTCTTAACAAAAAAACATTTCTCCACAGTAAAAATTTCGGATTAAACCAGTGATTCTCAACCATTTTGGTTTGGGGCCTAATTGAACATATTTTATGTCCAAATAAAGCAGCTTAATGATATGTAGATAGAAGCGGTCATTAGCAACACAATAAATTGTAGTGCAGTGTTAAGATTCAAAAATGTTAGGTGAAAAACTAGGAATAAAAATGTTTTATACACAACTCGCTGTAGACTGTAGTGAGGAAGAGACTGGACGATTAGAGTAGAAGTGGAGTGAGACAATGTGTGCAGTGTGTGACCACAACAAATTTCAGCTTACTGAGGCCAATGCTGCTTTCGATGCTCTTAATTATATTTTTTTTTTTTAAAGTGGAGAACTTGGACAGGGTTTAGTCAGTGAAGTATCCACCTGAAGCTTCATTACTTGAGTTGGCGTCTGAAAGGATCATTGATTTGCTCATGCAGCAGGCTGACACTGACCTGAAGCCTCTGATCACTGACTGGGATCGGCAGGGCTCATCATTTATCCTGTGGCATACTGCTTGCACTGCACTGCACTGCATTTCTTTCCTCCCGTCCCTCTGAACCCACCGCTTAGCCTCTTCTCAGCTACTTTACAATGCAGTGGCGAGACAAAGACGAATCTTGTACTCCACAAATGCCGCAGTCGCCCCCTCGTCTCATCCTGTGATAGTTAAAAGACGAAGATATTCTACATATTTCTTATTGGGAACAAAACACATGTTTAGACCAAAACAATAATGGATATACTCACAAATATTGTTTCTAAAGCCTGATATATCTTTTTATCAAAGTAGTTTAGTTCAGTTTTATTGTCCATAAACTAAACTCAGCAATGAGCTATGCTGTTATTTTGAGTAAGTTTCACATGCAATACATGCTGCCATAAACACTCAGTAGAACACAAAATGAATAAAAGTTGAATTAGTGCCCATCAAAAGCACTCTTTAAAGGACCAATATGTGATATAAATAGTGTATTAAACCATAACAGGACTAAGATATGTCATCAGAGATTAAGGATGAAGAAAACATGCTAAATTGAAATGTATGTTGGCTTTCGTACGTAAATGTAGAACAGACCATTCAAAATTCACTCAGTTCTTCTAATAAATTCAGTGTCAGTTTCACATGTGCTAAAAATGAACTGGCGCCAACTTGGTGGTGTCAAACATGTTACAGGTTTAATTTTGTTTGCGACTAAATTGACAGAGAAGCTGTTATTTTCACCACCAGCAGCTTATGAGTCACAGAAAGCCTATGTTTTGATTTACATTTAGTTTTATGTGTTTATCTGTGTATCTTTTTAACTGAGCAATACGTTCACTCTGTATGTGGCAAACAGTACATTATTTGCTCTGCATACATTACATTTATCTGACAGAAAGAGTTATTCAGTGCTTTGCCTATTACTATTTTACCAATAAAACATGCTCATTTTCCTATTTATGTATTTTGTTTCATATGTAAAATATAATATTATAGATGACACTATATTAAGGTATATAGAAGTTAAATTGGCTCCACCTGTACCAGATGTAACAGCAAAATGTTTGTGACATTAAATGCTTGTGCATGGTCTTGTTGACAATAAAAAGTACTGAAAACACCAATCTTATCCATTTGCTTCGGGCTGCATCTTTTGCAATACAATTCTGTAAACACCTGAGCACAGTTTGGGGTGAATTTAAGTGAAAACTAAAACTCTGCAGATGGTTCAGCAAATGCCTAACTCAGACATGGAGGCCTCCAATCCCAAATTAGTGTGCAGTGCAGCACAGGTGCAAAAACATAACAAGAGTTGATAAACCAATGATACAATTATATAACATAACATTAAAAAAATCCTTCTGTGCCATAAATCGTATCAAAATCAGAAAATGGCTGTGTGCATGGCAGTGTAAGTTCTAGCCTTTAGGTCTGCACCAGGAAAAAGCTCTACTCCACTTTTAAACAACCAAAGATTGTGTACTTTGAAGAACTGATGTTCTGCTAAAACAAATTTCCTACATAGTCTAACAAATAATGGAAAAATAGTGTCATAAAATTTAGTGTAAACACAGTGTGTATAGACTGGGAGGTAATGGCCTTAAAAATCATGAGAAAACATTCATTTCTACTCCTGCTTGCATTTTCTCTCAGGTTCTTACCTACTGCAGACATCTCTTATCTTGCCTGGAAAGATCATTAATACTGAATGACAAAAAAAATAAAAATAAAAAATGAGATCAGTATTTCTTCTTTTGCTGCAGCTTCTAATATACCCACAACACTGACTTGATGGCCTGCACAAAAATTGAAAACCATGTAAACGGAACGGCAAAATGTATGTTTAGCATTGCTTTTTGCATCATTTTGTGAGATCGGTTATTGCGATGGAGGTTGTGTGGCGTGTACATTATCTTGCTGCTCTTTTAGATGAATGCTGGACCACGTCTTCCAGATCACTTCCCACCAAATGTCAGTTCGGTTTGTAGTTATTTTCACCCTGCTTCAAATCTGTGAAAAAAGCACTTGGAGGAGCTTTCACCTAGCCGGGATTAAACAGCTGCTGGCCTTGCAGGGACCTAAAAGTGTCTATAGATAAAGTCTTAAAAACTTAAAGACGTTGTGAAGTCACAGAACATATATCCTGTTACAGCCGCTGAGTGGTCTGGTTTTAAGTGAAGTTTGGAGCTTGTCGCCCCCAAACAGGTGGAAAGATTGAGGCGGGATAAAGCTCCATTTTCTCTCTTGCTGTGTCTGTCGTCTCCTGCTACAGCAAATTAGGAAACAACATCCATTTGTTGACATAATCAGTGTTTCATTCACCTTCGGGGGGAAACACATCCATCTTTAGATTGTAATTGCCATTTTGAAGCTCCAAACTTTATCAGCGACGGCAGCCCAGTGCATGTTTGCACGCCTCCCGACACAACTTCTGATCAGCCAGTGATAAAAAGGAAACGGTTGATGAACTATAAGCTGTTTTGTTGTTTTTTGGTTTTTTTTTAGCAAGAACTAAAGATGCTTTTAATCTTACTGCCTGAAATGGATGATGAAAATGCAAAGGGCCCTAACAACAATCAGAGACAATTTTGTGTTAAAACAGCCTGACCATGAGGTGTCATAATGTCAGAGGGACTGATGTGCAACAGAGGCTGATTACTGGAGATCCACTCACTGTGATGAAAAATAGAAAAATTAGACAGGATTTCAGTTTTGAAACACCAAGTGAGTAACAGGAAACATTTAAGTAAGCCAGGGAGACCCATAACACTTTGATAGGCTCTAACGTTCTCAGTTTTTTTTCTTCTGCCTTTCGGATGTTTTCATCATGTATATCCCGTTTGCTACCAGTGGTGGAGGATGTGTTCAGATCCAGGTTTGTAAACAAAGTTAGTAATACCACACTGAAATGAAAGCAATGCGTTGAAAATGTTACTTATATAAATAGAAAAATATATTACTTAAAGTAAAAGTACTTGGTGCAGGACACTCGTGTTTTAAATTGTGATGTTAAATTGAAATTGACTGTTCACCTGTTTGTTGTTGTGTCTGTCAGCCTTTTCAAGCCCTTTAAAATTTCTATTTTTATAACACTATGTATGTATAAAAATGCAGACATTCTTTGATTCAAGAGAGGCTGTTAGTCTGTGAACTGTTTATGTCAAAATGGCAAACAAATAGCAAATATTAATTTATTAGCTTAAGTTTAGCAATTTTGTATAGGCTTCACTCATATGTAATAATGTTCTGTGTAAAATCACCTCAGCATCAGACGACATACAGACGCTTATTGAACATAACGTATGCATGTGAGTATTAAGTTGCTTTTCATAAAGTGACTGTTGTCATATCTAATTGTATAATGTGTTTGCATGTGGAAGACAGTTTTTCTCAGCGGCTGTGTTTTATGTTTAAACCGTGCTCGTATAGCTGTACAAGGTAACAGACCACGTACAGTTAAAGCAAAGTATACGAGCTTCCTTTTCTCTTTACACATTTGATGGAGTAAATGATACATAAACCATTAAAATACAACAAAATAAACATGTGGCAGCTTCTCAACATGTTTGTGTCAGACATTTTCCTCACCCTGCTCTCTCACATCTCTAATGGCAGCATGGTGTGACAGGGAGGTTTAGGGAGGCTGGAAGCAGGTGAGCAGCAGCAGCGGGTGTAAATGGACCTCTAATGTGGTAAAGTGAGTGAGTTGTTGTGTTCAAGTCAAAACAGACCACTTACTTTGTGTGAAAAGCTATTCCCAGCAATTAGGAGCCGAGACCCGTTTCCCTTCGGAAGCTGTGCTCTGTTTTTTCATTGTGTCACTTTGCTACTGTTATCGCTCGGTGCTCCTTTTGTCAGCAAGCTGTGGAGCAGGACAGTTGAGTTAGTGAATGTGTAAATATTGTACTGAATCCATCTGGTGTGCTGTCGTCTTGTAAATTTGTAATTTCGCTGTGTGTGAGAGTGCTGATTCATTGTGTGTTGTGTTCTTTTTTACTTCATGCAGTGAAAAGACATTATAGGGGAGGAGAGAGCTCGCCGAGGTGGTTAGCAAACTTGTTAGCTCGGTCGCTAAAGGGACACACAGTCTTATAAACGTGAACAAACCATGGCTGTTGTGTGGGGCAGTTCATACTACATTTACCTAGAAGGTTCAGTAAATCTAGATGGTGCAGCTACTAAGCTACGACAGTGCCCTCCATCTTTGGCCTCCCTCAAAGGTTAAGCCTGCCCTAAAGGCTTGCTAATTATTAACAGCGCAAATTTGTGGTTCAGAGTTGAACTTGCTGCATTTTATGTCGCCAGTGGGATAAAAAATAAACATATATGTTATTATAAAAAAAGTGATTTGATTGTGCCACAGTGTTTTGTGAAGTGCTGTTCTGACTTGACTGTAGCCTCAAACACTTAACTCTTATTGGTTAAATGGTACACATTTGATAGGATGATTTCTAGAAGGACTCTTTCTTCATATAGATAAACAACACCGTGTGCTCAGTGTTTATCATGAGCGTGCAGGTCAACACAGAGATAAGTGTATGAAAGCACATGTTGTTGACTTACAAAAAGAAACACGCACTTATAAAGTTCCTGGTCATTACCTGGTAACAGCATTGTTTTGAAATCATTAAAATATACTGCCTTTCAGCTTTTCAATATAGCGTCTCCATACATCATATCACAAAGTGTGTAGTCCATAGAGGATATCTAGCTCTTTATAGTTTGTCTTCGTTCTTCTAAACTTTATCAAACCACTGAAAGCAACGCTGTCTCTTTCAGGATCGTTCTGCTCATTGCGCATGTGTTGCCACAGTAATGAAGCTGGTTTCACCATGCTTCAATAGCTCTGGCCTGTAATACTGAGCTCTGCAATGAGCTAAAATGTTTCTCTCCATTGCTTTTGTCATGATAGCCTTATAATGACTGAATCTGCATTTTGTCAGTAGAGACACCAGCAGACCCAGCTGAATAGATTGAAAAAGAAGTGAAACGCTATTTTCCTGAGTATTCTTTAATGATCGAATCTATAGTTCTCTCTTGTTCAGTGCCGTTCCTGTTACAAAGTGCGCTGTCAAGTTTGTGTTGCAGGGCAGACGTGCAGGGAGAAAAAACACTTGAGGTTTGATTGAATGATAAGACTGAAGTGCACCGTTCTGTGATTTGAGTGACCTTTTCAAATCACCTAGGAATGTTGTTTAGATCTTACATGAATGGATTTGATTACAGTCTGGTTATTCATGGATGCACATTCAACTTGTATTATTCACTACCAACAGCAGTCTGCAAGATAGCTTATTGTATGGCCTAGACTTCAAATGTGGCAAACATGTAAGACAGTGTGCCACATGGCATACACTTGTGTTTTTCAATGATAAGGCTGGTATTAGGACTTACATACAATAGATCCTCGGCCGTACAGCCACTTACACCAGCACCAAATGTGTGTTTGCATTTGCGGCTCAAAATAGTGGTGTTTTTGGTCTTTAATGGGATATTTTGACCATAACACCACACCACCAGTACAGCAACAGTGTATCAAGTCAAAATGTTAATGTGAATACAATGAATTATTGCTTTACTTGTTTTCTCTAAAGACAATCAACAATGTAATGTGAGCACAGAGTGCAACAGTAATAGTGAAAAGGATCAGTTGAATAAATCAGGAAGGCAAAACTGATTACTTGGAATAATCCATCTATTAAATCTGGCAAACATACTACAGCAGCAACTTAGAAATGACGGGGAATACATGACATTGCAGACTTTGGAGATTTTATTTCAAATATAATTAAAAAGTAAAAAGGAAAGAACAAAGAAAAGTGTCATCTAAATGTAATTTTTCATTTAGATGACACTTTTCTTTGTTCTTTCCTTGTTTGCATTGTCAAATGCAACGCTAAAAACATACACACAAACACATTTAGGCAGACAGACACACTGTGTTTGAAGTGATGTGTTGTTTGTACTCACATTCATAAAACTTTATGTTCAAATCTTCTTTTACCAAAACATTGAAAATAAAAATATGGTCTCATTGAACTTGAATAGCACAACTGTAGAAGGCATCTTCAGATGTAATACTTAAAATTGCATAGATGTTGTGTGTTGCTTTCATTTATTTAATGTAAAAAATGTCTTTAGCTTTAACAGGCGAACCTCCAAAGCATCCAAGTTGCACTCCAAAAGGGAAAAGTAAAAAGAAATATATGAGAGGAGTTCATTTCCTTGCTTTAAGATGTTTAAACAGGCACAGATGCACGATGGAAACATCAAACTGGTGACAATCCACTGAAGCACTAGACCTTTATATCAACCCAGATTTGTTATTCAGCACACACACCAAAACACTCACGAGCAACTGACATAGTTTAATAAAACAATCTGTTGCCTGTGAAATTGATCACTGAAACCTCCTTCCTTTGTTTTGTTTGTCATTAAAGAGTACGGCAGCTGTCCCACAGGTACTTGCTATTTAATCAAACCGTAGGTATCCAAATGTCAATTTCACCTCAAAATGAGACTCACGCTGTCCAAAAAAATTGATTTGTTTGTGGCTAAAAAACAATAAAGCTGCTGGAGAAAAAAAGGAAGGTTCAACCTCTTCTCTCCTCTGTGATTATATTTTTTTTTTTAACTCAGCAGCAACCAGAAAACATTATTTATGCATTTGTTTCTCTATGGGGCTCAGTTTCCTGCCACTCAGAGCAGTTTGAACCTCCCTGGTGAGCTGCTTTGTCCGTTTTAGAAAATGTCTCAGCTGAACGAAAAATGAAACGGCCATGAACTCTTTTTTTTTTTTTTAAAGTCATGATTTTCTGCCTTTTAAGCTATATTTGTGTCTGTGGAAGATCCTTTGAAAGGATTCACTCATTAAAGACACTGTACTTTCATTTTTAGCATTTTCTCTTTTGAAAAAGCAGCACACTTTTTGCTCACAGTCAAGACACAAGAAGTCCTTTTGAGTCTTTTACCAAAAGTAAGTTCTTATGAAAGCCTGATCATATTCTGTGATCATATTTGCTTTATCATTGTTATTATTAATGATGCATTTCTTAAGGACAAAACCCTTAAATACAGCCAAACAGTTGATTTCTTTTGCTGCACAGTTTAAATACTCTGTGATAGGCGGCTGTGTGACTGAGCCCACTCAGGCTGTGCCTTCAAGTTCATCCTTAAGAAACAGACAAATGTTCTCTTTTTGTACTCTGATCGGTCTCTTTTGCACATAAAAATGCTATTAATTACTTGCTTTTAAGAGGGTGATATGTTTTTGATGCATTTCAGTGCTGGAGTGTCACCTTTAAGCCTCTGAAGGTGAGTGAAGATGGGAACTCTCGATGTATTGTGCCTGACAGATGGGAATCTCAACATTGATCACAAGCAGGACTTTAAAAAAGCTCTTTGATTGAATTGAAGAAAATATCCTTCTGCAGAAAAACAATTCTCTGTGGTTGTTGGACATATTTTGCCTTATTGTGTCATGTCAATAAAACCCTGTTATGAAAGAGTTTCTATTACTCAACATTGTCTATTTGTGAGATACATGGGAGAAGAGAAAATGTCTGCGCAGATTGGATTGTAATCATAACCAGCAGTGGCGCGCAGCCTGTTCTGAGTGAAGATAAGACAATCGCAAAGGACAAAAATGAAAAAAGAAAAAGAGCCCTGCCACACCATGAAATTCTAATGAAAGAACAAGTGAGGAAAGAAGATGATTTTAGATGTGTGTCGAATACAATAAGGTCACATTATGCTTATAGCTACTTGAGTCATCATGCAGGAATAGGTGCAACAACCCAATCAAATTAGCTATAACAAGAAAATGACAGGGTGTCGGGTCGCAAATGGAAAAGGACGAATTCCATCTCGATGAAATATGTGGTGTAAAGAACAGAACAAGTGAAACATTCAGATTTTTTTCCATCCTCTGCATGATTCATCAAGGCGGTGGATCCACGTGTGCTGGAGGATTCAGCAGGCGAATAACCTGGGCTGATATCAAGAATAAGAATAAGGACCGTATAAAGGGGGATTTCATTGATCAGTACTCACTTCAGTCAGAGCACAAATTTAATCTTGCATTGTTTTTGTAGGCAGTTATAGATGATAAATGAAATGCAATTGTGCTGCAACTGGGGCGTCCATAGGAGTATGTGTCGGCTTCATAAATGCTCTGCGTGGATGCATATCTATATGAGGGGGAAACTGACTGACTATGGTATCAAATAAAAAAAAAGGCAGGATATGCTTCTTTTCATGTATTTTGAACAGAGAGTAATGCAGGAGTCAAAGACAAATGCGGATACCGTTGTAGTGCTTGCACATGTTTGACTGGCCAATGCAGCACTTTGCCACATCTTGTTTAACAGCTATGCGTTTAACCATGAATGCTCTAAATCCTTAAACAACTAGTTTTTGTGCCTAAATGTAAGCAACCCTTAACCTTGGTCCTTTATTTTTATGTCTGACTAATCTATAAAAATCCATCAATTATTTATATATTATCTATAAAGCTGCATAAAAGAGCAATATTTAAGTAGAGTACCAGTACCTCGAAGTTTTAATTACAGCACTTTTGTACGTCTGCTTTGTTATATACTGCCCTTGGTATCTTCAAAGTGGTTTGAATTTGGAAGAGAGATGCATGTGTAATGAAACTATTTGTCATCATCTGATGCTGGAAAATACTTCATGCTGCATATTGACACGGATCTCAGACAACAACAACAAGAAAAATATAATCAGTGCATCATTTTATTTAGTGCTCATACAAGATGCCTGATTACAAGGTTAACCTGAACAGGCCTGGAGGAACAAGTAGTTTGCATATAGACTATTCATAAAACCCTCCTGGTGTGCAGTAATTTGCTTTTTATTTTGTGGTATGATTTCTGCTTTCATCAGCACCGAGGAAAGTCTCACTGCGAATCTTCTGCATGAAGCTATATTCTTCTTTTCCTGATTACATGTTAATAAATTCCACAAATTAGAAGTTTTTAGTGTAAATTATAAATGTTCTTTTATCCTTCCAAACCATGCCACAGTGACTGCGGCAGCACTTCACTGCACCCCTGAGTAAAAAACATATTTCTTTGGTCACACTTTGAGTCTCAGAGGCTAAGCAGAGGTTTGAAAGTGGAGCGCGAAAAGGATTCCCGAACATCCTTCACAAACAAACCTCTTCCCTCCAGACCTGAGCCTCCACCCTGCTGTGAACCTTGTTAGAATGAAGACATTACCGGCCCGGCTGTGAACCTGTGATAGACGCTTGGCTAATTCCTCATTTCAGTTCAAACTGTGCGACCAACAGAGACCAAAAGAAAAACAAGAACTCCACGAAACACTGAGGTAAATCTCTTACTCTGTTGGAGGAGTCTTACTTCTGCTTGGGTTCATGACCTTCAGATGGTAGGCATTACCTGTTCTGGGTGCTTGTAGTTGTCACTGAGGTAATGGGATTTTTTTGACTTCTTCCTCTGCAATTCTTGCTGCATTTGGTGGAAATTGCTGGGATGTGACAGTGGACAGTGGAAATCTTTGCACAGATTTCTCCAAAATGTAGAATTGTTTATTTATTTATTTGACCTTTTTTTTCCAGTTGTGGCGCACTGATCTAATCTGTCATCTAACATTAGTCACAATGTGACCCTCACAGATCGTTTGTCAGTGTTGTTATAAAATGCTGAATAAATCTGATCCCGACAATGCAGTAAGATACACAAATTTTAAATTCGGAAACACAAAAAGACGGTACCCGTATTACCCCCTGGTAGGTGACAGACTCAGTATCAGGACACAGTCAGATCACAGTTTTCTGGAGCTTTCAGTTGCCTCTCATGATCTTTCTCAGGGAAAGGAGTTTGTTCAGATAGTCAAACTACTCTTTCCCAGGAGAAGAATAAACTTTCACACTCAGTCTGATAAGGATTTTATAATCACATTCAAACTGTGAGCTTGATATATTTAGCCTGGTGTGTTAAAGAGAAACTGTCATCCCAAGAGGAAACAACAGCATCAGTCTTTTCAAGACTACAAGTGCCCTAAAGTGACATATTTATGTTCAAGTGACAAAACTGTCCGACCGCCGTAGTAATCATGACAGGAGGAAAGTGAGGTGATGTTAACATAGAGTGACAAAGTATGCATAGGCAAGGAGGTTGTGGTAGATGGATGGGTCAACAGAGCAGCAGATATTAAGACTGATGTCCATTTTCCAGATTTGGCTCATGTGACAGAATCAATCAGATTGATTCTGATTATTGATTCTGATTCTGCTTTTAAATAATTTTCTGGAATAAGAGGAATCTGAGATCTGGAAGAAAAGAAAGTTAAGAGTGATGACCAAAATTACCTTTAAATAAAGATTCAGGTTGTATGAAATCAGACTTATTAAATCCTTATTTAATATGAGTGACCTGTTTCCCACTTCTTCGAGGCCGCAAATTGACATTGGAATGAAGTGGAACACAACTGAAGCTCTTATCTCATAACATGGTGTCAGGAGTTCTCACAAACGGGATGAAGCTTGTTGTCTGTCTTTGAGGAGCCGAGGTTCCAAGAAGAAGGTGAAAATGTTAATCTGAAGTGGAAATCTTGCCTCATGTAACTGTCCATGTTCAGAGTCAGAGTGTGACATGTTTTGTATGAAAAGCTGCCATGTGACCTTGGTTCTAGCATTCAAACATATACCGAGGAGAAGCTTGCTGACATCAGTGCCTTAAATGTTTTATCATAAAGCCTGCCAACCAAACCAGAGGGGCTGAATGAAGGTTAGGCACTCTGCTAAGCACTTCATATACTGTAGAGAGAAGGACTTGGCCTTGACCTCTTTTTGATTGACAGTTTTGAGTCTGCCTGAGGGAAAACCTGAATAAGATCTGAGTCTACTCTCTGATTTTTTTATTCTCATGCAATCTGTGCAACTGCACACAGGAACACTCCACATGACTCACACAAATACTAATCAATTAATATCCATTACTTATCAGCCTTGAGTTCACTAATTTAGCTGAGTGTTTGTATTACTTCTCGCTGCCAGATGGAGGAGACAAAAGCCTCACACTGCAGCTTTAAGACTCAACTTTCTATATTTCTCTTTAATCATATCAGTAGAAATCATAAGCCCTGCATTGTTACGATCACCCCTGTTCAACCCCTGTAGTTCAGAAAAACACAGTAGAACCCAGGCAGGGGGGAAAAGTGAAAACTGAAAGTCTTTACTTCCACAAAAAAAACTTGTCAGGCAAAAGGCTGGAGCCAAAACAGGATCAGGATCAAAATTAGCAGGCAAACACAATGTGATACAAAGCCAAGGCACACAGCGCAATACAATATGCCAGAAAAGTAGTAGCAGGTGATTTGGGAGGATGAACAGGTGTAGTGACTCTGCTGATGGAAGGCTGGTTGATGGGAGTCAATGTAATAAGCAGGTTGCAGTTTCTCTTAATAACACTACTACTACTAATATTCTTTAAGCAACACCAACAGAGCAAAACTGTGAAATTAATTTATTTCCCTGCTACAGTGTAAAAAGAAATGTGGGATAGCAAACCAACCACTAATAACCTTCGCACATGCACACTGAACCATGATGATTGCAAAAAGAAAAGTGTGTGAGACCACCTGACAAGAACAGGACCAGTGACGGGTAATACAGAACATACTAAAATGAAATGCAGACCGTATGTTACTAGACATTTCCATACCCAGCATGGCTAATAACTAATTACAACTGTGTTTGTGTTTGCTCAAAGCAGAGCATTTGAATAAAACAATTAAATCAGTCATTGATGGGTTTGCCGGCAGCCAAAACACGGCTGACCTCTCACACTACCAAAATATTTGCGGAAATTTGGTTTATGACCACATACCTGAAAACAAACAACGTTAACATAATAACTCGCTGAACTACCATGGTAACATTATACCTCATGTCAGTACTGTTATTGTAAGATTGGTAACATGATGGCATGATAATTTTATTAAAGCCTTTTTTACTACAGCCTCACAAAGACGCTGTTATAGCTGTAAAGTCGAGGTCTTGTAGCAGTTTTTCATCTCTACTGCAGGAAAACAACAAGGACCCAAGAAAACCAAGAAATGCTTTGTGTCTTCTGTCATTTGGAAAGTGTTGAGTTCTATATTTGCCTCCGGTCTGGCTTTTATATGAACACGTGCAAACCCGGGCTCTACACAATAGATCTAAATCATGAGGCCTGAAGAGACTCGTTCTGGCTCCACTGTTATTGCCATTGCTTCTTATTAGCTAGTGCATCTTCTCCCAAACAGGTGAAGCCATAATGGTGTTTCTCTATGGTAGAGTAGCTGCTGTAGCCGCACTGGTAGTAACTGAACTCTCACAGCACACAGGAAACCTTTACTGTTGTTGAAATGGATGCATGATGGGACCTGCATGTATCTTAAATCACCATCACAGAATGGAGCAATATATATAAAATCTAGCAGGAGAAATACGTTTCTTATGAAGCCTGTTGTTTTTAAAGTTGTTTCACAAAGTCACTGAGCGTCTTTGAAACACAAAGCAAGATAGTGAAAAGCTCTCAGCCTGTTTCAATATACTTCACTTTTCCTCTTCTCTGAAATTTTCATTCGGCTGGATGAATAAACATTAGAAATTGACAGACAGTCGATCTTTTTCTTTTCGGCGGGAAAAAAATCGTCCACTCTGTGTACTTTTCTTGTCATGTCTTTCTGGGCATCTGCTGTTGCTGCTGCTACTACAGGGGAAAAAAAACGCTGCTGGAAATAATGACTGCAAGTTTGAAAAGTTGATAATGGCAATCTGAAAGGATGTCAAACCATTAAAGGGGCTGTGAAGCGCATGCAGCCTTGACGGGCTAAATGCCACACAGTCAGTGGTTTCATGACTAATAGCACAACACAGAAGCTTTTAAGATTCTTCTTGAACACCCATTCATCAAAAACAGTTCACACGAACAAACACGTGTATTGTTTGGCTGAACTCATTCTGATGTCACCGGTGCATTGTCTGAAATTTAAAAGCAATTAAATCAACTAAATCAAAAAATTCCCATTACTTACTGCCACCCAAATGCTAATTCTGAATCAAAAGAAAATGGCATATTTTTAAAAAATAAACTCGCTTTCAGTTTAATGGCAGAATATTAACATGGTGACTGCAGAGTGTTTCCCAAAGTTCATCCGTTATCTCCTCGCTCAACATTTTTAGAGATTCATGGCCAAGCCACACCGCTCAGATGAACTGCAGATAATTTCTTGAATTACCTGGGGCATCTGTTTTTCCACATCAATCAGAAGAAGAATGCATTTAAAACAGGGGCGTCAAACCCTCCGTAACATTACGTTAAAAGTACAAAGATAAGGTGGCAAACAAGAAAGTCTGGCATACACACACTAGTGTAACACACTCACATTCATGAAATGTGAAAACAGAGCATGCATGTTTGTCCAATCCAAAAAAAATCGATCACAGAGGAGGAAAAAAAGTTAATTGTGTGCCAATTGGTTTTGTTTTTCTGGGTAATTGGGTAGAAACAAAAATCAATGGCTTCCCTTTCATTTACTGGAGAAGGTTCATGCAACTTTAATCCAAGAATGCAAACAATGACTCTGACACGTGTTTGTCCTCTTACTGTGGACTCAAGGCCCAGGCAGATTTTCACAGGTTTTGCCTTGTAGACCATGTATCAGAAAAGGAATTCAAGTTATCGTTGTTTAAATACATTTCAAGGAACTTGTGTCAGATCTCTTGATTCTCTGCACACATTTTCTTGGCAATCCAAATAGATCTGGTGCTATGTCCCTGGTTAGTTAATTGCTCCTTAGATCTTCCAATGCAATGTTTGTTCATGTTGGCTTGAAGTAAATTAAGGGTAATGGATACATTGCTTTCTATTGATAGTTTAGAGGGACATCAGCTGTGCTAAAAAGCAAATGTCTGATATTAACACAATGCAAAACAACAGGCAATGTATGCTTCAAACAAAAGTGCTTGTTGGACGGTCAATACTCCATTCCCAAAAACCAAGCTCTGAATGTGTACATCACTGTTTGGCTTTAAAAACTGTCACTTTGTGTGAATTAAGTAAACCCTGAGTTTTTAAGTAACACCAAAATATCTTCTATAACTTATTAAGTAGTTTCGTGTTTTCATTTTGTCCAAAAGTTTAGACCCATTAAAAAAAAAAAATCCTACTTAAATTTGACATGCAAAATGTATTTATTCTTAAAAGGGACCCAAAGCTAATTAAATATAATTAGACTTGATACAAAATGCAGTCAGGCCAAACAACAGCCTGATTACAACGTTTAAACTTGGCGGTCTTGCTCCTCCTCTGTAAATTTGTAAAGCCTCATTTATGTCTTTTAAGTCCAATAAACATGAACGCGCCTATTTGCAGAATACCATTCCCTATTTATCCAGAAATACAGAAAAAATCTAATAAAATTAAATTAAATTAAACAGTGGTCATAAATTTAAACAAACAAATGAAAAATAGGGGTTTGATATCTGCTGCCGTGTGTGCTCAGAAAGGCCAGTTTGCTTAAATCCCTTATTGTGTTGGCTGGTTTAAATAGCTTATGAGGGACGTATACATGATCCACCGTCCTCTATGTTGTGGGAAAACTCACTCAAACAGAACATCAATGTTGATGTTTCTGTGAAGCTGAGGGTCACCTTATTACATTCAGTTGGATAACATTGGTAAGAAACCAAACCAAAATTGCATTACGCCACCTAATCAGCATAAACACAGCCTCAGCTGTGCCTCTGCTCCCACCTCGGCACAAACGCGTTTGCCCAGTGCCAGGAAATTTCCAAACAGACGCTGATGCCTAAGGAAAATTGCATAAAAACTGCACTTGCCCCAGTACTTACTTTCCGCCTGCAGGACGACAGTGCCCAAACACTGTTAGCAAAGTAACACACAAGCAGTAACTGAGCAGCAGCAGATTTTTTTCTGGTAAAACTCACATTTGACATCTTGTCTCAAAAAAGACCTTTTTTTCCCCCACGATTATGACACTAGACGTGATCAAGCTCAGAAAAGTAGCAGGAAGTACCAAGTCCCAGGTTGGAGCCAGGTTACTTGTAGCTGAGTGGACCTGTGAGTCCAAATCAATGGTAGTCATTCAGTTTAAAGTGTTGGCACATGGAAGGCCGTAGTATTTGATTCACGGCACGTTTTCAACCCTCTTGCCCTGTGCAAAAGCATCTACATCTACAGAACAACATTCTCTGCTCATGTATTCAGGGTTTCCTTTAATCCAACAGTTGTTCCCTTTCTACTGGCTTAATGCTGCATTAAACTAGACGAAAAGCATCACATAGCATCAATATGAGAAGCAGGAATACTCCTCTAAGCCCCCTCTGTGTGCAGCAATCGTTTCACTTCTAGTAAACATCATCTCTGTGTTCATCGTGAATCACTGCATCACTCACTTTGATTTACAATTTCAGATTCAGTGTTTTGCACACTGAAACATTTTCTCTGCCTTTGGTTTGGAGCAAGTCCTCCGGGGAGATAATCCCATCACTTAACCAAAAGTACTAAACACTTGTACCATGTGCACTTATTCATTTTGAGCTCCTGTACAGCAGTAGGAAGGGTTACTCTGCCAAAGCATGTTTCACACATCAGTGTCTTAACATCTTCTTGGCAATATCTAAAGAGCTTATGAAAGGCACCCTGTAGAGGCTTCAACACTAAATCAGGACTAAGAACACACATCTGTAGAGAACACAGTAACCTAATCAAGCGTAAATGTGTCATAGCAAAGCACATTCCTCTCTCAGAACGGCTGCCAAACACAAGAGGAAATCGTCCTTTCGCCCTCACTTGTGACTGACAGTGCACATCCTCCGTGAGTGGAGCTTTGAGGGCACAAACTGGATAAATCCTGTCTCTGTACTCGCTGTCGCTCCAGGCCAGTGCAGGGATTTTCTTGGGGGAGTGTTCGAGGCTCGGCCACAATGCATTGTGGGGGTGCTGGTGAGTCACGGCTGTGTAGAAGCGGTGATAGAGACGGTGAACAGCTTTCTTAATGTCAGCTGTAATACCCGGGCAGACATGTAGGGCCTAATCAAGTATGGCACTTCCCAAAGCGCAGACAGGAATAAGGACTACCAGTTCATCTTTTCATCATTATACATTTGTTTGGCACTGCTGATGTGCCCACGACCAGCATTAACAGCACTCAGCTGCTCTTCTATTTGTCCCTTTTGTTTAATTTGACTGTGACATATGATCTAATATCTTCTTTTTCGAGATTTAAAAAAAATTGCAAGGCAAAGACAATACCTTGCTGAGCAAGAAGGACCCTTCCAATGTGATTCAAAGCCTGTGGGCATAACCTTCTGCCCTACTGAGTATGAGAGTGAAAACCTAACCAAGCATGAAGAGTCTGTCTTGTCCACTCACATACTGACACATTGCTGATTCATAAACAGCCCTGTTTTTTCATTCTACCTTCAGGTTTGAATGCTTGACATGCCAACAAGCAGTTAAAAGATAGAAAAGGTTCTTTTACTATTGCATGACAGGGAGTCGAAGAAAGAGTAGAGAGGATTGTGAAAGTGAAAGTTTTTTCAAGATGTTGGTCAGGTTCATTTCTGCTGCTTAGAGTGATCCAAAGGCTGAGATTCTCATTTATGGTTTGGCTTGTTGTCCACTTCAGAGGAAAACATATTTATACAGGGAGAAACAGCAAATTGGATTCTGGAGGAAGTGAAGTTGAGCCTCTGTGTCTGTCTATTTCTGATAGTGATGAAGAAACTATGCAAAATTGTAAATATACAAGTAGTGGTAAGCAACCAAAGCTACCAAAAGAGCAGCTTAGCAATGCTCCTCAAAGTAATATATAGATTATTTCTGACTTTTTGGTTACACTAGCAGAGGCGATTGATTGATTCACCGTGTTGGTCCCTACTGAAAAGTCTCAACAACTATTGGATGGATCGCCATTATGTTGTGTTCAGACATTCATGGTGCCCAGAGGACGAATCTCATTGAGACTGGTGATACCCTGACTTTTCCTCTAGCGCCACCATGAGGTTGATATTTGTGAGTTTAAGTGAAACGTTTCAGTAACAGTCAGACGGCAGCACATTCATGATAAACACATTCATGTCCCCATCAGGATGAATTATTATCACTTTGTTGTACTTACCACTGAGCTAACACATGAAACTAAGATGGCAGACTGACTAGTAAGAAACTGAATTGAACTATTGAGAAATCTTAAATATTATATTATATATATTATATTTTTGTTTGAAAACACCCTAACTTGATAACTGAGTCTGAGTGTGTTCGTTATGCTCAGCGGGTATTTTTCATTTTGAGAAGATTTTTCAAAGGATTACTCCAGCAGTCAGAGACGAGGACAATGGAGAGGACTGCAGTGACTGTGGGCTTCTGACCGCAGATCAAACTGAAGGACATGTCATGACAGTTTGAACACAAGTCTTTTCAAACAGAAAGAACATGAGTTACAGCTTTTCTGTAAAGAAAGTGAAAGATGTCCCGTTAAATTCTGTAATTTGACCAATTCAGAAAGTTTTCACATGACACCCTGTCACCACGGCCCAGCCTTTGATGTCCGCAGTTATTGACATGTGAGAAAATGGAAGAGGATGAAGAGCTCTGTCAGTAATCCACTCTAAATGTTCTTCTTAATCCTCCCCAGCCTTAAAATGTGATTCAAGTAGCCAGTCACAAAAGTCTCATTCATCAGCTGGACCACTTGTGCTTTAGCTGTAAGAAGGGGAAAGATGAGTGGAAGTTCAGACCCCTAACTTGGATTTTCACATTAAAGTTTACAGATTCATCTTTTCAACAATAATACAAATATAATCTCCTCATGAAATCCCGGCATTACAGTTTATTTTCTCTGCGCACCTCTTTGGGAATGTGTTGATTGACTTAAATGGCAACAGGTGAGAAAAACTGAATGGAAATATTTCTTTTGGAGGGAAGATTTACATCCTCTTCACATCATTACATCCTCTCAGTTGATCAGACACTTGATATGCGTTTCAATGTACAGCTAAAGGAGAATTCATGAAGTGACACAAGTAGAAACATGACTGAAGACAACGTAACAACATGTATTCATGAATTATTCAGCGTGTGCTGATTATTCAATGCACGTTTAGTGCTGATGTGGGGATCACATCGAAATCGAAAGCACTACGCAAATGAGATTTCACATAAAGATATGAAACTGAATAACACATACAAGAGTTACTTTATAAGAAGGTTCTGGGTTCGACTCCCGGTCGGTTCAGGGCCTCCCTGTGTGGAGTTTGCATGTTCTCCGCGTGTCTGCGTGGGTTCTCTCCGGGAACTCCGGCTTCCTCCCACAGTCCAAAGACATGCATATAGGTTAATTGGATGCTATAAAAAAAAATGCGTGCATGTGAGAGTGAATGGTTGTATGTCTATGTGTTTGCCCTGCGATGAGCTGGCGACTTGTCCAGGGTGTACCCCGCCCTTGCCCAGAGACAGCTGGGATTGGCTCCAGCGACCCCGTGACCCCACAAAGGGATAAAGTGGGCACAGAAGATGGATGGATGGAGAGTTACTTTATAAAGCAGCTAGTTTTAATTTAAATTAAAAGGAAGGCAAAGTGTAGTCCAAGTTTCATGACTTCAGGAGCCTCTATCAGTATGTTCTTCACCCTCTGCCTGAGAAAGATAACTGTCAAAACAGAACAACAAAAGTCAAGCAAAACATTTTTGGGGTAATTTTTCCCCACTGGGGGTTTGGCTGTGGAAGTCGATCTATGTGAAAGTGATTTTTTTTTTTAATATTATATCTTCTGTCATACAGCCCTCACTGGTAAGTGTCATTTGGCATTGAAAATTAGATTTTGCTCCACGTCGGCTCTCCTACATGAGAGCAGTGGATCTTTCTAATCAGCTTTTCTCGCCTCTGCGTCTTTTTTTTGTTTTGTTTTGTTTTGTATGGTAATTAAATTGTCCCTCTCTTTTAAAGGTGACCAGTCAGTCGGCTTCTCTACTGTTAATCATTCCACCTGTTTTCCCAGGGGACTTACGGTAGAATAGGATGGACTGGAGAAAGATGAGCCCTCTAAGGAATAGGTTCAATCAATTATCATGGTAGCCTCTATAGCAGGTCATTATCCTGTTGTAAGATATTGCTGAGCGAAGCTTCTCTGGTAAATTGAGCTGGTTGAGGCCAGTTGAACATTAATATGAAGAAAAAACTTCAAAAAAACCCCCACGACAACAGGCTGAGGAGTAATACTTTCATTTCAACTGACAACAAACACAGACATGGACAAGTATCTTGGCTGATGTTTTATATCCTTTCTCTAGCTTCCACAAAGTGTTTACTTAACCCTTCCCAAATCTAAACTAACCTGAACACAAGGATGACAGAAAATGCTTAAAATATGTTGTTTTTTTTAATAAACCACCATTTTTGCCACTTAAAAATGAGGACTACTAGTCTTTATCTAAATAGTGAACCTGATTATTTTCCCAAATTGTGAATGCTGACTGAAAATGAGTAAATGAGGTAATTTACACAATTATTCCCCGAGCAGCACAGTGTGTGAGGAATGTTTGCATGGCTAAAACTCTATTTGCACACATTATTGGCATCTGACGCTTGATCTCCTCTCAGACAAAACGATGCTGCCAGGACACCCTGGCCAGTTAGATAAATGTTGGAGCAACACGCCATCTCCAACATATTATTCTGGCAACCATGAAATGTTTGGTCAGACATCAATCTTTCTTTTTCCTTAATGTAGAAATAGAGGTCATGGCTTCTGACGTAATATGCAGCCTGTCTGCGCCTCTAAGATGGAAGTCTAGCCCGATTTCAAGGTAGACTGACCGGCTAAATTTAGGAGCTGTAATTCATTCATCACCCAGTTAGTGAATGCACCAGAGATGCCCATTCTTCTTCGTGGGTGTTAAATCTGTCCTTCAGGGTCTCTGCCCATGACTTTGAAACAGTCTGCTGAACAAGGTTTCCTCAACAAATCCACCTGCCACCATGTGCCTGTATTGTATTCCAGAGTGCTCTGTCATCACATTTGATCTGTCCTGATAAAAAACTTGCAATGGACAGAAAAAACAGATACTGCCTGCCTGTTAATTATTAGTTATTACTCAGTATTTCCCCTTTTGGTTTGCAGGATTTGCAATGGGCCAGCATGTGCATGTATGTAAGACCAAACGCTGCATTGTGGACTTCAATGCAGGGTATTGATTTGCATCGGGGTCGGGGAGTAGGCTTATTACTGTTGTAAATCATCAATGAGAAGGCTCCTGACACTGACCCTTTACATGTGTGAAAGTCACATTAAATTACCAACAGAAGTATGTCATCAGAGAAACAAACATTAACCTGCAGAGAGGAACTTGGGCTGTCAGAGTGAGGGCTGAATAGGATGGCCGTGGGCCATAAATGAAGGCAGGTGGAGACCATCTGAGCAGGAATCATTACAGGTTGACTATCTGTCATAAGGTCTAGTTCTCTGTGTCTGTCTATTCATCAGTGGCAGAGCTGAAGAGGAAAGGTGCAGCCTTTGGACAACAAAGAAATTATACTGTTAAATGTTTCAGTCAGCTGGCGGCATAGGCACTCGAAAGTTTCAACAAAGTGACTGATGACTACAGAGAAAAAGCCAAGGCTCTTTGAAAAAACATTTTAAACTTAACATCTGGTGATGAATGTAAGCTGAACTTGCCCACGTGTCCAATTCAATGCGACTTTTTCCAGCTACTACTTAAGCTCAACTCAAACACATTCTTATTCAGCAGTGTGTCCAAGACATTTGGTCCAGGCAATTTAACCAATTCATTTGTCGCTGCAGACTGCATGGAGTTCACAAACTGTAGAGTTAACATTCAAGGCCAATTTGGAATAGCAAAAACTGAACACGGCAATGAAAAAAGACCTCTTTAATGTGTGCTGTTGTAGTTTTGTTGGTATGGCCCTTACAAATGACCACAGTGATGAGTGAAAACAACACAGAGATAATGGTCATGTGTGACTGCAGCACATTTGTGCCATTTATTCATGGCAATCTAAACATTTTCATATTGAAAATGTGAATTTAAAGAGAATGCAAAAACCACAGTTTTGGTGACTTTAGTTGACAGAGGTGTACGCGCAAACCTTTCCATTAATGCAAAATGCCCTTTTGTGTATGTTGAGCTAAGCCTTATTCCCTTTTTCTACAATTGCACATCGCTTGCAATTTCAGTCAAGCTAGTACGGCTAGTTGAATGTTGACAATCTTGATTGTATCTCCAGGATAAGTCTTTAGATACAGTACTTTTGACCATTGAACTTCCCAAAACCAAAAGCCCAGGAAAAAAAAATGCAATAATAGCGAGAATAAATAGTTTGTTCATCTGCTTTGGTGTTGCTAACATCTGAAGCATTCATGGCTAACAAGTTTACTACTACTACTAACACTAGCATTAAGCTATTCCCTAGGCTGGGTCTCATTAGCTGCATGTATTTTGTTGGGTTCCATTGGGAAAGGCCAATTGGTTATATATTAACTCTCGACTGTGTGATAGCCGAGATGCTTTGACATCAAAAAGGGTAACATAAGAATCTCTGCCTTTCTGTTGGTTAAAGAGGAGGTTCATGCTCTGGCCCAACATAACATCACACTTGATGGTATAGAAAGACATGTACTGTCAAAAATAAAATAAAGCACAGAACTAATCTTATTATTTCAACAATTTAATGAAATAGCACTTTATTTCTATTTCATACTGTATTGTGGTAGTTTTTCTTACAGTACTGTATTATTTATAACACAGGGATTGGCTTTAATAAAAAATAATGCTTCTGTCTTCATTACATTTTTTTCCAGAGACAAGATGTTTAAGAGATATAATCTCAGGGTGCTGATAAAACAAACTAGCAGTAGTTGTCTTTTGACAGACAAATTGACAATTGTTGCCAAAGAAATGAGAAACTACTTTCATTTACCTCCGTTTGAAATCAAGAACTCATTTTTTTTCACCAACTGATCAGTAACTAATGGGAGCAGTGCTTAACAAAGAGTCATTTAACAGTTTTTTAACTGTTTTCAATGGCGAGTAGCTAAACCTCCTCAAAAAGTCACCAGAAGTCAATTAAGCACTAAAAAGTTGTCATAAGTCACCAAATCTAGCACGAAAGTAATACTTGGGTCAGTTCTGTCACATAAAATGTCCATTCTCCAAAGCATTAATCATTTTAAAAGGAATTGTATTCTGAAGGCCTGCTGAATAGGACTGTTCAAAATGTACCGACTTTACCACGGTTGTACCACTCTCTCTGGTGTCATGTCCAACTCCATCTGTTTTTCCTGTTGAGTGTGACTTCTGTCACTCCCCAATTTCCAAAAAGCAGAATTAAAGATGTTTATAAATACATACAGGAGTTCATTTTCCATTTATAAATGCAAGGATTCCTGATTAAGATTTATGATGAGATCTACAATCACAAGCCCTTAATTGCACTGAAAATGAAAGCAATATGGTCGGGTTGTGTTAGTGTAGCAGCAATCAATTATTGGGTTTTCCCTGAATAGCATTAATTGATGTGAAATTAGCATCCACGCCTTCAGCTCTGAGCCCATTATCCGGCGATTACGTTGCAGAAATAAAAAATGAGAGTCAATTCATTTGAGCGATTTCACACTCCAAAAAACACACTCACAGATTTGGGGGGGAAAAAATGATTGAGTGTGCTGCTGAGTAATGATAAACTTCTCAAGTATCCTGTTAATTAGACGGTTTGAGAAGTTAGTCAGCGGGTGAAGCTTGTGAAAACATTATGTATGAGCTTTTGTGTGAACAAGAAATGGGATACTGGCGTTTAGGTTTAGCTTAAGCAATGGACCGTTTAAATTGACTGAATCAAATCAACAATACGTAGTGAGATAAGGAAAAAAAATGTGATTACATTTGAAGCCAAATCAAACCATCAAATGAAACTGGACTGAAACAAATCCACGGAGCTTGTTAATACACTGACCTTGCATAAGAGTCAACCACCTCTTGGCAAGGAGAGCACTAGTGGCACTTTCCTTCCCTCTGTCCACTGCGCTGGATTGGGCTAACAAGAGGGTCAGTGGCAGTGATGGAGGAGATGGGCAGCGGCGGCCCCTGAGGGATGCATTACTCAGTGCTTTAATCGACGCAATGATAATCATCTGTGGCAGGAACTGCAGGGAGGCAGTTAGGGCCTATTTGCAGCTCAGTCAAAAGCGCACATGCTCAAATTAATGATCTTGGTGGTGAAGGAACAGAGGGAAGAGGAGGAGGAGGTGAAGGGGCAAGGAGATTAAAACCACCCTCTCGTCCTTGATGATGACCACGTTGATGAGTGGGATGGCTTAGATGGAATCATTAGACTTCATTTCAATTATAAATCAATGTATGACAGATGGGTCTGACCTTAAGTTTAAAGGAGAGTGTTACTGACTTTCTTCATTAGCATTAGTCTCACTTCAAACCAGTAACCTACGTATTTGTGTTGTAAAATCAGTTTCACGAAAAACAAATACAAAAGAATGTACGGCACAGTATCCTCTAATTCAAATAAAAATCAAAACCTTAGTCTAGTTTGCATCCCCACGAGTGCTACAAAAAATGTTTAATCATTTTGGCGTATGGAAATGGAGACAATTCAAAGATTGCTGTTCTCAGCTTCTTGACAATTTTTTTCTCATCTATATGAGGCCGCCATCCATCAGTAGGGATTTACTGGTGTCCACCCTTTGAGGAATAGTCTCCTTGCTCTTTCCAAGCAATTATTCTAATAGAGCCGTCCGTGAAATTTACTACTGTTACTAATCCCTACCTGCTTCTTGTCAAATCTACACTGAGCAGCTGCTGGATTGGAGCTCTGAATGATGGATAAAAAAAATAAATCAAGCTTCAGTACTAAACTTGAAAAGTAAATTTACTGAAGTATTGTACTTGTATTTATTGAATACTGATATTTTAAATTGCAGAAGGAAACAATTAACTTTTTACTTACAGTGGTTGCCAATGTTAAGGTGAGGAGGGACAAGCAATCCCAAGGTAAAATAGCTTAGCATTCAACATCTGCTAAAAGCACCAAGCCAACTGTATAGCTGAGGCTAATGGGAAACTCATTCATTCTGATGCATTTTGTCATACACCAACTTACTGGACAAATTTGAGCTGATGATAGAGCAAGAGGAGATGTTAAGTGATCATCAAAGTCGTAAGGACTCGTCCTCTGGGTACCATGATTGTCTTTTTAATTTATATCCACCCAGTTGCTGTTGGGACATTTCAATCTGGAGCCAGTCTGCTTGCATAGCATAGCCCAAAGAAAACTCAGAATACAGTGCATTTAAGACACAGGATCTTCGCCTTTGGCCGCAATTCTAGTTACAAACAGGCATGTTTACAGATGGAAGTACATTTGCTCAATCATACAATTTGAACATCATTACCCACAATCGTATATCATGGTCTTAGCATTGTGCAAGAATACCTGTCTACTTACATTCTATAACTGCCTGTAATGTAAAGGTTATAACAGGACAATGAAACAAAAGGTTCAAGGTTGAAGATTATGAGATCCACTTATCCACACCCTACACTTAAATGTACTGTATATATGTTACAGGATCAGGTCTGAGTTGGTTTTTTGAGCAGGACAAAAAAACAGAGGAAATTCAGCTTGGACTCAAAAAGCCTTTACCTGCATGAATGAATTGCCAAATGCACCATTTTACCGTAATATATTAACACCACCAATTACATGGTGCAGTGAAAAAGATCTGAATGTTTCTGCATGGCCCCAGGGTATGAATACTGCCTGCCTAAAGCTCGCCCTGTGTTTTCCTTTGTTAGCAGCACCTAGCCATTACAGTAACTCTTACAGAATCACATCTGTAAGAGTTATCACATCTTCAGACACTGTGGACTTCAGAAGGCTGAGCTCTTTGGCTTTGCATTTCTCTCGTACTAGGATGTCTTAACACCAAACATTATTGCACACACTTTAATGCCTGCCTTGGCTAGTCAAACAGCGAAGGGTATGAGCTTTTACCATGATAAGATGTCTGAAAGCCTCCAGAGCAATTCACTGAGTAAGCAACTGATGGTTTCTAAATTAAAGTATAGTAGGCATCAGCCATTCTGGAGCACTGGTTAAGATGAAGCACTCAGCTTTAGTTTCTGTTCCGGATTCTTATTGGTGGAAAGATATGAGGTTTATTACAGGATGGAGTTTGTAAGTATTGCTTTGGCTCCTTACGCAGGATTTGAAATCAGACAATAACAGCAGGTTAAAGTGCTGACTCTGCCTCAGCCTTACAGTAAATGTGTTTGAAGGTGTTCAGTGGGCAGGACCCTTCGCCTTTTTAATACATAGCCTTGCAGTTTTAAGACAATGAGGCATTAAACATTACATTAACATTAAATATATGACTGAGGAAATGACTGCACTTGTTATATAACAGCACAACAATGTCAAACATATACAAATAAACATAAACCACAAAAAACATCATCATTCACAAACAAAGACAGGTAATAGTTTATTTTAACTCCTCCTTGTGCTGGCGTGCAGACCCAGAACATCAAATATATCATTGTGCTGTGTTATATAAACTTTCATAAACCAGAGCTCAATATATAAAGCAAATACATAGCAAATCTACTCTGGGTAAATATTAAAATTCAACCTTTCAGTTCCACAACTACCAATAAATCATAAAAACAGGTGACATCTCACTCATCCTTTGTTTTACAACGCAATTGTATTTATTGTATTTTTAGCAGAAAGATCATTTTAACTAAGATGTTCCATCTAATATCCTGAACTCTGGAAATACTGACTGTTGTGCAGGGAACGGCTTGGATGCAGTGACAAATATGGCGTGTCAAAATGCACAGGGAGCAGCTATATTGTGCCTCACCCCAACTCAATCCCGTAATATTAAATCTGTCAGGCATAATTGGTTTCCTACCAGATAAAAACATAAAACTGCAGGGAAGACACTGTTCCCAGCTCGCCACCATCTGTGCTCTGCGATGTGACACTGCAGCAGGACTTAATGAATTATTAGGTCATTAAACTGAATGTGTTTACAGTCGAAGCTCCATCTACCACCTTTAACTCTTGGTGTCTACCCTTTTTCGGCTCCTATTCTGCACCCTAATTCACCTGTGACGCCTATTGGCACCGTGCCTGCACCTGCCCCCAAAGATTATAGACATGAACGGTCAGCCAGTAACTGCAGAGTTTTCTTCAGGAGCTATCAGCCACAGGACAGCTGTGTTTCCCAGTTACAGCCAAAACCTGGCCGAAAGCCCCAAAGCACACTTCAAACACTGTTTGGTTGTAGAGACACAGCTCCCCTGCACCCTGCATATGTGCTGATGATCCGTGCTTGAAGCCATGTCTCACCTCTGCCAGTGAGACTGAAGGGAGGCACATTTCACTCAAAATTTCACAGATTTTGCAGAAGGTGTGTACTGATACCCTCTGGCCAAAGGATCTGTTGACTTTTTGTGTTAATCTGGATAAGGGAATCCTACCCTGAGGAGATCAATTTATTAAACTGAGATCATTGGTTATTTAAGTTCGAAATTCCAGTCTGGTAACTGTTGTTTATCTATGCTGCATATTCGCTATGCCAAATACAAGCTGTAAAAAAATGTGTCTGCTGCACGGATTTCCATCATGAGAAATGTGAGAAATTTCAATCCAGGAACTATGACATTACAGGGAAGTCGTGGGAGGAGGTCAGGTAAATGGTCAGACCTACAAAGCTCTGGGCTGTGGCCATGTCCAAGTTTTATGCTGCTGGGATAAAGACATTTTGCATTGATTACAACTTTAAAAACTCACACAGCCTGGCTCAAACTGGAACATTTAACTAACATAATCTTATATTAGTGTGTCACTGAAACATCACTATTAAACACAAACATGTTCAGCGGTGGAAACTAAATTAAATTACTCTGCCTTTCTTTAGTCTATCGATGGAAGTTAAAGAGGTAGAATATCTTGCCATATTAATAAAAAAACACAAGGTTTCCTATACAACAAAGTACCTTAATGCAAAAAATGTATGTGAACATAATTTTAAGTAGACAGGCCTGGAAATTAAGGCCTTTCCTCAGTCAGTGCATAAGCCTTAGGACACTGTTTTATGCTGCATCTTTCTGCTGTTTTATTAACAAATCAACCTAATGCAGTGGAACTAATTTGCAAATTCACATTCACAATTTTTGAAATGAATAAACCAATTTCAGTTTAACTGATATGCCATGTAGTTCACAATAAAAAGAACATGATTCGTGAAAACTGAAAGATTTTGGATTATTTTATCAAAAACAACCAAATGTTGGAGAGGGATGGCAGTTAACAAGGGGGATGCCTTCACGTGGGCTGGTGCCAAACTAGTTCAGATTGGAGTTTGAAGAAGCAATACTGCTCATTAACATTTTAAAACACAGTCCTTCATTGTTTTTGTCAGAGAAACTGTTTGGCTACCATTCATATGATCCAATCGCAATCATACAAGTGTACAAGCTGAACCTCCTTATGTAATCTATGCTTTGGTAATGTGCAGGATCAGTTCAAACTGCAGAGCTTTATTCAGTTTCATAACTGCAATTGACGGACAATTACTTGGCTTTAGTGTGACTAAAAGTGCTAAATTCAAACCAGGAACAATTTAGAGAAAGGTTTATCACATTTTTGCTTATCTGAGACCGCAAAAAAAGGCGAATTACTTCTTGTTTTCCCAGTGCCCTTCCCCTTCATCCCGCATTTCCACTTCTCAGCCTTGATCACAGACAACATGTTTTTCTTCAGTAGGAGAGCACTGAGGGGGAGGATTGCACCTTTCACAAAAGGTGGCTCAGACACAAACACCACAGTGACAACAGTATTCACAAAACATAAGCTGTTAGTAGCTGGACATGTGTTTTTAGTGTTGCAGAGAGAAATAACATCCGGCTTGAGGCTTCTTGTTTTGTTTTAAGATTTGATGGCTGGCGGCAGGGATGCAAGCCCTACTTGATAAAAAAAAAAAAAAGTGTGAAAATACAGCGCTGGAAAATCCCAAAATGATGTGCTTGTTCTATTTTCTGAAGGTGAAAAAATAAAGATATTTTTTTTTCACTCTTTCACCAGTTTGGCTTGTGTTGTGTTGGCACCATGAAGGAGCAGATGCCTCTGATTAGCTGCCATTACTCCTCTGTGGCGTCACACAAACATATTCCTGCTTCCTCCCATGGGCGATCGCAGGTCCAACGTTATCTTCTGCCAGCGATGTACATGACTGAGTGTGAGTGTGTGTGTGTGTGTGCACGTGGCAGAGAGTGATAAAGAGGGAGATTAAAGACAAAATGGGACAAGGAGATTGAGGATACATGACAGAGAAAGACAGAGAGAAGTCTGTGTAAGGAGAGAGCAGAGAGGTATCCAATAGCTCACACTCCGTCTCTGTCCACAGGAACACAAATTCAGGTTGGATGACACCGTCAGGCCGATCGGGCAGACAGGATCCTTGCAAGAACGGTCCAGAAGATTAAAGCAGGACAGCTGGCTTTGATGTTGGCTCTGCTCTGTGGTGACTGGAGTGGAGCTGGATGGAGAGCTGGATTGTTGTTCTGCCCAGTACTTGAGCTTCTTTTTCCACGGCTGCAGAAACAGCAGCTCTTCTGTGGTTTTGACACAGAACCAGCTCTCATCTTAGACACCTCTTCATATTAAGAGCCTGGTACTATAGACAGGCTGAAATAGCTGCCCGCCTTAGATACATTCAAATAGCCAAGCTCAAACACAACTGCAGAGACAGTTCCATACACTTTATCTAAAACATAAAGACATTAAAGCAAAATGACAAGGAAGATAAATGATAAATTAATGAGAGAATACAATTTCAGTGCAGACACACGACACTGTTACTAATATGCAAGACAACATGGCTGCCCACACTTGAGCATATAGCTGTTGCATGTTTTGCAGTAAAAGGGCACCAAAGTGTACATTTAAGTTGGTTTTATCTCTATAACATTGCTCATTTGTACATTGTAACATTGCAAATACTTAGTTACACTAAACGCTCAAACCCCTGTTTAACATGAAGTCCCTGCCCTTGATGGTTTATGTAATCATTAACTTATGTAATCATTATCTACCCTGTACCCTGTAGTGTATTGCTACAAGCTTTGCTTAGGTCCTTTAGGAGGACCTAAGCAGGAGGCAAACAGGAGGCAAAAGTCCTGTACTATAGCTTTAACTGCCCCTTAAGAGCAACAAGGGCCTGCACTGGAACATACTGTACATCCATAGTGAGAAGTGAGAGTAAGAAGTGCTAGAGACAAATTAGAGGCATGACATCTTGTCAGCGTATAATCTCATTTACGTAATGTTGACAGATTTCTGACATGTCTCGTCTTAACAACCCTTCATGTTCCTAATGTACCAGAGTGAGACAGTCTGAGGATTGTTTTAGTTTGCTTGTCTTAGGTTTTAGAGTTAAAAAATCAGAGGTGAGAATGGCCAAAATCTTTCACTGACTTAAACTCAAAGTCTGCAATATATACGTCTGTGTCTCCATGGCAGATTACTAAATCCCCTTGTTTACTCCATTGTTTTATTTAATGTGTAATGAGCTCCTCTAGATGACTGAATGCTTAGGCATGTGCCAAAGATGAATACTACTTCCAAAATATCATTGCCTGATAAATTCATACGTTGTCCCTGTAGGACTGCATGAGTCACCACAATTTATCTGCCCTAGACACATTAATGAATGGTGCTTTGAGGAGAAAATCACACTGAAATGTGTCGAGATCTGGTTGTGCCTCAGTGACAAAATCAGCTATTTTTTTGCCGACATCTGTATCTTACTGAAATCAGCAAAGACAGATGAGCAAAATAGAGACGGGAAGACATACTGTGATGGTCACGAGGTGAATCTCTTGGTGTAGTCCATACATAGTGTTTGTCACAGCAGACTGAATCACTAGAACATCATTGCAGTGCACTATTGCAGGCAAAATTAATCCCTCTTTGTTAGCAATGTTTATTTGTGTGCTCTTTCTCCTCACTGTTGATGATCTTGAGGGGCATTCAAGTCTGAGAAAATTAAGGCCATCAACGCATATGCCACGCGGAGTGGCTGATTGCAGAATTCCCACATCAGGGAGCAAAGTCCATTATCATTAGTTATCCTCAGATATGTGCTGCTGAGAGTCAAGGATGACAGAGCGAGGGGATGGCAAGGAGGAAGGAGATGGGGAGAGTAGGAGATAAGCTAGGTAAGACACAAAAGAATGAGAAAACAGAACTCGATAGAGCCGGAGAGATTGAAAAGAAAATGCACGGGGAGAGAGAAAAGAAAGGGCGAGGGGACGGTGTGGGGAGAAAGTGAGAACAACAGAGAGCTATTGATTGTCGCCTCTGCACCTGCCATACTGAAAGAAAAAGCACCAGACAAAATCAAATGTCATCATTTGGGAAAAGACTGGCGGGTTCCCCGACTCATCTTGCACAAGGGCCACTCCGGCTGTCATCCGCCATTCCCTCCAACATTCATCAAAATTCATCACCGCTGTCCAGCATGAGATTCATCTGAGGCAAACACATACAAAAGAAATGTTAGTGGACTGGAATGTGAAAGCATCAATCTTTTGTACACAGAGAAGAAGTCTGTGTAATGCCTTTTCAGATATTTAAGTGATAAACAAAGAGGCTTACTGAGGCGTTCTGAGTGAGGTGCAAAACAGGTTGGGGACTAAAACGGGGTATTAATAGAAGACCTTTCATTCACAGGGTGTTCTCTTACATGCTGGCTATCCTCAGATGTATCAAGATGGTCATTTATTCAAATAAGAACAACCTTAGAACAGTGATAAGGTGTCCTGATATATGGAGGAGACAGAGGTGCAGACTGCCACAACATGAAGCACAGTGTTATTTCCTTCAGACAATCTGTTATGTTATGTATCAGGGCATCAGGAGTGTATTATCACTCTTATATTACAGCTCAGCTTATATTACTACCTCAAAGAAAAAGACCAGACATGTTTGAATCATTGTTATGTGGTGACATGGCATAGTGCAGAAGTACTGTCGCTGTGGGTGTCTGCCGCTTCATATTCCTTTCAGATGATAGTGGATATGAAAAAGGGATAAACATCTCTGCTGAACATTATAATTGGACTAAATTTCCTACATAAATGCCTGATGCACTGGTTTATATTTAATATAAATGCTGAGGACATTCACTGGCTGCAGCATGGCCATTTGATGCTGTCCTTTAACAAGACACTGGAACATGGTATCCTGCTGCCATTGGCTTGTGTGTAGAGTACGTGTTTGAATGAGTGACTGAGAGGCAAACTGCAGACTGCTTTAAAACCTTAGTAAACTTAAGTTGGGAATAAGTGATGGACATGTCGAGTCAAGTCACTTTATTTATAGAGCACATTATAAAACAGCAAATGGTGACAGAAGTGCTTTACAGAGCAGAGAATAAATAAATAAATAAATAAATTACAATCAAACACACAAAACACAGCAATGGTCAACGACAAAACCACAGCATTCACAACAAATACAAAAATATGAATATAAATACAAACAAAAAAAAGTCATTGTGTGTTTATGACGTGAGAGGCTAAAGAAATGAGGCGGGTTTTAAAAACATATAACACGCCCAAAGACTGAAGTAACAGTTAACATATAGGACAGGTTCTCTCACACTTTGTAGAGAGCAAAACAGAAGTCAGCACTCTGTGATCAGGAGTGGTTTGTTTTCGCAGTTTGATCAGTCTGTCAGTCTTTTGCAGTGAAATGATTTGACTTCTCATCAGCTTCAGTACTAGGTTTTCACCAGTTTCATAGACTGGACCTGGAAGCTCCAGTATGTGGTTAGGATTGGGGTAAGTGACTGAGAACAACAGAACAAAAACAACAGAACCACAACAGAATGATGTGTCGCAGGTTGTAATTACATTTCATATCTGTGGACGTAAATTACAACTGAGACTGTACTGGTCCTGCTTTGTCAGTTGATCACTTTTAATGATAGACTGATTGTTTTAGCTTTAGTTGTGTAAATCTTTGATTGAAAGTGACACAGTTTGATAAAATGCTATGCAACCCAACACTGGCGGCTATGATATGAATATCTGCAATGTCTTTCATTCACTTTATCATATCTGTCGTCCTACAGTCAGTCTGCCTCCTCTGCACCTGAAAAGCTCTTTGCTTGGATGGAAAATATTTCCATCATCAGTTTCAAGGACCTCTACGCAAAGATAATCTAAAGAAAAAGGTGGCTTTTCATTGTTAGAACCGACGCGAACGTCTCCTTCTAATCTCTTGGGAATTTAATTGTTTTCATACTGATTCTTGACCCCCTTTCAGCTGTCAGCTGTTTAAGCAAGTTTTTGTTTCTACCTGCGCAGCTTTTCCCTGACAATGTCGCGCTGGGACAGAAAGATAAAATGTGGAAAGGTTGAGGGTATACGACGAATCAAACGTGGCCCCTGTCTGCTTCACTTGATTTCAATTTGGTTTCCATTGGAAACAGGCCCTGTACTCTGATAATGGCATGTGCACTTTACTGATATCTTCAACAGAGGCATGTGCTGCGCTCTTCATCAGCACTAACTTTGTCTCACTGGCAGACGACCTGATTTTGTTAAAGACAGAAGGAGGAATTCAGGGTTTTTTTTACAGTGCACTTGCCAAAGGTATGTCTAAATACCTCTGATACTGAATCTCTCTTAACCCTTTACTGCAGTGTTATTGTTACATGTAGACAAACC
The DNA here is from genome assembly GCA_008933995.1 of Datnioides undecimradiatus. Taxonomy (NCBI): domain Eukaryota; kingdom Metazoa; phylum Chordata; class Actinopteri; order Lobotiformes; family Datnioididae; genus Datnioides; species Datnioides undecimradiatus. Next base: position 12,854,060 of record WARS01000015.1, read on the forward strand.
CAATCTGTCAGTGACCTTTAATGTATACTGTACATTTGTTATTTACAGCATTAACAGTGAGATGTACCGTAATGGACTGAAATGACAGTTTCCATTTAATCAGCTTATACGTGGCTAATTAAGATAATGCCACAGAAAAACTTTTACTTTTTACATTTTTACGTAACTTGATTTGAATTGAGATTTCTGTTAGATGATTGCTTCCTCACTAGTTAATGATGCATATGGAAGACAATATAATATAGCAAGCTAAAACATTATCTCTTACTTTGAAGTAAGAACAAAGGAACAAAATAAAATTTTCAACATAACCTTATTGGGCTGCTTAGCTTATGTTTTTGAATTTAAGGTTAAAATATGTTTAGGATGAGGACTAAGGGATGTGTTTGGCAAGCATTACATTCACATCTTTGGAAAGATTAACAGGTGTTACTGCTGACATAGCTGAGTAATGATATGCTACTTTAAGAATCACTTAGATACCGCTGACTGTTGGTAGTAAGCTAGCTTCAAGTGCTTGTCAACCCTTTCTACAAATTTAAGCTGTAGACTATTGTTTTCTGCCTTCCTGAAAGGCACTATAATAATTTTCCTGTCATATCCTCAGAGGATCTATGACATCCTGGACAGTGAGTGAGTGAGAGTGCTTATATTTATTTGTAATTTTAAATCCATTATTTTGTAATCCTCCATGCTGAAGATCAACTTTCTCTTGACCTTACTTCTGTGTGATCCACAATACAGCTGAAATGAAGGCTGTTGGCAAGTACAAGCAGTTATACCCTCATTAAGCCCTCTTTGACATCAGGGTGACAGGGTGTTTGAAAATGCTGGTGGTCAACTTCAGGTTGATCTTTCAGTAACTCGTGTTTCCAACAAGAGTGCCACATAAAGGTCATATCATAGAGCCAGAGGACAAGCAGGAGCAGCAGGCTGCATTCACAGATCATATTATGCAATATTCATCAAGGATATGCAGCACAAACTCTGTGACCTTAGTTTCATTGTTCAGCCTTGGTTCTGATACATGCACAATGTTGAACAGCATTCACAACTCAACCATCACACAGAATGTAGAAAATGTATTTTTAAGGTTTAAATATTATATTTCAAATTTGCAAATGAAAGTCTCATTTTTTACTTGGTTTGTTTTTCATTATTTATCATTGTTGTGCTTTGTATAGTCTTTTTATTTGTCCCTGTTTTTCCTCACTTATTTTCACTTTTCACATTATAATAATATTAATAAAAGCAAATAAAGGTGTCATATATCTTAGCAGGGTTAAAAAAAAACAACTAACTGAAATAGTCTAAAAAGGTTTGTCCCAGAGAAACACCTTGTTCCTCATTCACCCAACTGTAAAACTTGATCTCAAGTTAGACGGTCAAACTATTCTTCAACTATTTAATCATATTTATTAAAGTGTTATGGATGTTAGAAATTTCCAAGCCAGCCTGACGAATTGACCAAGGCTCATCTCTTCATCATTCCCCATGCAAAACTACTATAATATTTATTGGAATTCATGACTGATTCATTTCATGATTGATTTAACATGTAGCTTGCAGAGCTAACTTCCTTTATAATGTAATGTGAAAATAAATGCAGTGAACCCAAAATGTTGCATAACTGTGACAAATATGTGCATGCTAATATATTTTACTTGGAAAACATTTGTAATCTGTTTGTCTTATTGTGAAGGACATTTGAACTTTGTAAATACACATTTTCCTTTGCAAATCTTAATTAATACACATCATTAATTATTCATATCAGAAGTTCAAGCTGGTGAAACATTAAACTACAGTAACTATGTTTTAAAACTTTTTATGATTGATTTTTGAGTACAAACTAAATCTGATGTAGCCTTAACATAAGTATGTAAAAACAAATACAACATACTATTACCATAACGGCATTGAGTGTATTTCTGCTATACTTGCTGCACTGGTTGTCTTCTACACTGCGTTCCACATTATTATGCAAATGTGATTTTTCTCTCTTTTTCCTAAATAATCTATAGAAATGATAGTTCTCATAATTTTCATGTCATCAAGCATTAGAGTATAACTCGACTGTTTTTGAACGAACCTCCAAATCATAACGGTTTTTTAAAAAAAAAATCAAAATCTTAAAATGCACTGTTCCACATTATTACGCACAATAGAGTTTCAAAACATTTTATTGTTGTAAACAACTGAAAATGGTCATTAGTTAAACTGCAAGCATTTGCAGGTTATATTTGCTGAAATCAAAAGCTCTTTCAATCAAAAATATCTTAACAGGCCAAATTACATTTTGACATAGGACCCCTTGTTGGATAGGAGCTTCACAATTCTTGCATCCATGGACGTTGTCAGTGTTTGGATGGTTTCTGCTGGAATTTCTTTGCAGGATGTCAGAATAGCCTCCCAGAGATGCTGTTTTGATGTGAATTGCCTCCCACCCTCAGATCTTTTGCTTCATGATGCTCCAAAGGTTCTCAATAGGGTTGAGATCAGGGGAGGATGGGGGCCACACCATGAGGTTTTCTTGTTTCATGCCCATAGCAGTCAATGATGCACAGGTATTCCTTGCAGCATGGGATGGTGCATTGTCATGCATAAAGATGATCTTGCTGTGAAAGGCACGGTTCTTTTTTTTGTACCACGGAAGAAAGTGGTCAGTCAGAAACTCCACATATTTCACAGAGGTCATTTTTTACACCTTCAGGGACCTTGAAGGGGCCGACCAGCTCTCTCCCCATGATTCCAGCCCAAAACATGACGCCACCACCTCCTTGCTGACGTCGCAGCCTTGTCGGGACATGGTGGCCGTTCACCAACCATCCACGACTCCATCCATCTGGACCATCCAGGGTTGCACGGCACTCATCAGTGAACAACACTGTTTGGAAATTAGTCTTCATGTACGTGTAGGCCCACTGCAGGCGGTTCTGCTTCTGAGCTTTGGTTAAGGGTGGCTGAATAACGATGATGATGGTTTATGCATAACTGCAACCCTCTTGAGGATCCTACACCTTGATGTTCTTGGCACTCCAGAGACACCAGCAGCTTCGAATACCTGTTTGCTGCTTTGCAGTGGCATTTTAGCAGCTGCTCTCTTAACCCGACGCATTTGTCTGGCAGAAATCTTCCTCATTGTGCCTTTATCTGCTCGAACCCGTGTGTGTTCTGAATCGGCTACAAATCTCTTTATTGTACGATGATCACGGTGAAGTTGTTTTGAAATATCTAAAGTTGTCATACCTTCTCCTAGGCACTGAACTATTTTTTGCTTTTTGGCAGCAGAGAGATCCTTTTTCTTCCCCATATTGCTGGAAAATGGTGGTCTGCTTAATAATGTGGAACATCCATTCTTAAGTAGTTTTCCCTTTATTTGGACTCACCTGCAAACTAATTGGCACAGGTGTCTGAGATTGATTGGAGTGATTGGAAGAGCCCTGACACACATTCCCATCCATGTGTTTAAACTGACAGACAAAAAAAATGACCTTTATGACCTTTAAACACAATTTGCATAATAATGTGGAACGCGGTGTATATTCGTTATACTCTATGTCTCTCTTACAGATGGGAGCTGTTAGTCAGAGGACTGAAGGCTGAACTGGATCAACAGGCTTGTGCCAGAGGTGACAGAGCTGACTGACACAATGTGAAAAGACATGCAGAGACCGCTGTACCTGTACATGTATTTGCTAACAGGCACACAACTTTATTTTTGAATTTTTGTTTTTTTTGCATGAAATATAACATATATGTTGTCAAAGTGGTGAGGACAATTTCTGCATTTTCTACTTTTGACTTCTTGCTTGTGTTTTCCTCACCTGCAGAGCCTTTAAGCTCTCTCGCCACGGGCTTTGGATGATGTGCGCAGGTCATGAGCATTCCTGGGTGAAGTCAGTTCTGACTTTTTGTTGTGCTTTTGTACAACTGTGGGTGATAATGAAATGAGGTGAGGTGTTGGGGTGAGGTGCGGTGAATTGGGACAAAACCTCACACTAGGAAATCTCCCCAGCACTGTATTTCAACACTCTCATAAAACCATGGAAGCTGAGTTTGTGTTTGTGTGCTTATACTGTATGAATGTGTGTGTGTGCAATCTTCCAGTGCACTCGCTCCCACGGGCCAGGGATGGTAAGGGGGGTGGGGCTCTGGACACCCATTGATAAGGATGTCCAGTGATGGGAACCGCATGCCTCTGGTAGATAAAATTAAAGGACAAAGAAAAAGAGAAAAAAGGAGAGAGACACACACAGAAACACTGATTTTGTAACCGGGGCGACACTGTCTCAGTGAAATCAAGGTTACAGCATGCGAAAGCAGACACATTTCCAGACACTGTAACAGGATTAGTTTCACTATTGAGTCTGCTGCAGCTCTGTGTGTGTTGCAGTGTTTGTGTAACTGTGTGTGTCTGTGACTGAGGATGCCACCACCCACACCACCCCCAAACACACAAACTTACACAAACACACATTTGCAATGCAATAGTAGGCAGCCTCCTTTCCCTCACTCCACAGAGGATTTTATTTGGTTATTTAAGGATTTATTTTTTTAATTTGACTCTAAAGTATAGCCTTACAGGTCATTGTCATAAAGCCTGTTGGTGGGTATTTAGTAAATGCCACATTACCATTCCCTGCAGCATGTCAATTTGACTGTTACCTCCTCTGGCTCTGCTAGGAACAATCCTGACCGGTGGCAACAGGCTAAATACATCTACAGCGCCAAGGCAGATTAGAAAATACTGGGAATTAATCATAACATACCTGGAAGAAAACTAAACTCATCTAAATGGCATTTTGGTAATTTTGAGTTCTTAAGAAACTCACACATTGTGTGTGTAGTTGCTTGTACATAGTGACAGAGTTATCAAGACCACCCTACTGAGTACAATTTGGAAGTTTTTGCTTGACACCATTGTTTTAGGGTCTGGAGAAGATTTAGACTTAGATGTATTTGATGTAAGGACTAGTTAAACATTAAGTGTTCACCAAAATTGTACAATCTAAGTGCATATCACACTATAAATTCAGTTAAGTACCCCACTTTTCTGCCTTTGTGCATTACATTATTTTATGATACTCAAACCTAAATATGGCTTCCTTCTGTTATCTGCTCTCCATTATTTAGAGGAATAGTCGTCCCGGAAACGTGCTTGTTTTCTTCGTTTAAATTTGATAAGAAAGCTCTAATTTTATTTTAATTACTATTCTAAATTATGATACTCTTAATATATGTTCACAAATTGTATATATTATATTTATTCTCTTTATGTTAATTTTGATGCAAGACCTATAAGGCAATGAGCGTAGGTTAGCATAAGTAGTGAAAGCACTTTTTCACTGCATTTGGCAGATGTTTGCCAAGAAATAGTTACAGCATGTAAACATCAAAAACCATAAATTGATGTTTTTTTAATTTCTGGTTGTATACAGACCAAACAAGCTAGATTTACGTTCATTAGTACATTTTTGTGGTTTTTGTGGGTGTATTTTTAAGCTTTGGACAAAGCCAGGCTAGCTGTTTCTCCCTTGCTTTGTGCTAAGCTTTAGCCAGACTTTACCTCCAAATTTAAGGCACAGACACAAGAGCGGTGTAGATGCTTCATGTGCTGTAGCAGAGTTTGTCAAAGTCTTGATGACTGAATGCCAATTCAGGAAGCAAGCACCTGATTGAGAGCTGCACAGGAAAAGCCATGTATGGTTGGAGGATTTGTGATTGGGCACATAATCGTGTTTGACATTAAATTCACTGAGCACAGAATTCACCTGTTTTCATATAAGATCTATTCCATCAGTATCAAAGTGAGTAACTTTAGCTTACAGCCCTTACATTGATAACAGAGGTATCACTATTACTAATTCCTGTGACACTCTCAAGGTGCTGCCTGTTGCCAAGCAACCAGTTGTTGTCTCCAACTTGTCCTACCCAGTCTGGCTTGTTTAGGGGTGGGTAGTTATAAGCTGAATAGTGTATTAAATGTAGGCTATTGGAAGTAGAAGATTACAGTTGATGACTTAAACATAATCCGACATTTTGTCATGTCCACAGTATAAATTGTGTCTGAGGCCAGTGGACTGCGCCGTGACAAACTCCACCTCCAGCATGCCATTGAGTATTGCATTGTTAATGGAAGGACTCTGGCAATAAACATGTCAAAATATGTTTTTCAATAAATAGCAATATGGCTCCAATGCTGCATAGACATTACCTAGTGATGTATATTATTAATCATCATTATCATTTAAGTTCAGAGTCAGTCTTCAGTGCCAGATTGAAAACTTTCCAGACCGCTGGTCATCATCACATTATGGCACTCATCGTCTATCTATATGTTGCAGGATGCTGTTTTTATGACCGCACCTAAAATGCAAATTTCCAGGTGTTTCATTTTTTAAAATGCTTTTATACACATGGTGTGTGGATGTTTGATGTCTTGCACAACAACCATATGCATCTTTACATCCATTTGTAAATATGGACTGCAAAACTACATGTATGACTGGTTATCATGGTGTTATTTTAGAATGTCATAATGAATGTATGTCGTCCTGACACAACCACATGTTTCCTGAAATACATGTCTTTAAATGTCTCACCACTCTACTAGGAAATGTAGGAAACCACATACTGTACATAAACTCTGTTTAGCAGCTGTCTTTCTTCTTTCCACAGCTGGATTTCACTCTTGGGACATCTGTGTTCCTGTTCAGCAGCATGACTTCCTTTTCACAGAAGGGCTGATCTCACAGTTCTGTGTCTCTGTAATGTATATAATACGCTTGTGGAGGAAAACTAACTGATGGTGCTGTCACAGGTGACTTATCAACAACAGAGTGTACAATTATTTTGACATTTCAGACCACCAAGACCACTGATGAAGCAAAGAAGGAGACAAGGATTCAGGAAACCTACTTTGAATTCAGCAGATCAAAGTGGCGACACCTTGAGACACATTCAATGAGGAGACACCAGAGGATGCTGCCTCTATGACATTAAGTCTCTCAAACATATTTTGAAGTTAATAAGAAGTGATAGAGATCAAATGAAAAACCTCAAAGGTGTACGGGGAACCGGGCCAGGCATTGATTTTCTTTCTCTCCCCAGGTATTTCCAGGCAGCCAGCAGGACTGATTGAGATTTGACTCCAGTGATACGGAGGTCCTGTTGGAGATGAGGTGGTTGGAAGTGCGGTACACCTTATCTCATCCTGAAGAACTCCCAGTGAAGATACGACTAACTCGCTCCTACACAAGGGCAGTGAGTCACTTTAAGAGTAATCTTTGGCTTTTTCGCTGCTGGAGTGCTCAATGACATTGTAAGGAAAATCTCTTTTTTCGCCCATTTTTGCGATATCTTCTTAAGCAATACCAGGAAAAGCCCCATTGAGCTCACAGTGGTTGGTAGGAGAACATGGAGAAGCTAATCTGTATCTGAGCGTGGAAAAACAGAGACAATGCTTTGAAAGAGCCTGTGAACAAATCCTTACATTTCACTTATTTCGTGACGATGTGCGTGAGTCAAAGCTTGAGCTTCTTGAATAATATTTTTTTAATGAGCAATTTCGATACTGGCTGTGGCAGCTGGTGCACAGTATGAAAATAAGATTCATTATACGAGGTGTTTCTGTGGAAAACTGCTGTGGTAAACAGGAAATGATGCATGTTACAACTTCAGGATTAGCGTCAACAGTTTGTTTTGAATAAATGCTGCAGCACAAGAATTGAACTGGACAGAATAAGAACTCAGTGTGCTTGAACAGAGAGGGCACAAACAAAAACAACCCCAGAAAGGGGTTTCAGCATCAAATATTTATTGTTTTTTTCTAATGTGTAAAATAGTATTTATTTATTCAATATTTATTTTTTGGAGTTAACCAAGCGCCCATGTGTTATGATTACTTGTAAAGAAGAAAGTGTTTTTTTTCCCAAACAGGAGTACTGTCCAAGTGCTGGGATCTAATGTCTTAACATAGCAGGAAAATACTGCACCACTGACTTTAGACCAAGCTTTTTTCTTTTTTTTTCTTGGTAAATCAACAGTACAATAGCTTTCTGCTGCCTCAAGATAGCAATATGCCAAAATGTGAGTATACAAGTGCATTTGCTGGCTACACAACTTCAGAGTGTGAAAATGATAGCCGTAATGACAGTTGTGCTGCAGTCTATGCTGCTTTGTGCCAGGAGTAAGATATGGTGTGATTTGGGGGCATTTGCTCATTTGTATCATTTTGAAAAGCAATAACAAACAAACAAATTTCAATCTTTACTCTGATGCTGTGAGGTAGATCCCAGAGACACCGTCGGCCATGATGTTACAGGAAGAGTGTCGATCCAGATCCAGATACTGTTGTGAATACACATTAATATTTTTATCTGTTGTAGCAGGTTTTATGTCCTTGTATTCTGCTAATTTATGAGCCTTATTGGTCAACTAGCAAAACAAAAAATGAATGAAACGAGACGCACAACAAAATCAATACTTATTAGGATGGATAAGGAAGTAAGCTGGTTGTCATCTGGCTGTTCTGCTAAAAAAATATGCCACCTTCATGCTCTCACTGATTATGGCTGCAGGAAGACAGACGGAGAAGGCTGCAAATCCCACTGATGACAGCTGATCCATACTCCTGTATGAGTTACTGTGTCTCTGGAGGTGAGGGGGCCGAGGGGATCGATCAGTTTCTGCCCTGTGATTGATTTTAATGTTGACCCCAGTGTCAACTTTGCCCTTCATTTGAACAAACTGTGGGACTGTGAGGGGAGCCAGTTCTTGTTTACTCCTCATGATCCAGCTAAATTTATTACTGGAGGCACTGTCATCGGCGGTGTAACACTGACCAACATCCTGCGAGTCCAGACTACCACAACAGATCTTCAGCTCCATCTACTGCACCATTATTTCTCAGAAATGATTTACGTTTTCATTGTTTTTTTATGTAAAGCTCCTTTAAACATATTTTTTTAATAAAAATTTAATATACCAAGGAGCCATTTTTAATCTTCAGATTGTGTTATAGAGTTCAAGTTGAGCCTCAAGTTCCTTATGTTTGTAATGACTTTTCTATCTGCTTGCCACCTGGTCTGCATAGAACACTGCATAGGTTTATCTAAGGAGTGCTGTCTTATCGGCTCTCCTTTATTTATTAGAATGCACTATCAGCATTGATTAGTTAATAAAAGGTTTTCTTCAATAAATTCTACAATAATCAATGAAGTTAAAAACTGATTTGCTTTTGCATGTATCATGAACATAAAGCAGAGTGCAGGTAATATGTTCCTAGTTCCCTGCTGCATGTTGCTATACCCTGCACATTTTGTCCTGGACTAGACTGATATAATCATGGTCTATCTGCTGATCAGATTATATTATGCTTCTATATTATTATGCTTTTAATGTGAATTCTGATTTAACCCTTCTCATCCATGTCTTGGGGAGTCTTTTGCCTTTATTGTTTCTTTTGTCAATCGAAGAATCACATCCTGTATTGATTTAGTAATGTACAGTGTATTTTAATGTGCCAAAACAATTATTATTGTTTCCACTGAATCCCAAATCATGATAAACATTATGCCAGTCAAAAATGATCATATTTGCACATTAGTATGTTGATGTAAGCATTTAGCTCAAAACATGTCTGCACAGCTGTATTAGCATTGCTGTGGACTCTTATTACTGAGACGTCTAATAATCTGTTAAAAGGTCAAATCCACACTCAGATCACTTTGCAGTGTGATATACAGCATCATCTATTTGCACCATTCATTGCATTCCAGTAGTTATCTGTCATGACGCTTTGTCTGCCATGTTTACTGTTTCACAACAATGTCTTTCAAGCGACTAAAGGTACCATAACTTAGAAGAAAACAATGCTAACATAATAAGTGACGATGCAGCAAGAGCAAAAGAGCGCTCCTGACCTTGAGATGCTATAGAGTTGATGCTATTAGAAAATGAACCAGATGGTTTGCCGGTCAGAGCTTTCTTCTTCTTTGACTTTCCCTTCTTCTAAGGACTTATTTCCATCACAACTAAATTTAAGATTTTCCACATATATGAACACAATCCACATTAAAAAGACATAATGTTGATGTTGTCAGTGTTATTTCAGTCCAGGTTGGACTACAAGGAGGCTGAAAGATCATACCCTTAAGAAATAGGATGCTTACTTACCGATGCTGACTTTCCACCCCAGTGCCACTGAACACAGCATAAACACTGAATGCTTTCTATTGTGAGCATATCCATTCATATTCTGTACCCAGAGGAAAAGAAAAATACTTGGATATGGACATCCAAGTTATTTTTTATTTTTTTTTACATTTTCAATAAAAAGAAGCTGATGCAAACCACAGCTGTTTTTTTGAATACGTGGCACATGAGTGTTGTTGAATTGTGTCAGATATCTCTGGTGGTAATGAGAATTTTTGACATTCCTTGCTGGCAAGCTTAAAGTGAGGCATTTTCAGGCTTGAATTCTAAATGCTCATTTTATGCAGCAGATCTGCTCTATTTTAAAATGTCATGACCTGTTTTACAACTTTTCATTTGATTCCAGTCTCTTCAACAGCTTTGTAAGATTAAATTTATTACTAACCGACCAGTGCTTTCAATGTCAGGTTAAAGTTATTAACTTAAAAAGTTGGCAGAGAGCTGAGCAAATTCGCGAGGGTTAAAACTCACTCTACTATTTGAAATTCACCATCCTGCCATTTTAATTAAGGGCAGAGAGACATCTTATCTCTGCTGTAATTAATAGGAAAGAACACAGTTTCCTCACTGTCTGTGTGTGTATGTGTGTGTGTGTGTGTGTGTGTGTGTAAGAGAGAGAGAGAGAGAGAGAGATATGAGCTTGTGAGATAGAATAATAAAATAGACTACTCATCCCTTCAGACCACTTATCTTCTATTTTCCCCTCAAACCCTGTGGCTGTTTGTGGTATGCGTTTCTTCACTATCAGATACTGAGGGCAAATATATTCACTTTTTTTTCTTTCCAAAATGTTACACATTGGACTTTAAAAAATATTAGTTTTCCCATTTTAACACGGGGCATACACTCAGGAAATAGTATTAATATGGAGGTGGTGCACAGTAGTTACAACAAATCTCAGAATCACAATTTAATCATCTTGTTATCTCAAGATGAGAATGCAGTTGATATTTAATTGAACTGATAAACAGATGTATATCTTGGTAATGATAAACAAGACAATTATCTTTATTTAATGAGGTATTATATAGACTGTTTTTTCTCAATAAATTGAATGTTGTTATCTCAAAATTAACAAAAAATAACCTGTTTGCACAAGAAAATACCTTTAGTCTGAAACAGCTGTTTTAAACAGCCAGTTGTGATCATGTCATTACAGTAAATTTGGCCATTGCTGCACAGTTTAGACTATTAGATGAATCAGGTGCCACACTAACTGCATGCTAAATGGACCAGCAGGTATGAGAAACATTTTTACCATGCAAGTGTAAACATTATAATATTGATATTATATTAATATATTATATATTATATATTAAATGACCAGTTTACCCATATGAACGACATACTACTGTGGCTCTCATCATTGGTGTGATTCAGTAGCAATATGCCATTAAATTAAGGCTCAGTAATGTTTCTGATAACTCAATAACAATTTCCTCTTCATTTACAACCACATGACCCTTCAGGCAGGAAGATGAATCCTCCCTTCTCTCCCAGATTGCAACAGGAATGTATCCCTCCCCTCTCCTCATCCTCCCCCCCACACTCACAATTACAGGTGCATGCAGTAAATACTGCACCTAATATATATGCAGGGTATCTTATAGCTCTTCATATCAGCCAATCTTCTCATTTTGGAGAAATACTTTATGGCTGCCAAGAAATAATAGGGCTGGCCCCTGTGTTAATTGCATTTTGAGATTCAGAATTATACAGCAGTTGGAACCTGAATTAAGTTATTTCCAAGCAGCTACTGCAAGGATTCCTTGTGAATATTAAGTTTGTGTAATGTGGGACACAATGTGATGCATACTGCTGGCAAAAGTAGCAGTGGGGGAGGCGGACCGTTGATATTGTGGATGTAAATATTTCCCTAATCTCTGTGACTTTAAAAAAGGGCTGATGTTTGTGTTCTAATTTCAGTTCAGACTGGCTAAGATGCTTCTTTAGAGGGGGGATTTTAGAAATATTTGTTCACTTGTCACCTCCTTATTCTCACTGGGTAAAGTTTGAAAAAGAAAATCTGTCTGAGTGCAACACACCAGTGGACTCCCTAGCATGCTCTGAATGTTCGCAAAACCTAAACACTTTCACTAACTGTTTAAGGGCTGAGTCATCACTGTGTTTTATCAGTCAGCAACAGTCACAAAGCAGATACTTGTTTGTAGGAAAATGTGTGAAAAAGCCATGCAATGCAAATATACAATAAAACAACTGTGGAGTGGTGCTGAATTTAAAGCAGCCAGTAATGGCAGGTCACCAAGAGAGTATTATGAACTACAAAGGCTTTGGTGCTGGTGGGCACACAGGGCGTTTAAATTAAAGGGAAGTTGATCCAGCAACAGCGCAGTCCATAAAATGTTCAATAATCAGGCTCCAGAGTTACTTGCCACCTGCCGTCCCCGCTTCCTCAAACACATTACCGAGAGGAGCATTGCAAGGCAAACTGGGAAATGCTGATTTTTTATTATCTGGGATTTACACTGGGACAACAATGAACTGCTTCTGCCAATTCAACAGGCGCCAAGCCAAGGAAATGTCATGGTGACAGTTCAAGGTAACTAAACTAGAGGATTTCCAAGTTATGAGGAATGGGAGAGGCTTGGCAGGATGTAATACATTAAACACTCATATTGAGTATGTTAATGTTATGTCACATGAAAGTTAGTGCATCATCGGTTTATAAACTCGTTGTGAATTTCATCCAAAACTTTATCATTTGCAAATTAATTATTCGTTATTTACATAGAGATAAATACAGACATAGTATCTACAATCCAGTGTCCTACTCTGGCTGATCAGACCTCTGCTAAGGTTGGAAATTTCTCCTAAGATGGGTACTCTCAGACTCGGAGTTGGGTTAGGACAGATGGTGTAAAGCATAGGAGTATTAAGACTGAATCAAACTGTTATGCTTCTCTGTAATTCTCACCAGAAAGTCTCTCCAGTCTGAAAACTTGTTTTATTGCCTATACCACAGTCTTTTGAGTACAATAGTTCACACTGAAAATGGAATAAGCTAATATCAATATCCATCCCTCTCTACAATACCTATCTTCTCCATTGATCTCTGTAGCCAAGGGTCTATGGAGACTTCCTTGAAGGCAGGGAACTGCTGCAGGTATCGCTCCACAATCAAGAGAAGGTGTTCCCACCTGTTCTTAATTACAGCTGACTGAGAGAGAGTGACAGAAGGAGAGAGGGGGTGTGTGTCTACTTTCTTCTATTGTGTGCCCATCAATTGGCTTAGGCAACCCCAGGTGTGTGTGTCAGACAAGTAACTCAATCAGTCTCAACTCAATCAATCCATCAGCTCTGGTCTATGAGTACAACCAAATTGTGTGGGTGCAGCCATCAAGCTGGTTGTCCATTTGCGCTGATAGGTTACTAAATGATTTAACCAAGGAATTCTGCACTGAGTTTACTGTATTTTTATTTATTCTTAACAAAAGATGCTGCTGAGCGTCCTTTGACTTTAAGACTGATGGCCCTGGAGCAGAAAGATTAAGTCTACTGTGATGGTGAAATATAAAAGTAACTTTGTTGTTACATTTTATATCTCCATCCAGAATATCTCATCCATTAGTGTCCCCTGTCAGAGATGTGTACGCTGCTCTTGTATGCAGGATTTTCTCCTTCGTGGAATAGTCTTTCACATAGTGCACTGACACTGTCAAGCAGTGGTCCCATGCCACACCTGTCCACCCATCAGCAATCACAGCCACACATGGACGTAAGTGTGTTATCAGACAGTGAATCTCTGCCAGGAGACTGATACTTGGTTTTAGGGGTTGTTAATCATGTCTTTTTTTATTGACAATAGCATGGTGGTATTGTAATTATTTAACATCATCCAGGCCAATTATCTTTTATGTACAACATCCTTTACAGCTTACTGACCTCCACTACAGAGCTGCCACTGTAGAAATAAGACAGCAGAGCTTAAAAGGTCCTGTCTGTAGGATTTAGGTGGATAATAAGAATATGTAAATTCATTATAATGTACCTTAGAATGAGCCCTTTATATTTACAAAAGGATTGATCTTCTTTCATTGAGTCTGCCATATTTCGTGGCCATGTCTCTACAGTAACCCAGACTGGTCAAACCAAACACTGGTTGTAGGGAGGTCTTGTATAAGGGGGATCCCCCCTTATACAAGACCTCCCTACAACCAGTGGTGGTCAAGACTGTGAGGCAAGCTCTGTAATGTCAGGTGGGATTTCCTGTCTCAGAACGGGCCTTTAGGACTATTTTCGCTATCTGAAGATCAGACAAACAAATGGCTCTGTCTCTCACACACTCTCAAGACTGTTCCACACAGGTGTGACTGTAGTAAATGTTACTTGCACAAATTGATTTTTTTTAATGAAATTTGTGCATTTTATATGTCACACTGTACAGCGCTGATGTATTGTTTATAAGAAATCATAGGAAATCCTAGCACTAGCTTCACAGAAGATCTAAAATGAGTTTACTGCAGAAGTGAACAGAAGTTTATGTTGTGCTTGTTTAACAGTTTTTCGATAAACTTCTATCAATCAAAAATGCTGAGAGAGGAGTTGAATTGCTATTTTAAGTCTCAGTCATAAACCATTTTAATTCTTGCCAATTTGCAGCTGGTTAAAACCTTTTTGGGGCACCAAAAATTCCTGTATGTACGAAAAAGGCCGATCATTCGTGATTTATTTTTCATTGTGGTGCATCATCTTGGCAGCAATGTCCTAGTGCATATACTGCATGGTGTGCTGTTTGCATTGGGCCTGATAATATGGAACCACACTTTTGATCTCTTCATAGATACTTTTTTTTTTACACCCGTGCAATGCATGCTTTAAAAAAACTGGTTTCTTGCTGTGTCTCTTTGTACTCTTTTTGAAAGATTTGCACAAAAAAGGAAGGTTTCGATCCAAAAAGATAACGTAAAAAACATCAGTAGAATTAAACGATAAAGAGTAAAAGTAAAAATGGAAAAAAACACATCAAAGAAACGTTTAAACAGTCAACAGAATAGAGAAATACAAAAGAATAACAAATAAATCACTGAAATTGGGTTGGCAGTATTTTTCAATTCGTCCAAAATGAATTATGGCTTAGTGTTGGTTATGGGTAAGAAATAAAGAGCAGAAATTCTTTTCTGTGGAAGGAAGTCACAAAATCAAATTAATTAAGTTTTATTTTTACAGCACTAAATCACAGCAGAAGTCATTACAGCCATAGATGTTAAATCTGCTCTAAAAAGACACCTGCTCATTAACCACAGCTATGTTCTACGTGAGTGGCCATCTGCTTTGACTCTTTGTGGAGAGAGAAAAAGGAAAAAGAAGGAAAGAAAACAAACAGCAGCACAATGCAAGTCCACATAGAGATGTAAAGTAAGAGTAATGGTAAAAGCACGGTAGATGGGACATGGCGCAGTAGGTAGCTTGCAATCACAGATCCTGGCTCTGGAGGCAGAAATAACGGCAGAAATCAACAACTGGAGAGAGGAGAGACACAAGAAAGCACAAAACTACAGGAGAGAGTAGATGTCAGGCTTGTAACATATAAATAAAAATGTGTACACAGACGGAGGGGAAGAGGAGGAGAGAGGGAGTGAGTGCATCATAGCCTCGAAAGAGATTGTACGCCAACTCTTTTGTTTTGGAGTTTTGGAGAGTCCATGAGCCACAAGTAACGCTGCAAAAAGTTTAAAGTGAAATCCAAAAGTTTCTACATATTGGGATGGACTGGACACAATTCAGAGGAAGTAGACATAACAGGACTGCAGCTCAAATAAGAATAAACTAAAAAAAAAAGAGAGCAATTATCAGTTTCCAACATACATTAGCTATTTAAAAGGTGTCTGCAAAATACATTATAAAAAATGAAATTGCTGGATTTGCTTTATGGTAATTGTTGGAATGTTTTAAAGTGTGTCTCAATAAAACCTTGTTTAGCAGGAACTACTTATGTTGCGCAACCTGCTCAGGTAATTTTTGATTGGCTGCTGCTTGTTTTTATAAATATCACAGATCATATGAACAGTTCTCAGTTAAAGCAGATGCATGCTTAGTTAGTTTGCAATAATTTGGATTGATTTTACTTCCATACCTTTGATGTGGGCCCAGTAACATTCATGCAGTGTTGTCTTTCATTGCAGCATGTCTTTGGGATGATGAGTGCCAGAGAGTAAAAGGACAGACTCATTATTTTTCTGTCTTGCTGTGTGAGGACAAATGGGATCAGAAAAAAGAAGTATCATAAACAAGGTGTTTGATGAATAGCAAAACACAAGACTCCTGTAGGACTAAACACTTTTCAGCGTTTATTTGTGCACTGCTGACCTCAGAGACAAAACCACAGGGTTCAGGCTAACTTTTATATTTAGGATCTTAAGAAACTCAGGATGTGAAAAGAAAAAGCAGTGGAGATGCCTTTGAAGGGACAAATCTTTTGTCTTACAAATGTTTGCTTTTCGTCTCTGTGTGAAGCAGGAACAATTACTGGAAACACTTGAAAGCTATTTTGCGCACCACAGTTGGAGGCTCGCTTAAGGGAGGCACTATATAGCTCTACCTGCACTACATGAAATACAGAGACCATTAAGCTCTCCAATAAAGAAGCTACTCATTCTTTCAGATCAGCGGCACAGGTCTGGGGCCAAATGGGGCCAAAAAACACAACGGAGACCAGACATCACCAGCCAGCTGTTTTCAAAGCTGGAGTCATTGTCTCAGGTTTGCTGGAGATCTGAAACATTCAATAGGTATATCGGATCAAATAGCTGGATGAAACACTTGGTGTGAAGGAAAGATTCCGAAGGTCTTTCCTTCCTGCTGCTGTGAGACTTTACAATAACCACTCCTGATATGTGCAACACTCTTACACTCCAATGTGCAATATTTTTATTTTTTTATTACAATTACAACCCTACAACCCACCTCCACTCTCGTTCGGCTGTGCAATATTTCAATCATCTGTGCTATTGCCACTGCATCTTGCGTAAACTCTTGTCTATTGTGATACTTTTATATTTATATTTGTTATTGTATATATTTGTTTATTTCTATATTATACTATTGCTGCCCTTACCTGCTGCTCTTACCATTGCTGTTGCAACAATGCAATTTTCCCATTGTATGACAATAAAGGTTTCTTAATCTTAATCTTAAAACATCATATGGAACATTTTGGAACATAATTTAAATGTACAGTTTGTAATTGTCTGCCACTAAGGATCTCTTACTCGAGAAGATTCAGTCTGGTCTGGGAGCATCGAAGTTAAACCATTCAGCTTCTCCCAGTCAGGATTTGTTCAGTTTTCACTGTTAAGGAGGTTTCTACCAGGCACCAAATTATCCGTAGAGGTCTCCTCCTTTCTGATACATATAGAGCTGGTTTATAAAACTGATAAAAGACACTGAATAAAGCAATCTCACATTTCTCAACTGTTTATTATATTCTATCAGTTGTCAAAATAATGATTTTTACAATGTTGTTAACTGATTCTGGATTTGAATGCTACAATAAAACTGATTCATTTTATAACTCTGATGCCTGAGGAATGTCTTAGGACTGGGACTTACTTTTCATCCAGTGTGTGGTCATCCAGTGCTTATTTTTTGTGCATTGTTTTATTTGTATATATCCTTTTGTGTCTGTCTGTCTGTACTGCATTTCACAACACTTTTTTTTAGTCTAGAAATAACCAGATCGAGTGTCCATCCACAGACTTGACCTCATGATTTATTGGTTGATGTCTGTTAATATTTACTTTTAACCCCTATTCTTCAGAGGGTAACCCCACTAAAATTACAAATGAAGTTGAATACATAATAAATATTAAACTAGATAATGAGGATAATCTTGTCCAAGGGTAAATGAAACTGACTTTCACCTGGATTCAGACTCTCACAGTTCAGAGAGGGAAAGACCTGCTTGAATCATATGTTAGTGAGAATAGTAAATACACAACAAGTAATAATTTGTGTTTTCTTCTGTGTTCACTGTTGGTTGTTGTGCAGAATATTTTTCACTGATAATCATTATGCCAGCGTGATCCAGTCTCCAGGTCTAATTAGCCTGGTCCCGAGTCCTGAGTGTGGATGTTTTCACCTTGGTCCTGCCAGGCTGGGCAGGGGTCTACTGGCAGTGAAGCCTCTGGCTGTCAACCAGATGAACCAGAGCTAAACCAGCAGAGACAAGGAAACGCCTGACGAGACAGCTGTTCACAAAGAAAGCTGAAAGATTTGCCTGTGCATGTACAAACAACCTGGAGGTAATTTTCATTTGCGCCTCATTTGAAATCATTATACTTCCCTGTAGCACAAAGTGATTATATCCATTAAAGGTTTACGGCGCTGTCGACCCTCAGCAAAGCAGTATTACTAGAATTTTGCATTCATGTGTTTGTGAATTGCGCTGTATCATCAGGCTTTTATGTTAGTAGCCGTTGTATTTGTTTAAAATAAATACATAGTTTTCTTCTTATTATTATTAATCAAGTATTATTATTATTATTATTATTATTATTATTATTATTATTATTATTATTATTATTATTATTATTATTATAACCCACAGTAAAGGAGGGCAGAAGAAGTGAGGCAGGAGATGCTACTGTTGTATTTTGGGGAGTTACAGATTGCTAAATGCCCCTTTTACCCCAGAATAACAGCATAGATTTCTCTGAGGTTCTGCTCCTTTGTAACTACCACAATTTACAACAACAAATCATAGCTTTTGTCAAATGTGCTTTTGCGTCTCCCTCAACCCTTTCTCTTTGAAACCATGTGCTGACTGGCTGGGACAAGAATATTTATATGCACACTGTTATTATCCATGAGAAGAATAGGCACCCTGCTAGCCTTCCATATCTGTATTTAGACCTCAAGTTGTGCAATTATCCATGTAGATTAGAGCGAGCCGAGCAGGCAGGAGATCAGTCTGTTTTAAAAAGCTTCTAAGGCACTGAGGGAGGCAGAAGTTATTTCTGCACACTGGAATTATTTAAAAGGTGTTGGATGACTGGTGGATAAATGCCCCCCCCCCCTTGGTTTACCAGTATTGGCTGATCAGTGTCATGAGCCAGTTTACGTTTTGTTTCACTTTTAACATTCAACCTGACATTGCAGAGTTGCAGACTTAGGATTGTCCAGGAGGAGGTCAAATGGGCCCAGTAGTGTTTTTCTATGGGATCCAATGGGGCCAATAAACAATCCTGTGAAAATTGCACATTTGGTAAATACAAAGTGATATTACAATGATATGATATTTTTTAATCCACAGCTAAACAGTAGCAGGAACAAACTGTATCTGTCCTGCTGCCGTCAGTTTCAACCAACACAGGTGAGAAAAGCGATTTGTGTATTGATTGAAGAAATATGTTGATTCAAGTGCTGTTAAACCTGTAAGCTGGTTTATATCAACCCATACAGCTGTGTCCGTCTCACACACTAGCCATTATTTTCTAGCCATTATCCTGTCCCTGTGTTTCATGGATTTAGCGAGGTATCTCGCTAAATCATTGCATTGCATTATTAATATGAATTTTGCTTATAAAAACAAATCAACATCAGCATCTGGTGGTTGTTTCATCTGTTTTTATCAGTTCAGATGAGCCATTCCTCACCTGTCCATTAGTTGCCATTGCTTCTGTTCATCACCAGATCCAATCACATGCGTGCACAGATTCTCCCTGTTAGCAGTTAGCCTCCCTGCCAGTAGAGAAATCACTGGAGCTTTGAAGTATTTCAGTTCTGCCTGCCTACATTTTTTTTTGCCTGTTTTATTATTCCTGAATTACAGCTTGATTTCACACGGTAGCGCAGTGACGTGTGCAGCAAACCTGATTGCAGCTATTCCAGACAATGCTTTTGATTCCACCAGATACACCGCAGAACATTTCAGAAGTGTCCCAGAAGTGTCTCTCCGCTCTGCTCCCAGTATTATATGCACCTGGTCCGTTTTCCAGGGAAGGCACATGGGGGCAGATCAAGCAGGAAGTGAGACATGGAAAAGGCATCAAACATCCGGTCAGTTTTCAAAATTTTCAAAACACTATATGCAGATTCCTGACAGCGAAACAGTCCACCCATGTGGTAGATGGGTGGACTGTTTCGTCTGCATTGAAATGTCAGGACTCTCAAGTGTAACCATCGGTTTTCTGTTGAAGTGTCTCATAAATGCCAAACCCACTGCCCACGCAAGCCATAGCTGTCCTTCTCAGCATATCAGCTGTAAATGATGTTTGCTTCTAGGTGGTGCTGCAGTAATCAAATACTCAAAACTCAGTAATGCGTTGGTTTTATTCATCCAACATATTCATCAATCCAATTATGCAGAAATACGGTAATGCTCTTGCAAAACACTTGATGAAGTGCATGGTGCTCAGCTGATGATAAAGTGTGTAGATCATATTTCACTGTCATTTCGGTTGAAGAAACATCTCTGGATGATCTTTAGATGACATAATTAAAGGGTATTGAGATAACACAACTAGTATGGACAGAACAAGTTAATCGTGAGTTGTCTTACATGCTACTTTACACAGTGCAGCTATTTTTATGTGATGCTGCCTTTCTCCATCTTCAAAACCTATATATGCTCCTTAAAATGAGAGCTAGTGACAGGCGCATATATCACTGGTTATAGATAACAAGTGTAAAGGTTGTGTAGAAAGGGGAGACTTTCATGGGCTCTGACGAGCCTTCCCTACATACTGTTTATATCTGCTCTTGACTGTAATACGTTTTTACAGCTCTGCAAGCTCAGCTACTGACGTTTTAGCATATTACATCCTGTAGTACATGAGTTCTGTGTGTCATTGTGTCACTGTTCATGGTGACTGTTGCAACACCTTGGTTTACATTATATTTAAGAATTTATATTGTTGTTTTGAACTCGTTATTCATCAGTGAAGGAAAACTCCAAAGCAGCTCAAAAACACTCCAATTCCTTCATGCCCTCAGAGAACAGAGAGGCAATCTAAAGCTAATTATAATGAACAGCGTGCAACAATGGCATTAGAGTGTTATTTTTTTTCTTTTTATTCGGGGAGCTGCAGCATATCATTAATCCCATGGCAACCGATGCGGCATCAAGGCCCAGCAGGTCCCCACTTATGCCACTGAACCAATCACTACACAACAGTCGAACTCGAGTGAATCCCTTCATGGCATGATCAAGAAGTCAAGTTTTCCATCTTCAGTGCAGTGTGACATGTACTGTTGGGCCCCATGCAACAAACAAGAGCTTGTTGCATTGATCAGATTTGTCTTAGTTACAATATAAATTAAAAACCATCATTTGAGTCTTGTAGAGATAACTTGCCTTTCTACACATTAGAAAATGTTTGACATGAGAAATAGCCTATTGTGTTTTACTCTGAATACATCTGGAGTTTAGATATAACACTGAAATGAACATAATTGAACATGGCAACGTGTTTGGTATGACTACTTGATTCAATAGTTTTTCAGTAGTTTTAAATGTTGCATCTTCATCCACATCACTTTTTGTATTCTTTGATGAGGGTTTTTTTGTGAATTAAACAACGAAATTGAGCAAAACAAGGACAAATCCTTGCTGCTAGTGCATATGTACTAGGCACCAAGAATCCACAGCTTAAAGGGGCAAAATGCACAGGTTCAGGTACAGGTGGCTTGACTGCAAGAGCACAGAGCAGGGGAAGAAAAGGGCTGGTATATACTGACTACATGATTGGAGACAGGTGGGAAAGTCTGAGAGTATCATGTGGACGGAAAGAGAATGGCAATGACCACAGAGATTCATAGAAATGCAGGGGCATGGGGAGGTGAGTATGTGGCTTAAGAGAGGCAGAATTGGCAATATAAAAGCTACTGAGGCAGCCACTGGGACACTTAAATAGCAGTTTTGTGAGCAGGATTCACACTATTAATGCTCACAAACATGCATCCACTCTTTAACAGGTGGCGTCAAACACGCTAAAACAAGAAATTTGCAATTACAATCTAAGCATTTAAAGAAATAAGAGAAGTTTAGGATATGTAAATGTAAAATTTCTGCATTTTCTTAAATGAAGACAGCTTTGTATTTACATATTTATTAAAAAATGATTTTTGCGTAATGTTTTAAGAGGTATTGTTCTGTCTGTAGAACCACAACATATACATATATGAGAGACAAACATAACTGATGTAATTAACCTGGTTTTGATTCAATTTTCTATCTTTCATGAACTTAATCCATTTACTAGTTTATATTAAGATTACTGTAACTCTCCATTCCCACTGTGATTGAGATCAACTAATTTAAAATGACTAAAAACAATATTTTGGAAAAGCCTTTTAAAATCTCTTTGCCTGTGTTGACAATTTGCATCTTTATTAAAATACCTCTCATAAATACAATTTCTACTAGGCCCCTTTGTTAATATTGCTTTCATTCATCATAGCCCTGACAGAGTGGCAATGGATATCGAGGGATCCATGTGGTGCATATTGTAAACATTCATCTGAGAGCAGCTTGTACTCTTTTCCTCTTCTGCATTGCTTTCCACCTTCAGCCTTAAAACTCTCACCTACAACCTGACAATACTTTTTTTAGAGTCCTTATGAGGGGAAAAACTTGTCACCATCATTATATATGTTTGTTTGTCTCCCCCACCTGGCAAATGCCTCAAGTGTGAAAATGAATTACATTTAATGATAAGAGAGAAGTACTAATTCCACTGCATGGTCATTTTTGAAGCAGCAGTTGGTGTTAGTGTTGTATTTACTTGTATTATTTGAGGAGATCCTTGTGTTTTTGTCAATGTTGCATTTAATATACGGGGAAAAAAAAACAATGCACAAAGCTTACTGAAGCTAACACCCAAATAAAAATAACATAGTTACGCAATGTCCTTTGTTTGATAGGAGCCAAACATGCAGTTGTCAGAAACGATACATTACGTTGGTTTCCATGCTGAATTTGTCTTTATTTGAAGCTGTATAAAAACAAATTAGTTTCAGTAAAACATGTTAACTAGAAAACGCTCACATTTGTTGTTTTTTTTATAACAGAAAGTATTTAGAGATTTTAATCTGCTCCTGGATCTTATCGCCTCCTTGGAAGAGGTAATACCCTAAAAATAAAATTAGATTGTGTGAATATGAGGGCGGCTGTTAACATAATGTGTTGGAACTGATACAAGTACATATTGTTCATTCCCATTTGGTACACATGGTGTTTGTGTGTGTGTGTGTGTGTGTGTGTAGAAAATGACGTTTCCTCTTCCATTTTGTAAGTTTCATGTGATAAGCCAACCAAAAATAGCCATATAAAAACAATGAACACTGATGCACTTTGCTGCCCTCAGCTTTGGTTTGATTAAATAAATACAAAGGGGCAGAAAAGCAAAGAAGTGTTGCTGTCTGAAGCTGATTGCTCAACATTTTTATGAACAGAACTAACAGATCATAGCCACCAAGACTGACAGCAGCTACAACAGGCACTGATAGTAAGCCTCAGATTGTCAGCAGCTATTTTATTTTTTTACATTAGGGTTGAAGGTGTTGAAAGACTGGAGTAGTCCTCTATGACTGAATGAAGGCTATCATGTAAGTTTAAAATTTATGTAAATCTCCAAGTTATATGAAACATTCCCACTTTTCAACGTTCAGATCAAAATCATCGAATGTCCTGCCCGCCTGCCTGCTTCACTTTAAAATCACTTTACAGGAGCTACATACTCTCTAAATTCTGTTTCATCTGGACTTGAAGTTACTTGTGAGAGACTGAGCTTACTTCCTCGTTGGCCCAGATGTGCTGCTGTTATCATGTTGGATATGGTAGCAGGAGAATTTTGAGTTTTGCTGTCTTGTCTTTTGGACAGCTAGCTCAGTTGTTGTTGTTGTTATTGTTGGAAAACACATTTTCTGTTTTTCCTTCTAGATCTGAATCAAAGGAGAATTACTGGTAGCATAACATTTGTTTTCCTTATCTGACAACCTTCCTCATAAACACCCGCTGTTTGCATCGATTAATCTGACCCCTCAGCTCTCGATGCACAAGACAATATGCAAAAAGAGCACGCAGATATCTCCACAACACCATCATCTGTAGACAGGAACATGTCATTAGAACTGTCAAGCATGGCTACTATATTCATAAATTCATTCATGTATGCATTCAGAGAACAATTTGCATCTGAAGCAGGATTATTATTACTTCCACTTTGCTCACACTACCCCCTGTTTTGTCAATCTGGCAGAGAGAATTTCATTTTGGGGTCATAGGTTGAAGGAAAGTTGATACCAGTCAGAAAAAATGCACTTAAATTTACAAAATATTCCTTTTATTTTCTTTTAAAATGCCAATATGCAAGCGCATCATTCACAACAAGTGGGAGGGTTTCTTCTTCTGTCTGTATTCAGCATTTCCTGTTTTTTCCTGAACCCATTTATTAAGCACACTTAATTTTGTCGTCTTAAAGGTGCCCCGTGGAGTTTTACTTGTAAACAAACAAACTCCTGTTTACATCAAAAGTAATTTACTAAAACACACTGTGTGTATCCTTAAGGTCTAACGAACCTGAATTAAATTGAATGCAGGTAAATAAAAAGCTGTTTTGGTGTTCATTTTCAGTTTCGTGACAGGTTCTGCATTTGTTATTTTCAAAACTAATTCATTAGAAAACTTCACTTTCTCTAAAAGTGACTGTGGCGGTACCAATCATCTGTATCCGTGCAGAAATGGAAAACAAGTGTATTGCATTTACCCGGTATTGGTTAGAAATAAATCAAACAGAGTAAAAATATAACTTCAGGAAGGAAGACTGAACCCAGACAGTTTTAAAGACAAGTGCACTGACCAAATCATGCCCGGATGCATAAAACTGTGCAGACTCACGACAGAAATGTGCATTCATACTGTTTTCACTGGATTTTGCAAGGTTCTCCAGCAGCACCAGCCCAGCTGTCATTACACACTACTGTTACGCATGGCTGTGGCAACTTATTTACCTCTAATTCATCACATGCTGTTAATTATCATAGACGCTGATATCTCAGTCACCGCCATTTAACATCAGACAGATGATCAATGATTAATTTACAGTGCTCATATTGAAACAGGCTTAAACTTCACAATCCAGGGTGAAATGAAAGACCATCGACGGGGAAAAGTGGCTTGAACGTAAAGAAAAAAAATTATAAAATTCTTCACGCATCATTTATTTTTAAAACATAACTTTGTAAATGCACCTATAATAATAACTGTTTGCTGTACTCTGTCTCTGATGTAGTTTATGTCTCTTGTCTTCTGTGTCAGATAAACCTTTCATCATCTAAAGCTATCTGTAGAAAACTGTGTGCCTCGTCTGAAGTATGCCTGAGCTGCACTGCACATTGTTCTAAGAATTCAGTCAAAATTCAGTTGTATGTGTGGCTCTCTGACGCGCGCCGGACATGGTTTTTAGCATGCACATCATCTGTACATCTGAGCCCAGCTTTCAGTCATACAAATCTTAACTGATCAATCATTTAAAGGTAAAGCAAAGTCAGTCTCTATCTACATTAAGCATAAAGGATATGATTTCACAGTGGTGTACAGTTGCAGTAATGCTTTCATTATGGTAAATGTGATGAGGCTGTTGGTGGAGCTGTTTGATATGTTGAATTGCCAGTAGTCAGTACATCAGATTACAAGTGTCTGAAGGAGTTAAAGGCAACACTTTTTGAGTGGAGACTGGTGAAGATTTGCCAAACTATAGCTTTCAGTGCTCGCATCCTCCTGTGCTGCTTGTGTGAAGCAAAATGCACAATGATATACAAAGTAATAAATCTTGCCTTGTAAGTGTTGCTTGAAGCGAGATAAAAGACATTTTCAGCCATCATCATTTCTAAAATCCAATATTATTAAGCAGAAACCATCTTAACTCTGCTGGAGAACACCAGTGGGCTCCCAAAACAGATTTTCCCCAAGATATCGTGATGAACTCACTGTTGGTACTTTTTGTCAAGCAGTCCAGCGATTAGTGATGTCTGGCGGGTAAAGGCCATTTGAGCGGAGAGGAACAAAACCCCTCATTGCCCATGATGCATTTCAATGAGAAACCACACATAAAAGCGATTTGCCTTCAAATGATTTTTCTTACGGGGCCATCTTCTGTGAGTGTCCTCTCCCATTGAGTTCTTCTGGCATAAGAGCTCCATTACAATGATTTAGTCTGCACAGAACAAGCGTGCACTCAAACAAGCGTGTGCCCACGCACACTCATACACATTCACACACGTACAAGCACATACGCACTCATGCCTCAGGCCAAGGGACCCATCAATTAGAGTGGGTTCAGTCAAGTCATCATCATCTTCCTCTTTTCTTTTTTTTCCCCCTCAGTGCACAGAAGTGGCACAATATGGACTCTCAGGCCCTCTCAGCACTTTAAATCTGGAGCACTTGCATAAGAGTCTATTTTATAGGCGTGTAAGCAAAAATAATTCCCAGATCCTGCTGGGATATTGGGAGTGGATCTTGTTTTATGTCATGGAGGTGAAGGTGTGAAAGTCAGAAGGGTATTTTGGGGAGCACAGATTGGCAGAATGAAGCTGAGGCCATCAGATCGTGTTTGTCTGCTGGTGTCTGTTTTGCTTTGTACCTCTGCTGTTCGCTGTCCTGGAGAAGAAGGCTGGTGTGCTCGTCAGGGAGATACATTTACCTTGTGCTGTCAGATGTCATCTTAGGAAGATGTTGGGAACAGCACACACACACACACACACACACACACACACACATACACACACTCCACCCTCCCATACCTGTTTTTGATATCAAGTCCTGTTTCCTGTTTGCAAGCTTATGCACCGCTGTGCTGTGCATATAGAGGTTATTACTGAGCGATATTTTTTTAAATTCAGCATAGTGCACGTATGTTGTTGCAGTAAATATGAACCTGGCTTCATATGCAAAAATTTATGCTGCACTATGCATTTTTAGCCTTGCTGGCGGCAGGGCTGTAGGGAAAGTTGGACCACGGCTTTGACTTCAAAATAGAGCCTTTAAAATGTTTTATGAAGAAGCAAATGCATTAAGCATTTTTGTTGACATGACCTCTGTTTGCTGGAAACCTCCTCAACAGAACCCATAAGACTACAACACATCAGCATACAATAAAGCCTTTGTTTTGGTGTTCACTTGTCTTTGACTCAATCAGGGAGGAGTGTTGGCTCTGGTTACTAAATATACGGCAGTTCATGGTATTTATAGTGGTCTATTTTTAAGGTGTTTCATATCCTTTGCTCATCCCATTTACATGTTGTTCATGAAGGAGATGCAATATGGACAGTTAAATATGAGCTCCATGTACTGACATTTGAAACCCTTGTTTAACTTTAAACTTTTTTGAAAGTAATACTTCTTTGCTTTCTTTTTGAGATCGAGACTAAAAGATCAATAGCACCTTCTTGTCTTTGTGTTAAGTACAGAGCTGGAGCCAGGACACGGTCAGAATAACTTACTATAAAGACAAGAAGCAAGGGAAAACAATCAGCTCAGCTCTGTCCAGAGGTCTGTTAACACCTCAACAAACTCACTAATTAACATTAGTTTGAGCTCATCTGTTTAATCTACACATAACAGGAACAGGAACAGGAACATTTGTGACTTTCAGGTGGAGGATTGACTGGTATTAACTACTCAAATATGACTCTAATCATTCTTAGAAAAAAAAGCAAACAAGTGTATTGCCGACCCGACATGCTGTTGTTAAATTTAATTGTTTTTCATCTGTACAGCTACATGAATATTACTGCATTCGCATTCAAGAAGTATTTAAGTTGATTTGAGAGGCCACTACATGAGGTTAGACCATACAATGAATTACTTGCAGTGCCCCTCTGAAAACTTACCTTGTCCTGCACTGAGTGGCGGCCTCGTGAACAGCCGTTTTGCAAGTGAATCCACTGATGGGCTCCTTCAGCCCCGGGGTCAGAGCAGTGGCCATATTGATTTTGCTGTTTATAAAGACAGCAGCAAACAGGGCAGACTCTGAATGCCAACAGGAGTAACTTGAAAAAGGCATAGCCTGGAGGTATGTCTCTTTTCCCTGTCTCTGCCTGCCTCCCTGTTTACCTTGAATTCATCTTCCCCTCTCTGCCTCTCTCTGTGCTCTGCACCATCACTGTCACTCCTCTGTCTTTCTGTGCGTCTCTCTCTTTATCTCCCATCCACATATTCAATTCTGCATGGATGAGTAATTTTAAATAAGATAAACAAGAATCATGACGATCTGACAAACACAGCTGTTATGAAACTGAGGTCCAGAAGAGACAGTGTTTGTTGTGGGGAATTCTCCGCCATCCAGCTATGGATTTCTCTGACAAGTTGATAAGTAATGCAATTAAATGGACTGCACGCTGCAGAACAGGGATTATTTATTCACGGCTAAAGCTCATTAAATTTTTGTTACAAAAGCTTCCTCAGAGTCTTTTTATGGCGTGTGTTTCATTTTATCTCATTTATGTGAATTCCTGAGGGTTCTAGGCAGTGTATGAATTATTGCATGGTGCCTAAGTCCATGTTTCAAACCCTGATTTAAAACAAGGTTAGCTTACCACAGATGCAACGCTCTTGATCTAAGGTTTTGGGCTGAATACTGGTATGTAATTTATATTAATGTATCATAAAATGTAACGATGGGGTTTATTTCCTTGTTTGAAAATATATGGCTGTGCATTATATATGAATTTAAAATTTTAAAAAAGAATAAAAAAAACCTATAATAAATAATCATAAGCCTGTCTCTGAGAATGTTCCTGCGGTCATTTTCAAGGCAGCGAGCGGGTGTGGTGATGACGTTGTATGTAGAGTAGCTGTTGCATATTGTTTTCTGCTTGCCCGTCAATTGCTTTCCACTCTTTCCGTTCTCATAGTGCAGATAGGTCCAAATACTTACAGTGTTGAGATCAACAAAAAACAGTCATCATTACAGATGAGTCCTCCTCCTGCACTCTCAAACCAGGTCCCACTAGTCACAAACACAAAACAGTAGCAGTGCAGCCAGAACACGTCTGACATGGACAATCTCTTGTGTGCTACATGTGTGAGAGGGTAATATCCGGACTGGCACAGTGTCTTCTTCTATGTTGAAGGAGCACTTTAGAGTGGTAACATACACTGATGCTGCAACCACAGCAGAGAAAACTGGGTAAAAGTAAAGCAATTTCAGCCCCAAGTTTAGCATTGTCTCTGCCAACCGTCGTCTGGAAGCTGTAGTAGGAACGGTTAACATTATGCTTAAGCCAGCTCATTAAGGAAGTCATCTGATTATAAAAATATTTAAAATTCTTCTCATTATTACTAGGTGTTTATTTTGGTCTTTGTGTGGTGACGTAGCCTTGAGGACTTTTAAATCACAATGCTACAATTGTAGAGGACTCAGTGGTCATTGACTGTCAGCCATCGTCCATCATCCCAACCCTAACACACACACACACACACACACCTACACACACACATTCAGGCACAGACTGACAAGGTGAAAACAATAGCTGTGCTGCTGTTGTGGCTGATCATAATTAATAGTGATACACAGGAGGACTTTTTATCCAGTCCCTGAACAGGACGACTTTTCCATTTAAATGCTGCTGACTGGTTTTTGTTTACTACAGTTCATGGGTCAGTGCCATCCATCCGAGTGACAATTACGCAGTATGTGAGAGAGCAAATAACGCCACAAGGCTTCAATAACAAGGAGGAGTTGGAGCATTAGCATTAGCTGCTAATTAGCTGGCGCCTTGTTTTGACCACTCCTCTCTGAAACTTCTCTGTCAGTGCACTTATCACATTCTGAGCATGTGCCACGAGGTGTGTGGTGGTGCCAACATATTTTATCATACAGGAGACTGCAACATTTGTATAAGCTAAAGCCCTGAACTGTAAATGGCAGGCAGTGGTGCAAAGATAGAGATAGACGGGAGATAGACGCAGACACTGTGGGGGTATGAATGCAAAGAGAGAATACAGCAGACATCTTAATATTTCTGGGTTAGATCTGTGGTCGTGTATTGATGTAGCCAAATCTCTGACTCTTCTCTCTGTCAGTCGTTACACTACTGCTATCGGGTATAATTACTTGACCTGCATTTAGTTGACTAAATCACAATGACAACAAACATTTAATGAGTTTTAAAGGAAACAAACAAACAAATAAATAAATAAAAGGAAGTTTAATTTAGAAATTCAGAAATTCCTGTTTCCATATTTGGTTTTTGTTCTTTTTTTATTTGGATTTTTTTTACTTCTCCACCTTTCTCCTATACATCATAGACATACTGACAACAGTGAGAGTGACCGGTCTGTGTCTGGCTCTCTTCTGATAGCTGAAAGTCTCCCTCTGAAAATGAACATCAGACGTGTGGCAACACCTTCCACCGCATCTATATTGCTAACTGTATTTATATAGAGAAAGAACTTAGCCATGTAGTGCTGGAGGGCAATGCTGAACGTCAACTGGAGCAACATTTGTATAAGCTGATCTTTGCCTTCAGTCCAGTGGGCTTGTTCTCAGAGCAATTCTAGTGCTCATGCTGAGAAGCTTGTATGTATAAATGTCAAGAAACCACAAAAAGTTACCCAATGAAGCCTCTTTCACTTGACAAAGACTCTCATTCATACCCTGAAGTAAATTATAATTGCAAATAATCAAACAAGAACAATAATACAAGACTACAGCAGTTTTGTGTGTGACAAGAAACTTGAATTAGGGATTTAACAACTAAAATTCATTAAAAGACCATTAAAAAGCAGCTGTTCAAACTTCAAAAAATTACATTTTTGCCAAGCGGAGACATAAATAATTTTCTCCCTGTGTGCCAGAGGTCTGTAAATTTTGGGTGAGCTTCACAACATGACCGCTGTCCTCTCAGATGACAGCTCATGAGGTGACCCTCTGCTTTTTCTTTAGGGGCTCAGCGTAATGTTCCGCAGCCCGCTGCGACACTCACCACGGATGAGCGTTATTCTGTGTCCCCGGGAAAAGCTGATCTGCAACACAGCGTCGTCCCCCAACCCTGCGGTTTATGTACCCTGATGGAGACTCTTAATTTAATTTGGCAAGATGGGAGTGTCCTCTTACCCTTGCCCTGTGCAGCTGGGTCTCTCCTTCACACGGCCCCCCCTGACCGCCTCTTCACCTGCCTGGCTTGCTTACACTGTGCTGAGTCACAAAATAAAATATTTAAGAGTCTGCACATCTGTTATGTAACAGGGAGGGACCTACAGACGGGTCTTACCTTTGATTTCCTCTGTTCTTTATCTTTTTGGACATTTGACTAAAAATTAAGTCTGTCTGCTGCTTTTACTCCCGCACACAATTTGTTGATGACACCTTTTTAAAAGCTTAATGTGAAGGGGAATAAAAAAAATTAAATACTGATACTGTGATTGTTTCAAATAAAAGGCTACTATGAATGCCAGGGAAAGGAAATGTTGAACATTAAAACTTTTGAATTTCAGCCCTGAAATCCTGTGATGTGTCATCAGTAAAACAAAAATGCTCGCTCATGGTCGCAGAATTACTTCAGCACTAACCAATGCACCTGTGTTCATCTAAATAAGGGCAATAATAAGAATGAGGGCAAAGCTGTTGATTTGTACGAAACATTGCTTTTTGCAGCATTCTGTGGAAAAAACAACATCTAGATAGTTTCATGAGGACATCTATTTTTATAAGGCTGGCACAACTGCACGCACAAACACCACTGTGAACATACATTTTTCCATGAAACTTGTTACACAGTCTGATGTAAATGTGTTTGTCATACAGGTAATGAAGAATGTCAGTATGTCAGATTTTTGCTACTCATACTTGAATATTTTGTTTGCTGATCTTTGACCTCTATGGTTATGGTCTTGGCCAGTTAAGGCAACTAAAAATAGTTGATTGAGATCTGGAAAGATTGGGGTCTTGGTAAAAGGAAATCATTTCTGACGTTTGGTAGGAGATGGGATATAAAATATAGTCTTTGTTGTCAACCTCAGTCAACATGTACAGCCGTCTGTCTACTCTGTTCTCCCAAAGAAGTCTTTGGGTGCCATAAAAAACCTCATGGCACTACCTTTGCTTTAGAGAAAAATCAGTTATCATATTTATATGAACAACCAACCTGTCAGGAAAACAGAAATGTAGCTCATTGTTTGATCGTATGACTGATGCTGCTATTTTTGCTTCTCAAGAGGGAAAACACAAGCCTGACTTCATATAATATATTATTATTATGTGTGTATATATATATATATATACACACACACACACACACACACACACACACACACACACACACATTCTGTTTTCTTGGACTTTTATGGTATTACCTTAAACCCACAGAGATTTACACTTCACATCAGGAGCCCAAACAATTCAGATTGCATACATTTGTTACTGAGATGAAATGAAAGCTCTGAGGTTCAGAGCATGGCTCATCAGAGCTGAAATGCCGGCTTGAACAAATTGAACTAAATTAGTTTAAATGACTTTCTAAATCATTGCTGCTACAAATGTTCTTGGTCAGGTCAAAAAGATGTTCTGAGTGCACCTGGAAGACGTTGCCCTTTTGATTTTCAGTTATGGTTTCATGTCAGCACAGCTCGTGATTATTGGGTACATGGAATGTGAAGGTCAGTCCAAAGTCGCTCGCTTGCTGTCATAAAAGGGGCTGTCAATTTGTTTACCAGAACAGCCATCTCTGCTTATCAGAGCAACAGGATGCTTCGATTACTGGCTATGTAGATGTCAGTCATAGGATGTACAGTACTACTCGGAAAATTAGAATATCCTGAAAAAGTGCATGCATTTCTGTAACTCAACTTTTAAAGGTGACTTTTTAAAGGCTCAGGACCCTTTTGCAGGTGTTTTGGATTACTTACCTGATTAGTGTGTGACACTTTGAGCCTACAATACTGAAGCTTTTCACAGTATTCTAATTTTCCGAGTAGTACTGTATATATGAGAGAGGAACAGTCTTCCTGAGGTGCTCTCCTGAGCCTTTTTTTTTTTTTCAAAAGCTGCACTCATTCATTATGCTTGTGATCTCATTGTGCACAACATATTATTTCACAGCCCTCAACAGTTATTATTTTTGTTCAGTGTAAGTGATTCAAAATATTTTCTATCTCGTGAACTAAACGCAACCTTTCAACTTTTCCCTCTGTCAGTGTAATTTTCACCTAAATGTTATTTGCTGTTTGGTTACAGTGCAGATTAAATTGGTTTTTTGCTATCGTTAACTGCATTAAGCTTCAAGTTTCTATGGCGACAGCTGTGAGGTAGGGTTTGGTTGGGTGTGAGGGATTATCTTTATTTTATCGCTTTATGCACCTAGAGGGAATAAGAGGAGCTATGAGCGCCAGCATGATGGGTAATTACACTGCCGGATTGACTGCTTTGCTCGTTTTATCCAATGTTTCTAAAGCTGAGACACTTTTCTACATGCATCCACCACTCTCTCTGTGACAGTGCTGATATGGAGATAGAGCAGGAACGGGAATCCATTTATATTCTGTATGATATGCTAATGGAACGATTCAAAAAAGCAGCGTATCCCACTACATTTCCAGTCAGTCAGCACTGATCTTATTGTAACGCTAATTCTAGTTTTAGCCATAGTAGAGCTGTTATTTGTCTGTTTTTGGATGTTCAGTTCCACAAACATACCAACAGTCTTAGCTCCCCGAGCTCAGCGTTTCCATCTCTTCTCTTTGTTAACTTTACTTTTATCAGACATCCTCCTCACACCTTGCCCCTTTCCCCCAGTGCTATGTCACACAATAGTGTCGGACCAGGTCTATTTACTTTCCAAAATTGCAGTTGCCTGAAAATGAAATATCTTATCAGGTGTGAGCAGCCTGAACTAAATCACCCAGAATTTGGGGTTTACATGTTAATGAGGGGATTCTGAGTAAACTGTTAAACCAATCAAAGAGCTTTGTGGGCAGCTGTGCTTCAACACAGTAACAGTGCACACCTGCCTATCTTCTCTAATGTGTATGTCCCGCCTAAAAAAAAAAAGTCATCAAGCCTCAAAGTTATAAAAAGAGATTTTAATGTACTTTGGGAAAATATTTCAGAATTTTAGAGTCAACTGAAGGTGAAAGGCCACTTTTGGTGTGAATGACTGTGTGTATTTATTACCTGAGTGCATAGATACATTATCATTTGAGTAAACCATGGGGGTCACCTCATGGTGTTTAAGGACTAACCACCAGCCATCTGATGATCATGATTAAGGCACAGTCACCAGCACTATAACTAAATATAATATAATATACATAATATAACACATATTGCCGAGTTATACTGCACTGATAGAAAGTGAACAAATAGCTCAGAAAAAGTCACTCAAGAATTAAATGTTGAT
This sequence comes from Datnioides undecimradiatus, assembly GCA_008933995.1. Taxonomy (NCBI): domain Eukaryota; kingdom Metazoa; phylum Chordata; class Actinopteri; order Lobotiformes; family Datnioididae; genus Datnioides; species Datnioides undecimradiatus. The sequence goes on from WARS01000015.1 coordinate 12,888,638, forward strand.
TGCACAATGTAATGTCTGTAGAGTGATGTCAGTTCTGTTTCTACTTTAAGTCCCATGACTTCAATGTCTTTGTGTTTCACGTGAGTATTTTCATTTTCTGATACTACTTCACCACATTTGAGGTAAATACTGAATTTTTTTTACCTTGATTCAAATGAATAATCAAATATAGCAAAAAATAAAGGGTATTTCATTAATAAACATTCTGATAAGACGATTTTAAGTACTTTTACTTTTTAACAGCATTTTGAATGCGTGATATTTTCATGCTTCTTGTGCTTCTATATTTTTTTTGCTGAAATTAAAGCACTTCTTTTAACATTGAGCACAAGATCCAAGCTGAGCAACTTCTGTCAAAGCTGGCTGAGAAAAATGGGTCACAGATAAACTTTTCATTGACATAAGGATTTTCACTTCTGCTTGGTGCGTAAACAGTGGACAACAAATTGATTACAGTTGTTCAAAGCTCTTCAGCTGTCTAAAACATTTTTTGAAAGACTAAAGGGACAAAAGAGTAATGGATTTTCCATTGTTGGGATCAGTTCTGAGCTGTGGAGTACGTTTTCTTATCCTACATACCAACACACAGTCGCATACCAACACACATAAACGTGTACATGTTGTAGAACTACAAACTTTGTGGCACTGTTGATGCTGTAAACATTTGTGATGTTGTTGAGTTTACATTACATTATGTTACCTTCATACTAAATTTCTACACCACCTACTTGAGTTAAGATATGCTTTATCCATCCGCCTAGTGCCATTTGTTGTCAGCGTTTAACCATTCCTCAGTACTGGGAGCAGTGGCCAATGTTTGGCTTCTCAGGAACAGCTCCAGTTCTAAGCCAGCCTTGTTAAAGAGCCCTGACTGGACAATTGGGCTAACGTACATGTTTTTGATGATGGGGAAACCAGAGCATCAAGAGGGAATCCATGCTTTCACATGGAGAACATACAAACTCCATACACACTCTGTCTAGGTTGGCGTTCATATCCTCAGTTGCAGTTGAATAGTCTTAACCTGACGTATACCTATAACCTATTTTTAGTGGCCGCTGTGATAAGAGCCAGTTATAATGTTAAGGGAAAGTGCTTCAGTGCTTCCTTTCCTATTTCCTTTAGTGTAGGATACTATTACCCTGACCCCCTCAATTCCTTGTTTTTTATTTCATTATTCCATTTTAATGTCTCAATCTTCTCTCTTGGTGTATCTCAGTCATGTTATTATATTGCTTCAAAATTTGAATCCTGTTTGTTTTGTGCATCTATTTTGTTTCCTGAGTAACTGAGTGATTGATGTTTAGAAAAAACCCAGTGTAGTGGAGTTCTCTCAGCACTGCAGTTAAAAGAACAAGATTAAACTGATGATTGTAAATAATTACTAGTAATTATTTTCATCATAAAGGTACAAATTAATGAATACATAAATTCATTAGTATTCTCTATCTTTGTTTTGTTTGCTATGATTAAAAAAGTAAATTGTAAAAACTGAATTGTAAAATAGTGAAAAATGCTGTCACAGCTACAGAGAGCCCAAACGAACAGCTCCACCATGTTAAAATGTGGATTAAGAAGATTAAAAAAACGCAAAACAAAACAGAAAATGCTCACATTTGTGAAGCAGATACCATTAACTGTTTGTCTTATGAAAAATAATTTAACGATTTTGTTTATGCAGTAACTAAAACTGTCAAATAACTGGTCGAGTACATAGTACATTTATCTGTATGAAAATGTGCTGGAGTACAAAATGGAGAAGAATGGACAAATATACAAAAAGTAAAAAACCTCAGATTTTCACTTAAGTACAACACTTGAGTAACTGCTACATGTCTCATTTGAATGCATCCAGTCTGTGATACAAATGATATTGATCATCACAAAAATCACTTCTTGTCAAAACTGACTGAATCCTCTGAGTAATCTCTTTCTTCCCCTTTCTCTCTCTCTCTCTCCTCTGGGCACTGGCATTTTCCCTGGCAGTGTTTTTATGGCATCATTTATCCATTTTGTGCAAGCAAGGACCTTTTCAAATTACTGCAATATACCTCAACTTCATCTAATATTCCCCATTTTGTCATCTGCCACACCTTTTCACTGCAGAGAAACAAAACAAAATGTGCTGCAGACAGAGTACACCACTGAGCTGAAATGGTTTTCAGACTCAGACTTCCTGAGGCAGAACCCCAACTTGGACACATGTACAGCTGTTGCCATCAAACCAGTGAAAACACAGCCAATAAGGCACAGAAGCATTGGATTAATCATCCTGACAACATTTTAGTTTTCAGGGTTTTCTAGCTGAGTTATAAAGCTTAAATGTTCATCCTAACCTTATAACTTAACGTACAGTAAGACTGCAGGAAAAAGTTGTGCTGAGGAACGTTCTTACTGTCATATCTCTTTAAAACTTTTTAAAAAGTAAGCTCGGCCGTGTTGAATGTGTGTGACAGCTCATCCCCAGATAATACCAGCAGTTGATTTCTCTTGAAGTTATGTGGAGGTGTGCGTGCTGAAAGTGAAAATAAAAAAGAAATGAACAATGCAATGAAAAGAAAATACTTCTCAGGGTTTTGAAGGAAGGGTGAGGCTTAGCGTCACTGTGGTTTTTTTTCACCTGAATAAAAATAACTTTCAAATTATGCATCAGTGGTTGAAACAGCACCAAAAAAGAAGCATATTGACTCAAACTCCCCTTGGTCAAAAGAAAGAGACATGACATTTCTGGACATCGTCCAGAGACCATGAGCATCCTGTTTCACCTGGATGTTGAAGTTGAGGAGTCTGAATCATACTCTGTTTTTCTGAATACAAACCATTTGACTTAAATTAAATTGCTTTGGAATACGTATAAACTAAAGGTATGTTTGTGTATTTTTAACTTCTTTTAACCAGAGGTGCTGTCTGGTTTACTCAAACCTTATGTTTAACCTCACACATAACACCACCAACAACTCTCACTCATTTATACAGATAATCATTGTCGCAGAGCTCAAGCTCTTCAACCATAATGCTTAAATCCTGTATTCTCTGCAACAGAGTGTGGTCACATATCTGCAGAGATAAACACTCCTATAGCATGAGTTATTGCTTTGGACTGAATCTGCAGTGAGAGGCTGTCTGCAGGGAGGAGGACTTGCCTCCCAGTCTGGTTTTGCCACTAATCAACACATTCGGGTGCTGCTGCTCCATATGTTTTCACTACTTCAGTTAAACAATGTCGACATATAGTTTGACACTAATCTTTTTTTTTTTTCAATTTAACTGTAACTGAAATGGCATTGTTTCCATGCTCTGGTCTGTCATTGGCCAATCAGATGGCAGTAACAGTACCAGCTGTCAGCTTGGCTAAGCTAAGTAGCATGCTAAAACTAAGATTTATTCATGTATGTTGAGAATGTATCTGAAAGTTTAACAAATAAAATCTGAACTCCTCTGAAAACAATTTCCTATCATTAATAAACACGGGACGTCATTGATGCAGAAAATGGTGATTAGTGGATTTGGTTCTTGTAGAAAACAACGGTTGGTTTATTTCTCTGACATAGTGGATCTGATCCTCTCAATAAAGCATTATCAGGGAAACAGTAGGGTCACGTCCTATTATGATACATGTAGATGGTGAGTGTACTGCATCCCTGCTGACTTTAATGTGTCACAGAAACAGAGAGAGGTCCTACCAGCATTACTGGGTACCAATACATGTACCGTTGCTGGCAGAGCTACATACAAAACTGCTCTATTAGAAATGATTTCAGCTTTTTATGTCATAGTGATGTAATGTCTTTACCATAGAACATATTAAATTATTCATCATAATTGGTGTTATTAATCCTCCAATGTATATGATGTCATGTAACACTTCAAAACCAATTACAGTCACTGGGTGCAATTCTCTCCATGAAAACACCAAGGCTAAAACATGACATGATTGTCTCTCCGCACTTTAATACGCGCTTTTTCCACAACAGCTCTGTGTCCTTCAGCTCAACTTTCCTTATAAAACCACTGCTAGCAAAAGCACTTCATAAAAACACTCAGCAGGAGGAAGTCCACCCCATTGCCCTCGGCACAGCCCTCCAATATAACCTCGACTTCATCTCACGGCAGAAACGGCTGTTTGATATTCCCCACCATAAATGAAACATATTCTGTGTTTTGCCGGTCCGGCTCATCTCTGCCCTCCGGTTTGATTCAAGAGTGCCTCCGCTCCATCTTTATGCAAAGCACACTGATGAAGCAGCCACTTATCATTAGGTGACTGCCGTTGTTATACATCAAGGTTTCATGTTATCAGCTAATATATGCATTATTAATCCAGACGAGGTACTGCACTGTGTCTTTATGCATACCTATTAGCAGGGAGAGATATTAATTCCTGCCCACATCTACAATTCTTAGTCAGGGGAGAGAGTTGCTCACATGACATTGTTGTCAGCAAGGGAGTATTGTGGTATGATGATCCTGCGTCACCCTGTATAGAATCGTGGTGGTGCACTGATCCTTAAATAAAGACGCGTCCAGTCAAAGTCATTCACAGCACACGTGTGTAGCATCAGCATTCAGCATGTGTGGAGAAAAAAACACTGGAATTTGTCATCTAAAAATGATGAGCTTTGTGTTAGGCCAGAAATTTCCACTGAATATTGATTTTAGATAAATTGTATGTCGAAATATAGTCAGTGTTGTTATCAGATTGCACTCATTGATTGTTGTTGTGCCATCACGTCCCTTGACAAGCATGTCCTTCATCACTGGGCTGTGTCATGCTCTAATTATACATCCAAAAGAAATTGTGTTTCAACATTCTTTTATTCACCTTGTGATATACGTAGATTAGCTATTACCTATAGTCATTATTTATATCATCCGTTAGAAATGTTTGTAAAGTCCACAAACGGCAGACTGCCGACAGTGACGCTCATAATGAGACTACTGTCACACAATCCTAAATGCCACATTAATGGTTTATTTAAATTATTTTCTTCACTGCACTAGAAAATAGCAGCGAGTATAAAAGTTTGCTTCTGTGGATCACAAATACCTTTAAAGGATAATTGAGCTTTTCTCTAAACCTGGACTGACCTGTCACAGCACTTGTTGTTTATCTCATGTTTATCTGTGATCTTACACATTTGACGCATTGCGCCTCAGCCTGTAGTTTTGAAGGCTGTACTGCAACCCCAAAATAAAAATTTAATTCACTCTAATTCTACATCTTTTAGGCAGCCAGTAGTTTCAATTTGTTTTGATATCTCAAAAAGGAGGGAACTGCCTGGGAGAAACAGTCTATCAAAGTGTTTTTATCACTTCATGTATATTTTTAATCTGCATTTCTATGATGCTGCTGTTTCAACTAAACAAGCAAGAGTGGTTCTTGTGATTCTTCTTTGTATTTTTTTATTTTATAAACTGAGAAAACAAAGAATTGTAAAAGTAATTGGCAGATGAATGAAAACAGCCAACCTAACAGTCAAGAACTACTTCCTACTTTCTCCCGCTCCTCCTGGTCCTTTAATGCACCAAACTTGTGGACGCACACATCTGCTGCACACCACAATCATGACACAACCATAAAGTAAGGAAGATGGTTAAGTGTTCATTGTGGTGGAGTGTATGGATGAGTTTCATCCTGAAGCCACTGCCTGTCTGGACAATTGGAAATCGATCAATTCATGGTAGGCTTTGGAATATGGTTGACAACAATGCCTGTGAGTGTGATTTGTAGTTCAAACAGGGGAACCACAGATCTGCACAGGCTTGCAATCCCTTATCCTTCAAAGAGGGGCTAAAACAGATGTAATCATAAGAGATTTAGAAGAGCAGATATGTAAAAATTGACATGAGCTGAATATTTTTACTCTATTTCACACCTCTGCCTCTGCAGAAAGCACATTGCAGCAACAAAACGGAACTTGTTATACATTAAGGTTGTTAATGTATCAGCTGTCTCATATGACACCTTGCAAGCAATTCCAAAAGTCTATAAATAGTATTTATCCTTTTAAGTATTACACAGGCTGTGTGTTAGCGCCTAAACAGGGGTGGCATCCCTGTAGTACTCAATAATCCCTCCCAAGATTTCCAAACAGACTCCCACGTGTTACAGCAGTAGCAACCAGCCGATGATATGCAGCATTAGAGACGGAGCGAAGAAGAGAGGAGAGGAGAAGCGGGAGGGAGGGATGGGGTGGAGAGTGTTGAGCTGTTGCTCTGTGTTATGTGTCGTGTAGAAGCAGGCTTGAGAGGCGAGGAGGAGGTATCCGACGGCAGGGAAAAGCTGAAACCCCCGAGGGGGGGGGGTTTGTGTCAGCCACATGCTCCGGCTGGTCCTCACTGAGCCAAGGCTTTTGTTATGCTGATTTACTTGGCCTTTTGTCCAAGACACAGACGGAGAGAGAGAGAGCGTGTGTGTGTGTGCGCATGGGAGAGAGGATAAGAAAAAGAGAAAGACTGACAGAGTTTACAACATCTTGAAAACTATATGTTGGGTAGGTTTATCAATAATCACATTTTCAGGAGATATAATAGCTGCACCTCGCTGTGTTTCACGCGTCTAATAACACTTGAACACATTGCAAATACAAAAAAATGCTGAAGAGATTGGAAAAGAAAGTTGCTGGTGATCCCTCAGGTTGATGTTTTGATGTTTTTATGTCAAAATACACAATTTATTGAAAGACGGTTCCATTATTTTATCAGCTCTTTGGATGGTTCTCGTTCAATATTCGATAGTTTTGCCGCCGCAGCTGTCAGGACGTGTGCTGTCATCACATGCAGCTGTACGATGACATTTATGGGTGCTGGCAGAAAATTTGACTTGTTCACCATCAACATTAGTCACGGTGGCGGTGACAGTGGGTTCAATAGAACAGACATAAAAAAGGCAATCCATCGTAAAGAGGTAATGAAGATCACAGGAAGGTTCACTGGAAGATGTGATGTTTGGGGGAAAAAGCTGGAAGGATTCGATATGTTTGACTTCTGTCACTCACAAAAGAGATGAAAGCATGGGGACCCGAACCTGTTGGACTGCAGCTTACGCCTTTTTTTTTTTTTTTTTTTTGTTATTGATGAATCATTTGGCCTTTAAATGTCAGGAAATAGTAAAAACACACATCACAGTCTCCCAGAGCATCTACAAAAGCTAAAAGATGCTCAATGTAAGTTTCTGCTTAAAAAAAAACAACTCAGGAAATGAATCAGAATTGGTAAATAGCTGCTAATTAACTTCCTGGTGCAACTCATAATTGAATTGACTAATTGTTGTAGGTTTTACTATTTACAAAGCAAAAAAGAAAAGAAGGACATGTGGAGGAAGATGGAAACAAAGAAACATGAAAGAAAGAGATGAAGAAGAGAGAAACTGATGCTTGCACCCGCAGGAAGAGAAGTGAAACTAATTAAAGAGAAAGAAGAGTGAGAATAATTGTAAGAGTGAGAGAGAAAGAGAGAGAGAGGTTGACAGAAGATGTCCCTCTCCCCAGCGACCAGCCCCCGACTTTGACGTCACAGGCTGTGAGACACAAAACAAGCCGCTCTCAGCTGAGCTCCTCACTCCGTTTTTCACTCACACACTCTCCGACGCACATCCACGCCTGCCCTCAGACACTTGCTCTGACACCCGCTCAGCTCTGAGCCACGGCGCATCCAGTCATCATCTCTGTGCCGCGGCATTGCACTCTGGCAACAAGAACACTTGGTCTCTCACTCCTCAGGACTGAAACATGCTCCGTCTCTTGTGAGTGATGCCTGGCTCTGTGTGAAGCTGCCGACGGGAGCGCTCAAGGGACAGAGGGGAGCGCTCTGCAACCCCCAAAACCCAGCGTCCCTGGCCCCCATCCCAAAACAGCAGCAGATGTGACTGAGGAAGAGAGGCGGAGAGAGAGACAGAGAAAGAAACAAAATCTCCCCCACCCCTCCTTCCCTCATCTGGGAGAACAATACCCAGCCTCCAGTTGGAGAGGGTCAGCTTTTGTGCCGCTCCCCACGCTGCAGCTCAAGAGCCAGGAGCAGACAGACGCGCTGACACATTGACCTGCTGCCGTGAGAGGAGAAGACGGTGCGACAACAGTTGCTGCGCTTTTAACTTGGTTTGATTCAGTACTTGGACAGCTCCTGAGCAACAGCCAACCCGCAAGCGAACGTCTCCATGAGCGTGTAGACTCCGCTGGTTTGCTTTGTAGACCAAGAGCCGCAGATGCAGCCCCAGTGTTCACTCCAACTTGGCCCCTGCGGCCCCTCTCCATCTCCGGGATCGCAGAGCAGCTCTGCCGGCCTCCAGCAGCTGGGGGAGAAGCAGCTCTTTGAGAAGTTTTGGAAGGGGACTTTCAAGGCTGTGGCCACCCCGAGACCAGAGAGTGTCATCGTGGCCAGCATCACTGCCCGCAGGAGGGTGACTGAGTGAGTTCTCTACTTTCTAATCACACTCAGAAAACAAACACATCTTGTGTTTCTTGCTGCCCTCCTCATTTCTAATGTATTTGTTGTCCAGCTGCTTTAGTGATAGCTGTCAAAGATTGTCAGGCTTCTGTTTTGTGAGCAAGCGACATGCTTTTTAATGCAAAACATCAGAAAGTGAGGCAAGTGAGGCAAGAAAGACACTGACCGTTTTGTTTTTCATATGTACTGACGTAAGACCTTCTAAACATATCTTTTGTGTTGCATATGTTCTCGTTGTGTGCACGTGCCTAGATACCTGCGTACCAAACCAAAGTTTCTAGCATTTATTGTAACATTTTTCTTTATGAAACTCACATTGGATTTTGAGGTTTTATTCATGTTGCACAAAGAAGTTAATGGCATTTCCCAAAGTTTCCCCAATGCATGCTTACAGGTCAAAGGACAAACAGTAAGGGCTGAATCTAGTTGAAAAGTTGGTTGAAAACTGCTACTGGGTTCAAATAAATGATGGTTAAACAACATTTTTGTGTAGCTCATCTCATAGACTTTACGTTTTCATCCAAATCCAACTCACCTTTGACACTTAACCTCATCAAGGCTTCGGTAAACAATGATTAAGAGCTCAAAATATGTCTTGGGTGTTGTTTTATAATCCCTCTTCGCTTTTGTATGCAGTCGGGCACATGTGACATACAGCCAAAGCCCAGCTGGCGTGAACAGTGCAATGTTTGGTTAATTGTCCCCTGCAAAGGTCATGTGGCCGCATCGTCATGGCTCTAATGTCAGACTTGTCCCTTCTTCCCCCTCTGTGACATGGCTCTCTGCCAGTGTCTGTTGAAGGAGCAACGTGTCACATGTTTGTTCCCCCACTTTCATCCCTCCGACCAAAGGTTAGCACAAGCCCTTACAGCCTCAGAGGGGAGCAGAGGGAAGCATGAATTATCTGTTGCCCTTTCTTCTCCTCGTCCCTTCGTTTTATCCCGTCTTCACTCCGTGCACACAGTCAACCGTCAGCCATCTTTTGTCCATGCCCTGCTCTGCCTGCTGTGCCTCTTTGTCAAACAACAACCGCATCAATGACACTCTTTCTCTTGAGGGAGACATACAGTATATCCAACCAAATACCTAACAAGCGGTCCAACAGGTAGGACATCAACACAACTACACTTGCAGACAACATACGTGCGCACTTGTACTTGCATATCAAATGATGTAGCTTGCTTGGGTGACCTTTGAATGGTTTTGACACCCGCTATCAAGATTCTCTTATGTGAAATTAGCTATGTTAATGAGGATTAGAATGGCCCATTTCATCCTACATCGGCACAGGCAGCGGAAAGACACACTGAACCAGATAATGTGTCTTTAATGGGTTCTATTACAGAAGGACCATAATGCTGCACATGGCCCGATTATAAAAGATTTTATTAGCTTGTAGGATATAACAAAAAAAAAAAACCCCAAACAAACCAGTATGTGAGAATATGCCTTTTTTCCTGTTGTGTCTCAGATCAGCAAGCTAAGCAAATAAACTGCACTCTCAATTTTTCTGTCAATCAACCATAGCCTGGTACAGATAATAGACTTAAGTCTATTTGGGGAAACTGGAGGGGGAAAAAAATAAAATTGGAAACAAAGCAGATGAACTCACAAACAATGAAACGAATACGTCTGGGTGCCGTGAACTGAGCAGCCTTTTTCAAATAGCCGGAGACTCTGGAGCGGGGCCCAGCTGTCTCTTCAGCTTCAGCTTCTTCGGGAAGGAGGCTCTCCTCAAGTGGCTTTGCCCCTCCACGGGCTCTGTCCGGGTGACAGTGACGATGATGGCAGCGTGGCAGGGGCAGGCGAGAGCGGACGTCCCCAGAGAGAAGACATAATGTTGGTAATTCGCCTGGATCTGTTTGTGTAAGACGACGGTTGCATCTCCGTCACCCTCTGCTCCTCTCTCGCCCCGCCTCTTGTGTACAGGAGGGTTTAATGCAGAGGGACTTTTTTGTGATACAGATTGTAAATAATGAGCAAAATGCAACAAACAAACACAACGGCCGGAGAATACGGATGCAGGAGGGGGCTCAGGCTTCCTCCCTCCCTCCCTGCTGCACTGTTGATTTTGCCCAAGCAGAGTGTGACTGGGGACTGCTTAGACCATCAGAATGCATGGCCTTAGGCTCGCTCCTTTGCCTCTTTCTCTCCAAGAGGAAACATCATTATTCACTGTGGATAACTGAGGGGTGATGAACAATTGCAGTGGAAGTGAGGGGGCATTATGTACAACAAGCAGAGAGGGAAAGAAGAGAAGAGACAAAGGGGGAGCCACAAGGAGACGTTTCATGTTCAATCAGCACGAGTCTTTTTTCTGTCTGTGCATCCTCGCCTCTCCTTTCTCTTCTCCTTCTCCCTCTCTCAACTCCTGAATTAAAAATGCTGGAGGGGCCCGAGAGCCACAGTGGAGTAATTAGAGTTTGTTGTTCTCCCTCTGTCCTCCCCTCTCTGTCCTCCTGGTCTCCTCCTCCTCAGGCCAGTCACACAGTGGAGGGGAGGAGTTCACTGGCTCTGTGCAGTGGGGTGGGGCTCCGCTTGAAACCACTATGACCCTGCAAGCTGTTTTGTTCATGGGGGGGCTTCTCATTAAATATGCAGTCTGGCTAAGTTTGAGTTGTGCAGTGTGTGTGTGTGTGTGTGTGTGTGTGTGTGTATGTGTGTGCGCGTGCGTGCGCACTTGTATTCACGTGCCTCTGTACAAGAAATGTTTTCCAGTCCAGGGTTTGAAATGAGAAGCATGTGTGCGTGTGTGTGTGTGTTGCTGCCGTGTTAGTGGGGTCTTGTCCAACTCTGTGGCAGATGGCAGGCTCGAGTGAATGCATTGCAAGGGAGGGGGGAGAGTGTGTGTGTGCGTGAGCGCGTGTGTGTGTGGTAGGGGGTTTCAGGCCTCTTACCTCAGCAGATGCTGGTTTAACGAGGAAGAGAGGAAAAGGGTTTGGAGGGGCTTGTATGCTGACAGCACCGGTGGGAATATACAGCAGGGTGGACAAAATAACAGGAACACCTCAGAATAGAAGGCAGTGCAACCAAACGACAGCCTGCAAAATGACCATAAAGTCAAATAAATGATCAAAGATATAACTTTTCAACAAAGGCAGGCCAATCACATGCTCAAAACTGGATGGGAAAGTGACAAACGGAAAGATGAAAGTCAATATTGGGCAGAATATTGGGTCCAATGGTGTGAAAAAATGATTTAAAAAACCGAGCAGGTAAGACATCGAGGGAGAAGGGAGAGGATTTCATGGCGGCAATTGTTTCTTCTTGGGTTGACCAAATGGTCAGTTCAAAACAAGCGAAAACCGCAGCTTGCTCAGAAGAGATGCAAATTTCACATGATGCCGGAGACATTTGTAGACTGATCTCCTTTGTTTTAACTGATGAAGTGGTTGAACAAGTCTTGTGGCAACTTTAGATAACGGTGTAAGAGGAGGGCTGATCATGGAGTCAATGGTCTGCTAAAAACCCTGAGACTCTCTGTAAGAGGCAATCAGGTGGGAAAAATATGTATTCCTTGCTTGTTTTACACTAGATTTTACACTAGATATTCATTTCATTTCATTCATTCATTTCATCTGGGGCCAAATAAAGAGTCTTGAAGTTCTTCCTGCCTTCCTGCACTTTTCTCCAGTGTTGCTAATGTGACCATTTAGCCAGGGATCACTGTGTTGTTTTGTCTTGGTGCAATTTCATTTGAAGTGCTTCAACATAGCACAGTAAAGCCAAGTTACCAAATGTGTGATTGTACTGGGAGAGATTTGTCTGGGTTTGAATTTCTGCGGCTGTTACCTCCGCACTAAAGAGCTCTGGAAATGGTCCACAAATACAGGCATAAAAATGTTCTGAGCGTGGGAATAAATGAATACAGGATATAGAGTCTCAAAAGCATCAAGGAGAAACAGGCAGAGCTCCCCCTGGGATGAAGCATCTCTCCCTTTCTCTCTTACTCTCTGCGAGAATGACAAACATGATTTAGTGATGGACGAGGGGTTTGTCTGCCGTTATACATCTCTCTGTCTGCGCTTCTGCTCTCTTCATCGCTGAGTATCTTTACCCGACTTGCCTCCCTCTCCTCGCGTCAGTATCTCTCCCTTTCCCTCTCGCAGTATCTTTTCAGTGTGCGTTAACTCGCCCTCTCTGTGTCTGTGTCATATTACTCAGAGCACACAGGATGAGGCCGCTGAGGCATACTGACAAGAGAGTAGGAGATGATGCCGACTCCTGAGGCAGGAATCAGACTTATCACAAAATGGATTCACGTTTGATATTGATTCCCGCATAGCCAATCCGTTTGGACCACACCAGTGTTAGCGACATAACACTTGATGCACCATACCAGTGGGCTTTACAGCAGGATGTATTTTATATGTCACGGGAGCAGGAGCTGTAGCAGAGATGCTAATTAGTGTAGATTTATTTTTGGCATTGATTTCTGCACGGCTGATTTATTTGAAAAAAAAAACAAAAACCCCACCAAACCCAAAACTGTGTCTCATGATTAACACCTGTTAAAACTGTCACAGCTTGCAGTTGCACATTAGGCAGCATTTAAGTAAACCGAGATCGTGATAAAATACCTGATGTTTAAGTTCATTTATGGAGTACATCTCAAAACCCCCGTTCACTTTGTGTTTTGAAAGTAATTAAAAGCAGGTTAGTAATGGATTGTCATTGGATGAATTTAAACACGCATCATACAGACTGGTCGCCAGTGTAGGACAATGTCGAACTATAGAATTATAAGCATTTAATTATTATCAGTATTGATACTGATACTCCTCATGAATGCTATTGTCTATCAAGACTTTTATTTATTCTACTCTCCATAATTTGGTGCAATAAAATAAAAACAAAACAAGGAAAAAGAGGGTTGTACATGTTTCACCATAATCCTGGAGACAGCTGTGTGATGTGTCGTACTTCTGGTATCATTTTACCTTGTATAGCAATGTGAGACGATGTCTGACTAATACAAATCTATGATAATAATCCTTGGTACATTTTCTTTCTGAGTTATGCCTTTTAGGAGACTACTGCAGTAATCTGTGATAGACTGAACCATTTTGTTATGTAATATGCATTTCCAACTGAAGGTTCAACTACACCGCCTTTACTAAAGGCTTAGTTGGAAAAAAACACAGTGTGATACAGAAGACTTTGCGGGGGTGAAACCCCAAATGACAACACGAGCCTTTCAGTGACAAAGAGAGAGGTTTTTTTTATAGCTAAAGATCAAGCATTTTGGTAAAATTGGATTTGAAAAGCTTTCACGAGTACTAAGATGTTCTGAACTTCTCCAACATCCTCTAAACACTGAACTGCTCAGCTAAAATAAACAGCGTTTCAAAGGATTTCAAAGCTGATAAAAGCAAATGCAAGAACAATTTCAGCAGCGAATGATCCGCCATAAACCAAAATGTAGTGATAGAGAGTCAACATTGCACTCTTATTTGCCAGATTTATGCAGTGTGGAACGAACCCTGAGGGGCCAAAATGATAAATTCTAAATCCTATTTTCATTCATACAGTACAAACATTTTTTTTTAAAAGTTGCACTATCAAATCTCTTTGTGAAAAACAAACGCTTTCAGCAGCTGTTTGAGGATTGTTGCAGAATAGTTGAGGCTTACTGACACTTGCACTGTGAAGATTTTGCTAAAAAGCTGTCACGGGTTACATCAACTCAGTCAAATGACTCAGTAATAATCTGTTAAACAGCAATTTCTAACCAATAATTAGCCACTGTAAGCTCCCAGTCATAACAGACCAGGCTGTGGCAGCAACACAACTTAGTGTACTGAGTGAGTTAGTATGTTTTATTCCTTAAGAATTATCTTTTTAGAAGAAAGTGTTGTTGTTCTTTCTTTTTGCAATATATTTCTCACACAGACTTATTTAGGAGAGAAAATAGACCTAGGGTTTTAGTGGAAATAAAGTCATGCTGTCATGTCGTCTACAGTGAAGGTAACTTGCACAAGGTAAAGTTGCTTCTAATTAGCAACACTGTGGCCATCCAGATTTCCCACATATACCTGCAGTCTAGTCCACGTTTCGCTGCAGTATCGACTAGAGAGTTAAAAATGTAGAGTTCTCTTTGTTGGGATCTAATCTTGTCTTAATCTCTAACAAATGTGTATTATTTAGCAGAAGCTCCAGAGAAAGGATTTATTCACTTTATCAAAAGGCTCAAAAAACTGACAGGCGGAACGGGAGCACATTAAAGGTAAAATAAGAGAGACATTCAGTGGCCCACAGCACAAAATGACTGTAATATATCAGGATGGGGGGTGGGGGAAAGTGGGAGTAAAGTGTTATTGATAAATGCCAATGACTCAACAATTACTTCCAAAGGTGGTATTTCAGGTTTTTAAAGCTCACTTTGACATTTCCAAATTTCACTCTCTTGTCTTTGCATCACTTGGTGCTCTGAGAAATTAGTTTAGCTTTACTGACACCGCTATCGATTCTGGGAAAACGATACACTGCACTTGAGCATTAACTTGCCAATAGATGTTTAATGTAGCCGCAGCATGATGGGTAACAATGGCAGTGTCTCGAGGCAGCAAGTCTCTGCGAACATGCAGCTCAAAAGAGACTTTGATATTTGAATCCAGCCCATTTCTTTCTGTTTTGTTCTCTTACTTCCTGAAAAGATGCCACGTCGTGTGTTTGTTTGGGGGTATGATTCACAGGATCTGCTGCTCCGAGTCCCTCTGTATGCACACACATACACACATATACTCTATATTCACCGTTATTACTGTGTTGATTGGTTTAGTTCTTCAAACCCCTAAAGGCATCAACATAATAGCAATGAAGAGGAACATGCCTAAATAGAATAAACACATGAACAAACCCATGTGCAGTCGTTGCAGTTTCATATTGCTCATTGTTTTACTTTTCATGCTGGAAGGCAACTTGAAGACAATATAACCTACAAACATAAATAGAAATGGCGTAAACAACAACGGCTGTTGTACATATGGGACGCAATTTGAATCCAACATGAAGACATTAGACAACTTTTGATTTGATCACAACCACTTGATTATTGAACACTAATGCTGAAGCAAAACAAACAGACACTTTGAAGAGTAAATATGTAAAGCAATGATCCCAGAAGAGGTGTTCTTCCTCGTGACAGTCATTCATGTTGGTCTGTAAGCCTGCAATTATGTACTTATTATTACGTTATTTATTTGTTTTGGTAGTGACTATACCGTCACCTGACCCTCATCACATTATAATATAACAAACCATGTGGAAATGAGCAGCTCTCTGTGGAGGATCTCTTGTTTATTGGTCCCTCGATACGTGCACAAACTGCTTGCATGTGCGGCTGCCTACCAATACACACGCAAATTCAAATACGTGGACGTATATGGGCATGCACATACAGTACGTATGGAAAGTGACACACTTTACGCCATGGGGGGGTTCAACATGATAAATCCTCCAGAGCTGAACAGCAGCAGCAGCAGCATTTTCCAAGATGAAAGCGAAGAGCTGAGAGTTAACCCTTTCCATCAAACATCAGCTCAAAGCTGCTGTGAAATTTCCCCTCAGGGATCCCAGTTCCCAGCCTGTGGTTCACCTCAGTGAGGAAAATGCCACACGCTGCCTTTCTCCTCCAGCTGCTGGCTACTGTGAAGTCTCATATCCTGAGCAGCATATTTAAAACAGCTTTTCAGAAATAATTTTCTAGTTTTAGGGGGAAAAAAACTGAAGGTCAAATGTAATGACAATCTGACAGGGGCAGGCCTGTTTCCGACCATTTTGCTGCCTCAGGACAAACATCGTCTCCTGACCTTTTTATGGCCAAATAATTTGATGATATCTTTTTTCAACTTTACTCACACCAGTTTCCTGGTTTTGCATTTTATGCTGGTTCATATCCTGAATACAGTGTTTGCATGAGGCATACGTTGCCTGGGTCTTTGTGTTCCTGCACGATACATTATTCAGGCACTGTATCTGAACACCTGTATAGGCACGTCTTTGGATCCTCCACATCTCATGCAATCTTTCCCATCTGCACTGAGGCACAACTGTTACCAGTGATAACTAATGGATGTATTAATTATGTGGGGGGTTTTTATCTAATATTTAGTAATGTCTACTCAGTGCACACTTATCAAATTTGTATACGTTAGATATAACACACCCTGCATTAAAAATGTGAAATAAAGTCTAAAAGAAGAACCTACATAAAAGCTCATTTTGATGGTTTCCTACTGTGTAATATTTATCTGCTGTGTACTGAGTCATGTTATAGGATATAATTCGTATACTCTACTAAAAAAAAAGTCATTTTAATTTACCTTTAAATCTTTTATCGGTTATCAAGTAAAAGTACATTTTACAAGTGAAATGTACTTACACACTTAAGGTATACATATTTATTGATATGTCATGTAGTAAATGAGTATTTTTATTGCAGAGAATGAATGCGATTAAGACAAGCTCTCCAGATCGAACACAGAAATAGATCCAGCTGTCTGTAGCAACACAAAATCAGAAACAAGAAGAAAAATGTGCCAACACATTTCTGTCTGTCACCAATTTAAGTGTTTATGCATCATATTTTTAAGCTCATCATATTCCCCTTTTCCCTTTAACACTTTGACACCAAATGTAAAGTGTAAACGCGGTCATCACAGGTAAAACAACATGCAGATCACACACGAAGGATAAATGCACAAAAGGTCACTGCTTCTACACTGTAGTAAAATAGCAAGTCTACTTTCCAGCTCTGAGCACTGACAATGACACTTAGACAACAGAATATATTTTATTAAAGCTGTGGACAAAGATGTAGATGTTCAATCAGCATCAGTAAAACATAAGGCGAGAATGTAATCTGTCTGCTGTAAAGAGAAATTTTCTGCTCCAGTGGTAGAGTAGGGTGAAACGATTTTGTCTGAGCTCAAATTTTTACGCCTGAATTGGTTTATTTCCATAATCATAACAGGGGAAAAAAAGAAAACGTTAGTCCCGTTTGAAAGTTTACTGTCTTGTTCATTGCAATTTGAATTGTTCACATATACAAATCTAGTTTGAAGCAGAGCCGTATGGATCGGCTCTGCACCTGGTTGCACTTACTTTATATTAAAATCGAGTGCACTGACATTTAGAAGGACTTGTGGCATTTAAGTCCATTAACATAGTAAATTGTGTTGGTTATTCACGAGATGCGTGCGTGAGTTTGTGCGTATGTGTGCGTGCTTGTCATTTTGTCAGGGTGCCAAGTGCAGACTTTGCAAGAATTAATGGAGACAAAGGCGGAGAATCACTATCAATGCTTGAAACGTCTCTGAAGTGTAAAGACACTGACTCCTCCGGTGAAAAGTGAAATATTTTCTCAGTAGTTTGGTTCATGCAGACGTTGTTTTTCTTTTTTCAAATTGTCAACAATAGCTTTTGTCTTTCAAACTTTATTAGGGGTTTCTTATCTCTCTGAGCTTTGGGTCCTCTAATGTTCTAGCCACTCGACTTTATTTGGGGCAGTGAGTAACACATTTGGACAGATGTAGCCTCAGATATTTCAGTGCACTTTCAGCTGTGTTTCTTGTGGCTGCTGCATAGTTTAACCTTGTTCAAAGGCTTCAAACGAAGATACGCTGTACTTTTTTGACATTGGTGAACCGGTACACAACAAGGTTAAAGCTGACTCCACTGAATAGGCTCAACAACAACAAAAAAAGACAAAGAACACAAACTTTACTTTCTCACATTTGGTCTCATGCAGAAAAGCGTACAAGGCTGTATGAAAAACATATAACGTGGCTTGTTGTTTGTATCCAGCAGCATGCTGCTTTATGTAATTGGATTCTGTATCTTGTAAAAGGAACAGGACAAAAAAAGAAAAAGATGAGAAGAGGAAAATATGGAATAGAAAGAAGAAGTAGTTATTATTTTCAATAAAGAGGTGGGATGGAAATCAATATAACAGCAGCGTAAAGTATGAATGTAATAACCGTCTGAAAGGGAAGAGTGAAAGAAAGATGGAAGGATGGAAAGAAAGTGGAAAGAATGAAAGATGAAGGAAATAAAGCAACAGGAATGGAGACTGAGTGACACTTGGAGATTGTCCATTTCAGGACAGTGGGGCAGCTAAGGTTATTACATTTTACTAAATATCATATTTCAGCCCATGAATAGAAAGCCTTTCTTGAGTCTCGGCTAAGGGGAATTGAATTATATGTAGGCACATAATGTACAACATTGAATAAACTCATAATAGACGAGAGAGAAGGTGAAACGCTGCTTTGTCCTCTGCTGGCTCTACATGAAATGGACGGTAGTAAATCTTACAGACAGTCAGAGATGACCTATTCCTTTGAGCGATTCATTACCAATGAGTGTGGTGGCTGAGAGAGAGGGATGGCTCCCTCATTACGACCTATTAGATCTTCACAAACTGGGGATGTCCCTCGACATGAAAAAGATATGAGCCAACTTTGCAACTTTTAACTGCTAATCATCTGGCCTGCAGCAAAGAGGCACCACACCAAAAGGAGAAACACAAACAAAGAAGACACGTTGTGCTTCCTAATGTGATTGGTCTTTTATACTTTGAAACCCCAGTTTTAACTGAAGCGTTTGACCTATTTGCATGTTGTGCGTTTGTCAGTTCATCATATTTGAAAATTAAATTCCTGTTGCAGCAATTACTGATAAAAAACTTTAGACATTAGTAAAGAGTTGTAATTCAGGGTATGATTTATATCCAGTGGGGACAATACCACCTGGATATTTTAGTACTTAGCACAAGTACTTAACAATAACTCTTCATGATATAATTAATTCAATTGTTTTGACTTGTATAAGTGGCTTAAAAAGTTGGTCGGATTAACCAATTAAAAATAATTTATTCATTTAACTTCTTTTAGCTGCCTCACAGTTTAACTGCCCCACAAACTGAGGCAGCTACCTCCGAGGCTAGTGTAGCCAACAGAACAGTGTTTGGGGCTGATTGAGATTCAACAAAAACAAGACTGAACAGCCTCCTGCTATACAACCCTTTTTCACAACAATCAAACCTTTAGCTTACAGCTCTGTAACATCACGCAGCAGCCCACATTACAATACAGAAACAATTCATAACTGAAATTACCGCCAGCAGGAAAGATAAAGTATTCAAGACTGCCATGAAATCATTTCCAGTCTTTTTAATACCTTCTAAGGTCTTTTGCTGAGGAAACTGAACTCAGAGCTTTCTAAGACTTTTCAAGATACCCTGTAGTCTGTCTACTGAGTTTATTCAAAGATGTGCATACTGAGTCTTAAGTATCTGAAATCGTGACTCTTAAGTGGAGCACTTTATACAAAGACAGACCAGTTATGTTTATGTGTTTTGGACTCTCTCTTCACTCAGGGGTCACAGTCAAAACAACTTGCCATTGGTAAACACCACAAACAGACTTCCACGTTTTAGCCTTTGTTTCTTTTCCTTTGTCACCTGCAGTCAACAGTCATTTTGTCAGCCTTTACAGTGTTTATGCCTCTGATGCACAAAAGTGAAGATGAACCTTCATACACTTTCTAACAACATACAATAGATGCAGACTCCGGCACAGCGAATTCCCAAGTTTGCAAAAGCCCCAACATAAATGATATGTGACAGGTTTTTGAATATACAGCAGGGAAAAAGTCATAATCATAATAAGATCAGTGGTGCTTTGGGGGATAGACAGATAGTTATTGCCACATCCAACTGGAATGTGCCATGAGGAAGCACAATCACTCATAATGACAGAAGGCTGAAATCCTTCTCAGTCTAAAATCGCACCGAGGCAAAGGCCTCATTAAAAATGCATACACAGCCCAGAGTTGGTATATTGGAAAATCTGAAAAATCCTACATAATAGGCTGAAGCCTTTTTCCCCTGGCAGCAAATTTAACTCCAGAGTCAAAGAAAAAACTCCCAGGAGCATCTTATTTACTTTTACACACACACACACACACACACACTAGCACAAAGAGGACAGCCAGACAATGAACTTCAGCCTCTTGCATTGACTGACTTTGTTTTGAGACCTTGTTGATCTCATTTTTTTTTTCTTTTTTCCCAAGTATGCTACGTCTTTGCAACTGGACCCCTGAAGCGGTCATAGCGCTCATTATTAAAATGCAAACTTATCAAAGTCAACTCCTCATCACTTAAATTAAATCATTTCAAGGCTGACTGGCTCCCACGCCTCAGCCTCCTCCTCCATTTTTCATTTTCGCTCCTTGCCCATCCTCATTTCAGGAAGACGATCTGCCATTCAAGTGAAATTGCCACCATTTGCATAACCGATGCAGGGGTAAGGGCGCAAACTGTGGCAGTGTTGATGTCACCAATGCAATCGGAGATGGGACCGGAGGAATTAATTAGCCCACCACATTACTTCCTTGCCTCCACCCTGTTCTCACCTCTGCCGTCGCTTCTTGACACAAAATGTCACACAATGACAAGCGATTCTAAAACCGTGACACCTTTGAGGTTCATGCCAAGTAAAAGACAGGTTTGCTCTGTGGAAACTTTCTGGTGAAGTTGCATCAGAGAACAGTTGGTTTGTTGAGAGTCTGAAATGTTTGTTTTTTAGCTACTCCAGCTCCTTTCTATCAGTGAGAGGGAACATTTCAAACAGCCACAAAATGTCTACATTAAGAATTTATGCCACTAAAGCCCTAATGATTCCAGTTAAGTAGTCCTAACACTTTAGCCTCATTGTGTTATTATTCCTGTTTTCAATATTCAGTCATAAATAATGAATCCATTTTGCATTGTGCTTTACCTTCTTATATGAGCATAAAAATGTACCCGCCGGCCAGGATTAATTTTTGCTGCATGCTTTTTTAAAGCGATAATGTAGTTTTTACTGCCTTTTAGCAGTAAAATGATGATATTATATCTGAGGGTTTGACAGGGTTGTTGATCAGTACCAGTGTCTCCCAATTTTAAGACACTCCCAGCATATAACAGCTTGTCATTAGTGCAGTTATGGCCGCTCTAGGGAAAATTTTAATGTTTCAAGGACGCACAGTGTCACAGACAGTGAAGCACCCTTTACAAAGACGAGATATTGAAATGATCCTTGTTCAGTCTGTTGTTTGTCAGTTCAGAAAATCAGTTACACATCGCCTTGTTTTTGCAAACTGGAGGCGGATCAGTTCAAATAAAAGTTGGAGCCTTGAAACTTAAACATTTACAGCATTGCCTGTTAGACTCAGAAGTTCTCTTAGACTCACAGACGACTTGGGATTGAAATGGAATAAGAATGTAATGTGAACAACATCAGGATGGGACAGGATTGGCAAAGAACGATCATAAAAGGAACGCAAGAATAAATCATGACCTAACAGGATGGGAGGATGATTCACTCATAGCTCAACGTCTGTTTGGCTCTTTATTGTTTGTGACCAAGTTAGAGAGTGTGACAACAAGTACATGAAATGACAAAATTTCCCTCAGGGGATTAATAAAGTACTTCTATTCTATTCTATTCTATGAATGATTATTTGGGGTTGTTTCTTTGTGTTGTTGTCTGTGAATCTAAAGCACATGCACATGTATAGTGTTTCGTAATGTAATCAATTCATTGATGTAAAAACATGAATCTTAAACCTATTTAAATCAAGTGAAATGTACCTTTTTGAAGTCAAATTTGCACGCTTTCTTGACTGGGCTGATGTAAAAAGTCCAAAAAAGAGAGAAATCTAGCACTAGCATGCATTACAGCTTGCTAACATGTTAGCCATTAATTTGCCTTAAAACCATTACTTTCTTGTACAGTTTGTCTTTATAATAAAGTTTGGCTTTAACAGGGAATGTATAT
This sequence comes from Datnioides undecimradiatus, assembly GCA_008933995.1. NCBI lineage: Eukaryota > Metazoa > Chordata > Actinopteri > Lobotiformes > Datnioididae > Datnioides > Datnioides undecimradiatus. Next base: position 12,910,909 of record WARS01000015.1, read on the forward strand.
TTTCCCTGTTTGCCTTAATGAAACTGGTGTTCTAAACAAAAATCCCTTCACATTAGGGAACAATTATTACAGTAAGTAATCAGATCAAGATCAGATATGCCAAGCAACAAGCTGATTCTGAGCAGTGGAAGAGGCTGCCATATCAAGGTCAGTGTCAAGGTCAAAGACTGAGAGTGTAGCAGGTAGAGAGCTGTGCAGAGGCCACATACTTTGTTCAAAGGCTCATCTCCTCCGTGTGCTACTTCCAAGTGTGAGTGTTATTCCCGGTGACATTCCAGTAGCCGGCACATCCCACTGAGAACTGATTAGGACAAATGGAGCTGACAGGTTTGCCACTGTTCCCACAGTGAGAGAGAAATGCCGGGATGTGGAGTCGAATTGTCCTGTTCTGTCAAACCAAATCACACTGAGAGGAGATGGGAGATATGATCCTCTTTTCCACCGTTTGATTTTTTTTTAAAGTAATTGTCAGAAAAATAGCGATTTTCTCTCCCTGCACAGCCTCAGATGACTAACAACAAAACATATTTGTTTCTCTTTGTCATTGATAAGTGGATGATATCTCAGATTATAATGATTTCAGCAAAGCATAGGTCCACCATGCAATTTTATATTTGCAGACTACAGAAAATCATTTAAAAAAAAACAACAGAGTTATCATTTTCACATGACATCAGCATACTGCCAAAACACCACAAGATTGGTGTTTCTGTTGCTTTGGCTTCTGGAAATGGATCATTTCTTTCCTTAATTAAGTTTAGCGACAGCCTCATGACTGGCTCAGTCATTAGACATATGTTAAATGTGGTCAGTATAAGTGATTCGGTAGCTGTTGATGCAGAAATGATTTTGCAGATGCAGTTTAGCAGCAGAGTTGCTGATTCACTCACTTCATGACAAGATTTTTTTATTTGAGAAGTTTTAGGGGTTGACGATGAAAGACGAGTTATAGGAAGTTGTTTTTCGTTTCAATGTTAATATCAGTACTTAATTTTAGTCATTAGAAATTGTTCATCAGATAGGCTGAACTATGCTGGCAGCATCTATGGATTGAAATGTCAGTTGAGCTCTTTCTACAAGACTGAAGCTCCTCAGCAACTATTGAATGACTTGACTTTGGATTGACTGAATATGACTTAATTGAACAAACATTGTGGTTTGAGTGAAATGCTGTGACAACCAAATACCTGTAATCTTATGACATACCCATGAGCCTTATCAACACTTTCTGTTCAGTGCACACTTGCCAATGTTATACAATATAGTAATCAGAACACCTGGTTAACATCAGTATGTTAGCATTGATGTTGTCAGGATTTAACCTTGCTAGCATTAGCATTTAGCTCAAATCACTATTGTACCAATGTACAGCATCACAGATGCTCTTTTCTGATATGATTATGTATTCAACCTGTTACTCTTCTTGGATTTCAGCATTTTGAGACCACGCTGGAAACAGTTTATTGTAACATGTTGTCTTGTTTGTCATGTAAATCTATTTTTAAAAAATCAATGAATTGATGAAGTTTCGTGCCACCAGCAAGTCCTCCACAATCCAAGTTTAATTAACTTTTCAGCCTTCAAAGTCAGCCTTATTCCTCATCATGGAGAGGTAATCTGTTATATATTCAGTGCCAGTAATTCATTTGCTATAGGCAGCCCTCATGAAATGAATCACACTCTCATACACTCAGTGACAGATTTGCTCTGACAAGCACAGTACAAGTCACCGGGTCTGTTGGAGTGCTGTGAATAATCACAAATTTAAACATTTTAGGGTCTGGTAGCCTGTGATGTCACACATGTCTGTGAAATGCTGTTTTTGCTCCATATTTTGATACAGATGAAATGAAATTTTAAATAAAGCCCTTTAATAAGAATTGGTCATTACAGCATTTGGTTGAAGTCTGCAATAATAAAACTTTGCCTTTCATTGTGAAAATTTGTCTTTGACCATACCTTGAGAGTGAAATTAAGATAGCTAACAGCCTCAGAAGGACTGAGGACACTGCATGTGCCGTTGAATTTGTCCACTAATTAAATTTATCTGGCAGGGATCGGGGGTGATCTGGGGATATTCTGCCTAATTATAAGAAGTATAATTAATGTCTCTGGCATATGAGCTCATTTCAGTGGCTTCCTATCACTTTTCATAGAAGCGAGGAAGACTTTTTTTTCTTCACTTTTGCATCGATGAAAGAATTGGTTATCGCACTCGCCCTGATTCATTTGGAAAACATGAAAGCCTCTCTGATAGCCACATAATTAAACGGTTATTTTGGGGCATTCAATTTAAACTTGGGCTCAGCAGTGCCCTTGTAGGAGAAATAGAATTGCTTTGTCTCAGCACTCTCTTTGACTCTGAAGACAGTTTAAGGAAACCTAGTCGCACTAAAACACCAGATCTGACAACAACAGGAGGCTCCGAATTAATGATTTGCCTTTGATCCGGCCAGGGCGGTGCACGAGTGCCTTTTGTCCCCATCTAAATGAGTTCCTAGTTCTGCAGAAAGTGCTAAATTATTAAGGCTGTGCTGGAAGTTTGACTTTTTCTGATTTTGCCTTTCTTGCATTGCACCAAGAGAACCTTTGGCAAAGAATCCAGAGGTTTTAAATGGAAATAATCTAAACCATGTTTGCAATAATCATGCTGCCTCATAGACTGGAGTTGCAGAACATCTGCCTGATCTAATCAACTTCCACATTAACCTACTTCGTCTGTCTTTGAATATAATTTCAGAACTTACTGCAGCAGGATACAGCACAGTACATTATATCATGTGATGGACATCGAGCTGCCGGCTACAATTTGACTGCAGGACGCCCTCATCTTTTTTGATATATTCAGTCAAGGTGGGGAGGGGTAGTGTGCGTGGGGGGGTTTGGCCTATCAAGCGATGATTTGCGTAAACAAATAGATCTTGACTGGTGGCATAATCCTTCTCATGATGGCCAAAGGGAAAACTTAATGCACTGAGATATCAACGTCAAAGTCAAAGAGCAGAATAGAGTCTATTTTTAATCCACTTATCTGAGTCCTTGATTTTCTGCACATTTGCCTTGTTATTCAACCTGATGAAAACTGCTTTTGAAATGCAGCGCTTTTGGAATACAGGTAGTGCATGAATCAAAAACACTGCGTGTGTGTGTGTGTGTGTGTGTTGATAAGGAAACATTTTATTTTCAACTCATTCTGCATAATAACTACCCAGCAGACATGTATTCTGTTTTGGTAATAAGTCTGAATACTTTCAAAGTAGAAACGTTGGAGAGGAAGAGAGCTGCCTTGTTGACTCTCTTCCTCTTCAAGAAAACCTCTCAGCACTTTCGAGTGATTGACATATTTACTCCTTCTCCAGCAAAGTCCTCCACCATCCTTCTCTCCATCTGTCGCTGCCCTTAACGACACCTCATCCTGTTCAGAATGGGCCGAGAGAGGCAGGAGATTAGAGGCTAATATGGTATTGGAAAGGAGGAATAATCTCACAGACACCCTATCTTTTCTCATAAACTCTGAGGCAAGAGGACAGTCCTCTAGCCTGACTGACAGCCGCCAAGGTTAGGGTACGTCAGATTGGAGGAGTCAAGTCTAAGAGGCAGTTAGCAAGGTACCGTTTTAGCCTTCAGGTCATCACTGTGAATGACCGCCCGTGCTATCAGCTGTAATCCTGGCCCCCGTTCCCCATTCCCACAGGACCGATATTGTGCGGGAGTGTGAGATGGCTTCGTAATGGTTTCAAAGATTTATGGTGATTTTAATTCTGTGCAAATCTGCCATGTCTCTAATCTCCAAAGTTAAAGTTTGAAAGCAAATTTCTCAGTATGTTTAGAAGAAAGGCAGAGGCTCCCCCAAAAATCACAATCAAATGCAAATCAAATTCTGCACTCTTTATACTAAAAATGGATGACTTTTTAAAAATGAAATAAATATTCCAAAAACATTTATACTGAACATATTGACCAAACATTTCCTCGACACTGTATATTATAAGAACACAAATAGTATACAGTATATACGTGCAATCTGTTCATACTGTCATGAAAAATGGAGGTATGGAGATTTATTATGCAAAAACATGAATAACTTGAGTAATATCTTAGATGTCAAGTAAATGTGAAATCCATTTCATTTAATTAGTGTTAGTGATTATTAATAGTACCAATAGATACTATAATAATATAAATGGTGGACAAAGTTCATTTCTTTGCAATGTATTCATGCACATAGGTTTCTAACAGGCTTTATACAAGTGCACAGAAAACAATATGGCAGGAGTACAGCGGGATGAAAGGACACCACACACCTTCATACATTATGAATGTATATGAAATAATAAAATCCAAAGTCTCATTAACATAAAACTGACAGTAGAATAAATAATTGTCTTATAGAAGCCCAAATAATTCAATGCCCACTGTTGTTGTGAAATTCACACATTCAAAACAAAACAGAAATCATGAAACTGCATCTAAAATAGTCTCAACGTGATTCAAAATACTAATCTAATTCTGGACCAGTTATATAGTAACCATGTTGCCTGCTATTACCTTGATGTAAGCCGATTTCAGAAACATTTTATTTACATATGAATATACATTGACACACACTGAAGTCACAGCTCATCTAGTTAGATTTTTGAAGTCAAGAACACAGTGCCTGACAGCGTCATTCGTTAATTGCTTGAAGTTCCCAGCACACTGTCATGGCCCCATCTGAATAAGGCTTTAGTCATTTTTCATCAGGCCTCTTCTGTTTTTCATAATCTGCTTCCAGTCAAAACAGGATCAGACTCACCTTCTCTTAAACTCTGTCTCCTCCCGAGTCACTTTTACCTCGCCCTTCCCTCGCTATTATTTCCTCTCTGGAAAATGGGCTTATAGGATTTCTGCAACAAAAGGAAGTGCTTCAGTTTACACCTAGAAACACTTCCCAGGCAGCGCTGCAGTTCTCCTTTCTCACCATTCACTCAGAGAACGGCTGCGTTTGCCAGCTAAAAAACAAAACACACACTGTCAACGCGGTGATGATGTTTAAAGACAGGTTTTGCGCCAGATTCATACATGCCCTAAGGGATTATTTTTTTAACATATCTTATTTCCCAATACGTCCTGCACAGCGGATAAAGATATGAAATATGCTATTTATAATATTACGCCTGTTTACCTATGTTATGAAGCAGTGTTGCTTTTCATAGAGCTCTCAAAATAGATCCAAATCTAACATGCCCACACATGTCCTGTTGCCCTGATGGAATCTGTTTTCACCTTAGGAATTATTGCATTAGACTGAGAAATAGGACTTTCGACTACTTGGCCATGACTGAGGAATATATGAAGAATTGCCTTTATATCATTTTTTTATCATCTTTACTCAATGTGACACTTGTGAGTATGTCCCTACATTGCCAAGAATAATGTTCAACAATATGGGACTATTTCTTTGCCGGAAGCAGAAAAGACTCATCATTGCTCTGGGAGTGAGGCACCAAATTACTTTCTGAATTGATGCCCTGTCAGCATGATGTCAGCATTCGTCTTTCAAATCACTGTTAAAAAGCGGTTTATTATTTGACAATGCTTTCGTGAAGGTTTGGTTCAGAAAAATTAACACATGGCATTTTTGGGGTACTTGCTGAAACAACTTTAGAACAGTGTTTAACTGTCTAACTTGATCTTTTTATGTTTTTGAGGGGGGGTTTTCTATTAAACAGTGAGATATAACATATTCCTTTCTTAGTTCAGAGGTGCACAGATTTTGTTCCCTTTGGACAGCGCCAGGCTATTTCTTGCACCCTTTTCTCCATCTTTTATGCTAAGCTAACAAGCTGCTGGCTTGCTTGTAGCCCACACTTGGATGTTTTTTGTAAAATTAAACGTGTCCCAGTGTTTTATTGCAGAGTGGCCTGGCCTAGAACAAAGCAAAGCTGCAATAGATAAGATTTTTTAAAATAAAACATTAACCCGTGACTGATGTTTGACGTTTAGACAAAAATACTTACTTACTTACTAAACCTTGAAAATAGTGTATATAGAAATGTGTGTGTGTGTGTGTGTGTCTTGGGTGTGTGTTTGTATGTGTGTATGTTAATTAAAGAAAAACTCCCCACACTGGGTGAAGTTAGTTCTACAATCATAAGCTGTAATGGCTTGACAGCTGTGAACTCTAAAAAGTACATTAATTCTTGTTCTGTTCAAACTACAAGTTGTAAACAACAATACAAGAGCATATGTGCATGTTGCTATTTATGCCACTTGTTATATACACATTAATACTATATAGTAGGGTGCAGCCTGACTACGCTGCATGGTGAATCCTTTAAACACTACCTTTGACTTTGAGGGGGATTATCCTTTAATAAGGTTTAAGACAAATATATGAAGACTCTTTAATTAAGCCAATCATTTGAAGCCATGTGGCTGTGATGCTTTTCAATTAAATGTCATTACGGCTTTCTGTTTGTCACATCAGCCTCCAACCTAGAATAAGAAGAAAATAATGACTGTGTTCTGGCACAGTTTAGTTGACATGTACATGACTGGACAAAAATTAAATGAGGCATATTTTTATTTACAACATAGCAAACATGTGGAAGAACAACAAATATTGATAAAATTTAAGGTGTTTCTAATTTGGTTGACAGTGTATGAATTAAATGCAGTACTGATTATAATCTGTAGAACTCTCATCTGGCATAGGTAGCATTTTTTTCTGCATTAAAAAACTACAATTACATTTATTTAAGGAAAGAAAATACACTGTTTAATAAGCATAAGGGAGACTATTTGTGATTTTTATTTACTCTCATTGTTTCCTCTTGAGGAACCAAGGTTACATAGCTAAATAAATCCCTTCAGGACCTTGACGGCTTCTGCCTTCCCACACATTAAAGATAATGGAATAATTCACTTGCCCTTGAGCCCCTCACCATGCATCCATACAGAACTTCTTATTGGGTCCCCAGCAAATTGAATGAACCTCCTTTCCATAAAAAGGTAATGGACTCCCTCAGATAGCCCTCTAAATAACATGGACGGTAGGGGAGGTGAGATGAACCAATTTATTATCTGACTTTGAGGGAGGTGCGTACAGAGGCGAAGGTCACTCTCTCATTGATCATCGGTTCCCCCCGTGGGGAAATGGTAATTATGTGTACCAACATGGGCTGAGGTCACCTCCAGCCACCGCCAGGAAGGGTTAGAAACCCTCTGGGGCGGTAGTAGAGCTGTGTTGTGGAACATCATTGTTTTAGTTTATATTAGAACTGCCGAGTGTCACTGAACTTTGATTTTATGGCAACGTCAAAAGTCTGATTTTCCTGTCCAAACAAGTCTGTTTACGCTCTGTGGGGTACAGTTCAGAGAGCCAACAAAGCACATAGTGTGCAGACGAAGGGCTTTAAACATACAGTTTGTCATGGGGGAACCTGCACTAAACATGCTTGTTATGCAAATCCAGTCTCATCATGATGTTGCGCCACAACACAAATCTCCCAATTAACTCAGAGGCCAGAAAGGCAGTAAAATTTCCATCTGGCATCTACCTCTGCTGGTACAGCTTTACAGAAGGAAAAAAACTAAACTTGTCGTACACAGGATAATGTTGATTGAGACAATAGAGCTCTGTGATGCATTCTTCAGCTCAATAGTAAATGAATAGCTTAGGTCATTGTAGATAATTGTAGAATTACAGAAAAACACCAGAGCTTCACAACTGAGAAGCTGAAAACAGCATTTATGCTTAAAAAATTTACTTTTTTGGATTATCAGAGGATTCAAAGATTTAATTTCAAAATTAATTAATGAATGATCTTGCAGCTCCACTTTAATCATTTTAAGTGAGGCTTTCCATTTACTTTCACAACCTAGACAAAAAGGTTAAAAGGAAAAGGTAAATAAATAGAATACAATAATGGAAAATGTGGGTTTGTATGATTGCCAGCCAGAGTTGAGTTGTGCCAGGTGAACTTTATCATAGTCTGTCTTGCAGGCAGGTAGTTTAGTGGTCTAAAATAGACAGAGCAAGACAGGCGATGACAAAATGAAACTTTCTAGAGATTGTGAGTGAGTGGCTCTCTCAAAGAGAAGTCAAAGGTGAACACTGTTGCAGGGATGACTTTCTCCTGCACACTGACCTTGTAGAAAAACATAGGCTGTTGCTGGACCACCATGACACCTCTGATTGTAGTATATTCTGTAGCTGCTCTGCTCATCTTTTACAGGCCAGCAGCATTTCTGTCTCAAAATCAGATCAAGTCTACCAGACAGCCGGCAGCACCCACACTGATTAGCATCAAGGGGGGAGAGGTGGGTGGAGGAAGGGGAAGTCGGCGGGAGTCTTGATTGCTCTCTATAGTCATCACATTGTGTATGCCCTATTTTTAAGGTGATTATTTTGGATGCGAATGCCAGGTTGCATAGCTAATGCAAGTCTCCTCAAGAGCCAACAGTGATACTTCACGGTCATAACTGACGCCTGCACACGTTCCAGTGTACATGCACAGTCACACAGAGTGGGCAGCATGATGGTGTCTATTTCCACAAATCCCTGTCAACAAATCCCTGGATGTAGGCATCATTCCCTTCAATTGTTGCTGTGAGTAGTCGACAGTGTTAGGGTGTTAGGAAGGAAGGATGCAGAGGCTGCTGTGCGGTTACAGCGAAAAGCATTTAAAGTTGTTGAAGCTGCAGTGAAGACACTGGAGTGAGATGTAAGTGGAGATGTACTCCAGATAATGTGATGGACAATGAATGCAGTAAAGTGAGCATAGAAAAAAAAGTAAATAGATGGAGAAGAGAAGGTGGAGAGAGATTACATTATGGATATGACACCCGTAGTCCATATAACAGCCCACAGGGTGTAGCAGCAGATGTGGGAGGAGGTCCCGACTTTGATACACCACAGACAGCGGGTGGTACAGGGACTTTGGAACTTGCAAAAAAAAAAAAAAAAAAACAAGATTCAGCTTCTTGGACGAGACTCAAATAGACAGAGACAGAAGGTTAAAGCAGCACAGGAGCGAAGACGAAACAAGCCTGGAGCGCTGATACAAGTATGTGAGGAGAGCAGGGAGTTTAGTTGGCTTGGCAGAGAAAAAGCATATGACGGCATCCAACTAAGGTACATTTATAGCATCAAAATGGTGGTAGATCTGCTGGGTCTGTTGGATACTGAGCCTCCATCTGCCCCGCGCGCCACACCTGGCAGGTGGTGAAGACAAAGCAGAGATGAGAACACGAGGAAGGATCACAGGGAGAGTTTACCTGTTCATGTCTGCGTGCCCAAACCAGCGTGATAAGACAGAGAGCATAGTGTGAAAACTGTAATGACCACAGGTGTTAGGTAATCTAATTTCATGTGAATCCTAAAAAAGTGAGCTTTTGATCCTATTTTTGTCACCCCAAAAATGTGCAGATTAAGCGCTAATATTAGAGGTGGTTCAACTTTGGTTTTTGGTGCTTTCCTGAGCGAGATGTCTTTTCATCTATTTCTCTACTGTAGGCAGGGAGCTCAATTTTTGGGTATAATTTGGAATAGATTGAATTCCATGAATTCAATCATCAGCCAACACTGTTACCCATTTTGTGTCAGCGGTGTAATTTATTATAAACATGCTTCTTTGTAATTTATACGGATAGTGTAGACAGACTGGAGAGAGAAGAGTGAAAATGCAACATTCTCCAGGTATCCACATGTTACTTGTGATACGATTTGAAGCCTACACCTCTCAAGCTGGTTGCACACTGCTCCTCTGAGGGCATATCATTCAACCAGCGGGGAAAAAAGGCTGAACAAAAATATCCTTTATTCCAAAATCTGGTCCAATTTCTTGTTTACTGACATTGATTATCTAATGAGGGAAGGATACTGTCAAACATGGTCATAAGCAGGCCTTTGTGAATAATTCACATGGCTGTTTTGCATAGGAAAGGGTGTCGCAGCCAAGGATGAGGTTGAAGAAAAAGATAAAGAAAGATGGAAAGTCGAAGGTAATGGGACATGTTGGTTCCAGTCTGTACACGTTCCCTAATTACCGGCGTATATCCAGATCTTGTCAGGAGTTCCCTCACTCTCTCTCCCACACCAAGGCGTCGATTGGCCCATTGAGTTCCATTCTGCCTGTCATGGCCGGCTGCAAACCTGATATGTTTACTGACACAAATTAGTGTGGAACTCCAGCAGCTCATTAAGGCGGAGGAGGGGGATACTCGAGGGGGGTTTAAATGGCAAAATCTAGAGTCCCAATCTGTTTGCCCATCGAGGTCTGTGCATCTAGACAGGTGCATGGAGATGCTGGGAATTATTCCCAGGGAGCAACTACAAGGAAACGTGATAGTGGATAATTGGAGGCCAGAGTGGGAAAAGGAAGCTCAGAAGGTCCTTAATGCGCAGAGCTATAGCTGCTGCTGGTCTGTCAACACAGACTCTAAATTAGCATCCATGTCATAGAAAAAGATATACAGTTTTCTTTACAGTTCCTGGTAAATATTACTTCCTTAATTGGCTGATTAGGTTTCAGCCAGATGGCAGTTTTATCTCCAGTCTGTTCTCTCAATTAATTGAGGGAGGTGTGCTGAGAAAGTTGTGAATGTTTGTTTGGTTTCTCACAAAAAAAAAACAGTTTCTTCACATGGGCCCAAAACTCCCATTCAAGGTGGAGCAAGTGAAATGTCTAATCCTGAACCCATCTGTCAGCTGCTGTTTGGGAGAGCAAATTAGACTTCATTTGGAAAAGTAAGACCCCTTTCACAGTAAAGACTTACAGGCCCATGTCCCACTTTTTTTTTTTTTTTTAAATCTTGACTCTTTGTCTTCTTCTCTGGTCAAAATCATGCAGGGACATCTTCTGTCAATCATCCACAGACTTTTTCCTCAGCAACTTCCTCCTGGCATGTTGCTCATCTCTGCTGTCATAGTTGTGCTAATTAAACGTGGGGTGTGCAATGATTATTGCTCACTGCACTCCACATACATTAGCATCTGCAGAAGGCTCTTCAGTAATCTCCTTCACACAGGAAGAAGCGCGGTGAGGAAGTGTGCCTCACAAGCAGCTAATTAAACCCAACTATGCTCGCTTCCCTCCCTTCACCTTTGCACAAAGAACCCTCCAATCACTTCTAACTCGATTTGGAAGCAAGTAATTGATGCACATATAAGGTTTATGATGTGTGGAAGAGGAGGAACACTACCAGTTTAGATGTTAACAGTCATGGCTAAGAGGACCGTGTTATACCAAAATTAATCTTTTTCGAAATCCTTCTGAAATAGTGTCAATGATTTTCACCACAAAAGCGACATAATTAATGATGCTGCTGCTGATGATGAGGATGATGATGTTGATGATGTCAGCTTAACAGTGTTGGCATTCACCTTAGGTTTCAAGGCTAATCGGGAGTCAGGCCAGCTTTGTTGTGCATGTAGCTCTTTGCTGGCGGTGCATGCGAAAATCCCTTTTCTCTGCTATTGGAGCTGAACTGCTGCTGATTACTCCGTTGGCTTTGGCTTGGCACTCCACACTGAAATAAACTTTGCCTAACGTTTTGCTTCTCAAGCCAAAGCTGCTTGTAACAGGAATGAAATGTAAAGCAGCAGCAGATACGGGGAATTGAGCCTTTTTTTTCCCGCCTGACTCTGACACAAGCTCTCTCTGGCAAAATATGACCAGGCAGACAGCGCTGAGCATACATGTGACCATATCTGACATGTCACCATCCAATAAGACATTTGCTACTGAAATCACACACTGTGTGCAGCAGCAGCAGGTCGGATGAAGACATTATTCAAATGTTGACATTCCTCGGTGTTCTCTTCCTACAAGCTCTGCCCTGCTCTCAGCCTGCAGTGGCTCCTATAATGAACCACAGCGCTAACGGCGCCTGTGAATCTGAGTGCTAGCACTACCATTTCATTTGATTGGAGCTCTACAGAGTGAAAGCAAATAGAAAGAATCCTGAAGGTTTACCCAAGTCAAATGAAGCCTTTAGGCTATGATTCACTGGCTAAAAATATAATAATTTATTTTCCAAAAGGGTTCGTCTTCCAGTTGATGTTACAGCTCTCATTTACATCACTCAGGAGAGGAATATCTAGAGATATTTGATATGGGTTTTAATGAGGTGCTGACTTTAATACTAAAACTAGAGGATGGAGTGGTCTGATTTTACTGACACTCTGGTGTTTCTGTGGCAACATTTACTTTTTTCCAATATCAAAAAAAACCTTTGTCAAACATGCATTTCTTACATTTATTTTTTTGCCTGAATATAAGGTTTCACTAATATAACAGCTGATTAGCAGAAGAAAGACCTCCTGGCTGTTTAATGGAGCAAAAATTACTGCTAGAGCCGGCAGTGAAGAGGTTTTATCAATACTGGTGCAGTGTAATTTTTTTCCTCAAAAAGAAATTAAATTCCTCACTTTGGAGGCCTCCTGCCAGACAACTTGATGAAAGATTTAACACGTTTCACTGTATTTTCTGCTGCTTTTTAATTCTCACTTTTCTTGATTGTCTTTCTATTTTAACTACTGGGAGTTATGAATAAAAATAAAAACGAATTGTACATGTATATTGTGATAGATCATCCATAGGTCAAATACTTGTAAATCTTGATGCTCAAAGCAAATTCTCCATTGATTTCAATGCAACTGAGCAAACTTTGGGTCTGATTTACAAAGGTTAAAAACATCTTTCTGGTATAATAAACCTAAATCTTATACTTATCTGTTGAGCCTCTTCAGTTAGACAAATTTCTTCACACTTCAAGTCATTGTCTTCAACGTAAAAGCTCTCATTTAATAACAGGCCTCTGAATGCCAATGTGAATTCAGTTGTCCAGTCCTTCTTTGACCTAAAGTATAACTAAGATTGGAACCTAAGCTTGTTCAGATTTTGCAGCACAACTACTTACAAGACCACAATAGTATAAGACTGCTTATAATCTCAATTTCAGCATTTCTACATTGGTTGAGTGTATGTTACAAGATTTTAATGATCACCCATAAAATATGTATGGGATTAGCGCATGACAATATTGCTAACCCCATAGCTGTTACAACCAGGGATGTTAGAAAATATATATTTTTAATTGTTTTATTCTGTGCTTTTTACAGTATTTGTTCTTATTATCTTATTTTGATTTTATTTCATTTAACAGTGATTTTATGTCTTTAGTGAAGCAGTTTGTAACTTGTTTTGAAGAGTGCTCCATAAACACACTCTTTTTGCTGACTAGAAAAATAAATTGTAAATTAGAAGACATTAAAAAATGTTTTCATTGTGTAGCTGACTAAAAGATTTTTGGTCCAGGTGGAGGGAGGAGTGTTTGGGTAATCTTCAGAACAACTGTAGATGTGGCTAAATGACCTTGTAGTTGTGTTTGTTAGTGCAACTAATGCTTAGCTACCCTACGTATTGGTAATACATTAGCAACACAAACCGGGGCTGATCTGCCTTTAAATGTGCTCCCTTCTACCACAGAACATTTATTTTAAATATTTCTTGAGTTCACAGGTCCTGCTTCTTCCTGTATTAACCACATCCCAACCAGCCTTAGAGCTTCAGTAACCAAATCTACTCTACCATAATAGTGCAGAGAGCAGAGGCAGGAAGCTCTTAACACACACTTTCATATCATAATTCCTGCTCTGTGAATACATCTTTGTGTGGTTAGTGGTTGTGGGATGTGATTGGAGGTCATGCAGTTGCTTGTGCGTTATTATGTGCTGACATTTGACCACAGCCTCGCATTTATGCAGTTTTCCTGCTGGTCTGAAACTGCCAGTTGGTAAGATTGTCGTGAGCTTTAATGACCACTTTGGGCAAAGAATTAACAGGCTGGCATTGTAATCGTGCATACACAGTTTCTATTAAGATTTCTGACATGTTCAGAGCTTTCTAATCACCCTGAGTAACCTCTGCTTGGAGTTACAGTTCTTAGGTAAACACTTCCCTGGCCAGAGGCAGAGGTCTGAGCCAATCGACTCATTTGTTCTGTTTGAAAGTGATTGCTGCCGAGTGGAGACTGCTTTAATTTGATTGATGTGTGGTTCACCAAGCGGTGGATTTGGTTGTAATTACTCTTTGTGCTCACCGTGATAAGGAAATTAATCAAGTCATTATGTTGCTCCCATTTTATCATCAGGACACAATAATTGAATAAACCAACCTCACTTGTCTTCAAAGTCACTCTGGCTCACAGCACACTTGCCATGCTGGAAGGGGAAAGGGCTCGCTGTTGCTGATTGGCTGATAGTGAGGCGAGGACATTAGGTTCAAACAATGCAGACATTCTGATTGAAATAATCAGGGCCAGTTGTTCTCCAAATTTAATCCTCGTGATCAACTATACATAGGATTCCCAATCACGTAATCTTTTTATTTCACAAATAATGTTTAGGTAATTGACTGCAGAGGTTTTCAAATCCTTCATTTAAAAGTACCTCAGTGTAAAAATGTTTAAGTCTTGCATCTAAAAACTCAAAGCATCACACTAAACTATTATTGCCTGACATACTGGTAAATTGTTCAGCATAATACATAGATGTGTATACAGAATATATTGTAGCTGCTCGAGGTGGAGTAAAATTTAAACACCACACATAGATTTTGGTTTGCAGCATCAGAGTAAGGTTCCTTTCAGAGGGGTCACAGAGTACATTTGGGGGACTCTGACATTAATGGAAGAAAAAAGAAAAAGAATAAGACAGGTCCTATTTTTTGGTCCTTTCTCTGCTATCTGCTTTTTGTGAAAATAAATCAAGTTGTTTCATTTTATGAAATAAAATGATAATTATAGCAGTAAAGTTATGCTGGAGGAAAAAGTGAAATATTTTCCTCTAAAATAAAGAGGAGTAAAAGTGAACCATAGTGTAAAATGGAGATACTCAAGTGAAGTAGCAGCTGAAAAGGTAAATTATCTGTTTAAATGTCATTACCTTACATCATTGTACTAGAGAGTTTCACAAATTGTATCAACAAACAAATTGTTGACAGAATTAATTTGCAGATAAATGATGAACCTTTGAATTAGAAATAGGAAGCAGGAAACCCTCCAAACTACCATCATTACATGATTAGAGCCTAATGCACTGTCAAAGCTTAATGCTCAAGTTAGATGTTAGATTTGGAGCAAAACTAGCGAAGACAGGAAAATTGCCTAGAGCCACTGATACCTCCTAACTGGAACTGAACAGCCATTAAATCTTTGATGTTCACTTCTATCATTCTGCCTTCCCATCATGCATTGTAAGGAAGAAGAGGCGGCCAATTTGGGGTTGATCTCAGCCGCCCGAAAGGATTTGCATCCATCCTTGCAATATATTCTGGCAGGAGGAATGTCACCAAAAATCCATTATCCAACCTCGTACATTTGGGAGGAAAAAACATGTCCACTGGGGTCGATACATATGAGGTGATTTTCTTACCCATGAGGGAAGAAACCCACTTGTTCCAGGCGACATGCATGTTCAGTAGTCAGATATCTTGGATTATAGTTTACTAAACATTCATAAGCTTAAATAGAAATTTCTGAATGTCATTTCAAGCTTTTTAGCTCAGAAATCTAATTATGTTTTCCTTAAGTTTTGATGGCAGCTTCAGTGATCAAGTGGTTGGATCTTTTGCATATGTGCCTAATTGATTGGGACTGCCTGATTGCATGCCTGTGTTTGTGTGTGTCTTCAGCTGAATGATTGCCTCAAAATCTCTTAACATTTAATCAATAACACTTCTTCCAAAGGTATCCACTTTGCATTGAAAAGTTTGAACAGGTTTGAGTGCTTTAAGAGGTAGCCTTGTGAGGGATGTGTTTGATTCACTTTGTGTGGGTTTAATTGCTTGCTGGTGTCATTTGGGTGGTGATAAAGTTGTTCTCGACTCGAGTCTGAAACTTGGACAAAACGCTCTCACTGTAAATTAAAGCAAAGTGCCTTGAGACCACCCTGTTTGGGGTTTTAATTGTGGTAGTAGATCATCTCTTTCCCTGGTAATTATCTCAACTATCATCACTCCTATAATAACGATAATCAATTGTTCCTGGTGGCTCTGACAGGGATAATGAAAAGTTTATTAGCCTCCCTGAACCTCACGAGTGTCTGGGGAACTCTTAAATCATCTGTGGAAATGGGGAGAAAAAAACACAGCATCCCAGTTCTGCACACTTCACTGTCACTAATACACATCTCCTCCCTCAGAGGATGAAGGTCATGCAAGTCCTTCCTCTGTCTCCATTATCAGCCCCGATAGCCTGGACGTATTTACAAGCTTGCAACTAAGAACAGAGCTCCTCAAGTGCTAATTTGGACAATTTGGAAACCGTCTGCTTTGAATAATCAGGATGTTTGGATTGTCAGACTCCACTGTACAGAATAATGACACTCTTTTTGACCAATGCACTCTAAGTGCAGAGCTCTTGAAGGAAGAATTCAGGGTATCAAAGAATTAGTAGTGTGAAAGTAGCCAAAATTTAATCTCCACATCACTGACTTGTTTTACGGTCAATTTTGGTCAATTTTCTTTGGCTTTAGATCCTCCACCCTCTCGTTAGGTCTTCTCAAAGTGACGTATCTTCCATCGATTGCCTGAAGTTGTTTTCCTGTTTTTGCTTTAGGGTTCACTGTATTGATTCTTCCGTGTACATCTCCAGACTCGTTTGCCACAGTTTGTTATTCACTTGCTCCATTAGGAGTGAGTCCTGCGCTCAGCAGGACAGACTAACCTGTGAGGATGGCCAAAATGGATTTCTCGACGCTAGAACCTATATCAAGATTTTGTAAAATGAAGACACTAGAATTAAAAAGTCACACATCTTGTATTTATATTAAATTAAGTGGCTGAAACACAAAAACCTGTCATGGTTTTGAGTTGAGTTTCTTGTTTTCTTATTTCCTGTCTTATTTTGAAAAGTGTTTCCCTTGTGTGTTTCTGTGCACTTGTTCCTGTTCTTGATTAGTTCATCGGTCTCACCTGTGTCTCGTTTTCCCGCCCTCCCCTGTCTATTTAAGATGTGTCATTGCCTTCTTTCTCTGTTGGTTCATTTGCTGTGTTAGTCTCCATGTTCCTGCCTTGTTTCCATGTGGTTTGCCTTGTGATCATCGTGAGTTTGGATTTTTGGTTTTTGAATTTTGTTTTTTTGGATTTTGGATGTCATGTTCAGACTGATTACCTGGATTTCGACCCTGCCTGCCCTGCCATTTTGGGAAAAACACTAGTTTGGCTTGTCTGGCTCTGGACAATAGTGACAAAATATGCACCATAAAAGCTTATTAATTAATAAGTTATGTCATTTTTGCCTAATTTATGCAAAAACTGTGTAAAACTGACTACTTACAGTGTTACCACGCATTATGTACATTTCATGGCAGTACCTACCTGAAGTCCCCACTGGTTGCCTAGCAACCCCATGGTGATATGACGACTTCATGACATTACTAGCTAAGCTAGGCTACCAAGCTGCTGGCTGTAGCTTCATATTTACCATAGAGACATCAGAGTGGTGTTAATCTTCTCATCTGACTCCCAGCAAGATGGCAAATAAGTGTATTTCTGACTATTTCTTTAATGGGGTCACAAGTGAGCAACAATACAACTTTTAAATGCAGGATTTTTGCTGACAATCCAGTATACATATGGTGCTTACATAAATAATTAAGCGAAATTAACCCTAGAAGCAAAGGTTGTAATGGTTTACTGATTTATGCTGAGAGGGAGTACATTCGTCTCTTTGTGCTTTCAGGAATAGATGAGATCACAGAAGAGAAAATGCACAAATGCCCCTCTAGTGTCTCTTAACCCTGTCTTGTAAGATCTCATTCTGTCACAGCTGGGTATCTACAGACACAAGGAAAAGGTTGCATTCAAGTGCTCTGTGTTTTGTGCCTTCCCTATAGATCCTCTACACTCATTCAGCACACACTCGGATGCCCCAGAAGGCCCCGCTGAAGCAAACTCTCAGTTTTCCTCACACACTTTGAGTAAACACTTAGTTTGAAATAGCAGAGTGCCGATGAAAACATATCTTTCAGAATGTAATTGAGGCAGCTGAGAATGCAATCTGTGTTAATCGTCAGCGTTATTCTGACACATTTCTAATGCAAACACCGGAGCTGTGGAGCACTGTTTTGCTGGTTAGTTTAATGGCTGCCTGCATGGCTCGTGCACACCTGTACGTCGTTGTGAGTCTGAGCCCTCCGACAGCGAGCCGGTGTTGTGTAAAGCAGCTGGCAGATTACAGAGCAGCTCCTGGCAGATATTGTAGCAGTTTATCTCAATTTTACATCGTAAATGGGGTGTGGACAATGAAACTCTACACAAACTATGATGATCCTCCTGTGGCTCTGGCAGTCAAAGATGTTTTATGAATATCTCAACACAAAGTTGGAGGTTCAAAAGAAGAGCTGATGGTTAGATAGTGAAGAAAATGAGCTTAGACATTTTCTACTTCTAATTTTTTTTCCATTTTTTTTAAGGCCAAGTAGACTCATTGATGATGTGACACCTTTGCAATGGTCTAAGACCAAGTCTGAGACCAGATCTATCATACCACTGATCCTGATCTTGTCTTCAGCACTATAACAGCATCACACTTCCTGTTTTGTAGAAAACATTGTTAGCTGACGACCTGACAATCACCACAATGTAGTTGGTGAATTGGTAGCCAATAAGCACATTTTGTAGGAGAAAGTGTTTATACACACACACACCCATCACTGAATTCATCTCCACATCCAAATTTGGCAATGCACAGGGGTGAAATTCTCACCCTCACCCTCTTTTAAAAGTGCTGTCTTCTAGTTTGCAGGGGGGGGGGGGGCACACACCATCTGTCAGTATTTGTTAACCATCCACGTGACAGTGAACAGCAGAGGTGTATGACGAAGCTGAGGAGTGAGACGCTTGCTCTGATACGCAGACCGAAACAGGAGCTAGTCACAGCGTGGTCACTCCTCTCAGCCTCCAGTGACAGAGTTACTCACTGCCTAGGGAGCTGTGCTGGAGCATACATGTAGAGTGTGACACAAATGATAAGAGAAAGAGGTCAAAAAGTCAAAAGAAGTGCGATGTTGCCTGTATCTGCAGTGCTGCCTTACACAGACAATGGTCTGGATGAGTGGCATTGCCATAATGCCATACTTCAGGAGGGATCAATGGAGCTGATCCCAGGCTATGACTCCATTTTACCTGTTTTATGGTAAACAAATCCAGTCAGGATTTTGGTGGATTAGTGTCCACGTAATTCTTCATCATGAAGCATTCTCACTTAATCCGCCCAGTATTTGCATTTATTTAAATCTTGTTGGCACTTTGGTGCTTTGAATGGCCCTTTTTAAATACCTTCATCCGCTGCCTGGTTATGAATTACGAGTGCAAGAGGACTGTCCAAGCTCGAGGGACAGTTGTATGTATTTGTGTGTGAAAGAAAAGAAGAGCTGAGCTGTGTGACAGATACAAACAGCCCCGCAATAAATCCACACGCTTACAGGTTGGAAAGTTTCGTCCATAAATCGCAGGGCCGGATCAACGGGATGTGCATCCGTGATGGCGAAATCGATTTCATTTAGAACTCATCAACCGCAACTCATAGGCCGACAGCAAGTAACAAAGGAGAATGGGGGTCAGTAAAAGGAGCTTTGGGCCACTTTCCAGGCTAGCGTCCTCCATGCTGAGCGTTCAACAGTGCAAATGTTTCAGTCTTTTGTTATCCTCTATCAAATAAATTGCTTATATTGTTTAGATCTTCGCAGATGTATTACCACTGGCTGCAACATCAATATCTTGTGTCATGTTAAACGTGTTCTGCAGCCAAAGACCTATGTTACTGCTGAATCCTTGTGTGGGGTTGTATTTCTGATCAACAAAAGATGGAGTTAATTTATAAGATAAAATGTGATAACTCATATTTTGTGATATGCTAAGAGTTTACTTTGTGATTGGTCACAGATTGAAATCACATCTACACACATTTGATTGGGTTCAGATGGCTTTCACAGTTTTTTATTTGCACAAATTCAATCAATATGACCACATATGAATTCAATATGAATTGAATTTCATATGAACCTAAATGCTAATACAAGAGAAAGAAGAGAGGGTGGAGGAGGTTAAATTCCTGAAAGCAGGCAGTGGTGCTGTGCTTGTTGTTAGTGTACAGAGAGAGGGTATGCTGGTGGGTTTTCTGGAAACAGTCTAAAAAAAACATTTTCTTTTTGAGATGGTCACTCTTACAAATCAGGCCATCATAGCCTCGTAAATTCGTGCTGTGACTTGGCCAAGCAACATGTCAGATATGTTGGTTGGCAAACAACCAACCACAACTTTCATGATGTAGGTGATGAGAAAAGAGACAGCATCAACATCACTCCTTCATCTTTATCAAACAGGCCAGAGAAATTTAAAAAACACATATTTTGTCATGGTTTGTTGTCGTTTGGGTTGCAGTGATATACAGCTTTCATACTGTCAAATACTGTGAAAAGAAAATTGACAATTATTACATTGTTTACATTTGTAATGTCATGTAATTTACCAAGATACCCTGATATTTTCTGAGATTATCGTACCTTTAAAATCACATACACATTAGCTGTATAAAGCAGTTACCCTGTTTGTAGGTGCTGTTTTCAGCTGACCAGGGACACCATAGCCTTAGCCCAAACTGATTCAGTCTAATGTACAGTCTGCAATAATTCCTACCTTCACAGAGGCTATAATGTTCAGTTTTTGTTGAGACTTTATTATCATGGAGGATTCATAACAGGACTGTTGTGTTAGACTGCATTAGTTTAACCTAGCTGTGCCTAATAAATAGGCCACTGAGCATATATTGCAACTGCTAATGTTCAGGCAATTTGACCAATTATATGACTGTATCTATTCCTTTCAAATCTTGATTATTGTTGCAAATCAGTTAGCGTGATGGCAAGGCCACTTTATTTATAAAGCTCGTATCTCAGGCAGTAGCAAAGTGCTTTTCAAACACATAAACTTAAACATGAGTTGAAAACAAAATTTCAAAGATCGACTAAAGAAAATGTGAAAAGAATGTTGAGATATGTTGAGAAAATAATAAAAATGAAGACATATGAAAAATCAAAGTCAAACATTATCTTCATTGAATTTCTCTGATATAAGTTTTATGTGCTGTGATAGAGAATTTTATCCATATCTTGAACTCCAACAAGATAGTCACTGATATTTCACTCTACTGCTGTACATAAATGAAAAACATCCATGACGAAGTAAACTTTATCATCTCTATCAAGATGCTCTGGTCACCACTGTGACAATTGTGATTTATCTGTCAGTTTGTCACCTCAAACACTATATATGACATGCAGCGATCCAGAAAACAATACAAGCGGACATTTATTCGCATGTCCAACAGCGCTTGCAGCACATTAGCCAAATCAACTGGATATTAGAAAGTTCCTTTACCCTTAGCCTCTTTGATCAGACTAATCATCCCTCCAGTCGCTGTCTTTATCTCACCTATCACCTTTCAAACACCCGGTCATGTTGGAGCACCCAGTCTGCCGTTTTACATTATTAGTTCCCTGCCGGGGGCACTCCCACTTATGCAGAGAAGCACAGGGGGGAAAAAAACAAGGTGAAGAGGATGGAAAGCGACGGCTCCTGCCTGCTCATCGCTGGGGGAGGAGGGGGAGGAGGCAGCAACGTTGACGGCCTAATCTCTGGCTCTGATTATCTTCTCATTACAATCAGACGGGAGCCACTCGAAGAAGAGGAGAATGTGTAATTACGCTCAAATCTCCCATGACTAAAACAGAGGATAATAAGCAGGGCTAGAACTGTGTGCTCACATCTAATCATTCAGTTTATTTAGTCATTCGTTCTGCAGCTTTTGACTACGGATGAAGATTTTTGGGAGCTTTGGTTGGAAGTGGTTGAATTAGTAAACTCCTGACTTATAGCTGCGTTATTCAGAAGCCAGAAATAATTTGCCTCAGTTTTAAAAACTGCAGAAAATATCTTCAAACATGAGGCTGAATATATGTGGCTGGTAGATTTTCTTAGTTTTAAGCCTGTGTTAATATATATTGATATCTAAAAATGTATAGACTCTTGTTTATCAGAAATTAGAGGCAGAACTTCAACTATTCTTATGACCATGCATCTCCCGAGGCTGCATCTGCACAGCACGAGATAGAAAACACCATTTCCCAAAATGTCAGGACAACTGAAGCATGTAAATAACTACATTTCAATTGACACCTCGATTTGAATGGTAAATGGCTGACCTCCAATTTTCCTGGAGAATGGCTGGCAGGGAGAAATGGAGGGGAATAAAACACATATCCAGTAGACCAGAGGGAATAAGGCTAACCAAGCATGCCAAATCCTCCTCACGATCGTATGATGGAAGCGCTAGCTGTGTGTGAAAAATCACTTTTAAAAAGTTTTTATGAGAGGGCACAAGAGTGAAAACTAAACCCTTTTCTTCTTTTTCTCTTTTTTCTCCTCCCCCTACAGTTTAGACACAACAGCCAGCCGGACGCTCAAGACTGATGAGAGTAAAGCGGCAGACACCAGGGTGGGCACGGTGGACAGAAATGGCTGCATCAAAGGAAAAGGCCGCAAACACCGCGGTCATCGCAGGGCCAGGAGGTGAGATAGTCTTTATGCTTTCACAAATGCCAAGCAGGAGCACTTAAAACCCATCAGGTAGGTTTTGTGATCTCAAAGACGAAGCGCTTGTGAAGAGATTAAAAAAAATAAATAAAATAAAGCAGAGAAATCAATGTCCTTTAAAGCCGCAGGATTGTTGATCACAGCCAACATTTCTGATGATGAACGGTTTAGGTTTTTATTTGTTTTTGATTTGCTTCTGTAGATTTAAGTGTTGGAGATAAAGCTTTTTAACAGTAAGAGCAAAACTCCTTCAGGGCTTGACTCTCACTGAGAAAACAGGGCTAATCTCTATATTCAGGCGTCTAGGAACGTAAACAGTCTTATCGGGTTGGGCCCAGTGGAGAAACACAAACATGTGAGGAATTCCACCCTGTTTCATTCAGCATCTCAAACCAAACGTCCTTCACACACCAAGAATAATTGTCAGGCTTTTAATTCTGAGGTGGGAAAAACCAATTCAATTTCTTTTTAGGAATCCTCTCAATTAATGTGACACCTTCAAAGCATTTGCAGTAACATTTTCAGGGGAGAAGCCAGTGATATGTAAAATACCACATCGGAGGTATGTTAGAGAGGATCACAAACATGAATCACTTTACTTTGGATGAATTTTACCTAGCGGCTGCTTCCCTTTGTTTTCAAGTTTTCAAGAGAGGCATGCACGCTTCTGAGAATCATTTTCCTGAAATCACTTTCTTGGATTGTGTGTGCAAAAAAAAACACCTGAAAGAAAAAGATTTTTGTGAGTCAAACTTTTACTAGATTGCTTTTTCACCAGTTATATTTCTCCATTAACACCATGCCTTAATTTAATCTCACCTTCTTAACAGTTGAGCACCATTAATGGTCATTACACAAATCTTAAATGTTGCAGCAGAGACACACTTAACTTTACCCCAGGCAGTGCACGCTCATGAAATCCGCTGCGGGACAGCCTGTCTTAATTTTGTCGTTTCTCTTTTGTTTGGCTTAGACCGATGAAACAGGTGTGTTAGAGCTGCTTTAGTATGGGCGTGTGGCCACAGTAACTTTTGAGAATTCAGGGAAAGAACCAGGAAGTCCAGTTTGAGTAACATATCTGTTTTGACATTTGTACACAGGAGTTTAAACACCAATCAGAAGGTAAAACAATGCACAGCTGATTATGAACTCATATGAGACTGAATTTTGCAATTCTGAGTGTTTACACAAACATACCGGGAAATGTGAACTACTAATCTTTTCTGATGATCGCTGATCACAAAGAGAACGTCTCTTAAACAAAGAGTTAACTGCCTTTGTGAGATTGTAACCTTGTATCTGAGGATCTGATTGTCAAGAGTAATGATCACCACAAGGTGACTGTTTATCAACACAAGGTCAGCTGGTAGGTGGACAGACTGAGGAGGTGGAACAGCAGCTTCATCCAGGCCCGACTTAGCTTTTGCAGCCACACCAATGCATCACAGCTACCAAGGTTCACCGGCCATAGGCAAATAATTCACAGATCAGAAATTAACAAGAAGAGAAGAAATGCACAACTTAAACACTGTGTTTATTTATTTGTGCTAAAAAGCGGCTAATGAGGTGGATTCATTTCCAGTTTTTTTGTCTAATTTACAGAGCTTGAAGAAAAGTCTCTGTTGAGAACAACATTTGTTTGTTTGATTGTTATCTTGCTAATTGGCCGGCAGCAGCACAATTTAGCAGAGCAACTGATGTTAATTATAACATGAAACCACAAGCCACTGATGCTGACAATGGAGAAGAAAAAGCTCTGTTGAATGAATCACTGAAAATCATGAAGTTACCAGGAAACCCTGCTCGAAACCAAAGACAAAGAAGAAATCCATTTGATTACTGAACACAAGACAGTGCCTGACACCAAAGGACTGGTGAATTTTTTACATAATGACATATCTACGATGTAGTTACTGTGCATGTATACATTTGTGCTTTTCAATGGAGATTGCGGCAGTAAAAATAAGCAACATGCTCTTCAGGGAAAATAGGCCGCATTCAGCATTCAGCATATTCTCATGTGATGTCCCCAGATCCCTTTTTTTCATACACCATTGTTTCGTGCAATCACCATTCCCAGTGTAGCTGGCAATTGACTGCTCTCTCATTCTGCCTTTCATTCTCTCCACCTCATCAAAAGAAACTGTTTCTGCTGGCAAGAAAAAAATGCAAATGGTTGCCTTGTGCTCTCTTTCTACAAGGCCAGAATGGTAGAGGTGTTAATGAGTGACAAAGCGTTCTCATTACCAGGAGAGGGTACTTGGGCTTGGTCTGTCTAATCAGCCCTAATGCATTTCAGTTCCTAATGCTCCCAAACTGCCGACTACACCAAGCAGGGCCATTTATTATAGCAAGACAGTCCTCTGCATCCAATGAAAGCGGCACATAGTCTCCAGAGCTCCGTGGCCGCATACATCAAGCAGGAGTGCAGTTAGTCACTGTCTGGATCACTTCTGATCACGCTCACCTGCTCGCATGACCTGCTGTTTGTATAACAACAAAGAAGGACATTTCCTTTCATTTTGACACCAAAGGCCAACGATTACCCTCCAGTATGCATGAAAGTGCCTGACAATTGGTCTAAAACAAGAAATATTTGCCAACATATGAATTCATGCTGCCCATAGCTAAGCTAAGCTAATTGTGTATTATGAAACTATTTCCTGGATGTGGATAAGGTTGTTTCAAATTTGAGTATATCTTTAATACATGGTTTTATTCTTAGCAAAACCCATTAAAGCAATCTCTTATAGCATATAGGATGTACACAGCACAGGCCAACTGTTTAATCTAAAAAGGGAACTGTGGATTTACCCATTTTTCTCACTGAAAAGAAATTCAATTTTAGAATATTGAAATTTTTGTAGTCTCACCCTTCATTCACACATTTAAATTCAAAGCACCAAACTGAGCAGGAGATTTATTTTCCATTTATTCAGGTCCCTGTAACACAATTGAGCTCAACAAACAGGTTTTCCTCCATTTTGTTTTAAGTTTTTTTAAACATCACTCATTGTTGACACAATTCCTGCCTGTCTTAAGCCACAGTGTGCAATAGCAGATGTTTTTTAAGATTTAAATTTCAATGAAGGGTTAGGGTTAAACTCTTGTGAAAAGTCTATTATGAAAATAAATTAATGATAAATCAACAATAAAACCGATTACAGATTTTTTCAATCATTTGAGTAACTGATGTTTCAGCTGTTCAACTGTTGCAGCTCTAGACTGAATGAAAAAACAGCTCTTAAGTCAAGACGATTCTCAGCATTGAAGCGTTTCTTTACAATGAAACTGCTGTTTGGCAGTTTTTTTTCCAGTTGGTTTTGGAAAGAGTTGGTATATTTGGTACTTTGGGAAGAGTCAAAGCTTGTTGATGTTTCACAGTTGCTAGAGAATAAAGAAAACAACCAGAGAATTTGGACTTGACAGTTGGAGCAAACAAAGAAGCTTTGCTTGACATTTTACAAATGACACATTGCTTTCATGGTTGTGATAAACCCCGAGATGTGATGACAGGAAGTGAAAAAGAGTGGGAGATAGAGATATTTTGCTTTTCTGTTTTGTTTTATCGAAGAGTTCAGCGTGTCTACATGTACAGTTGTGTTTGTATCTGTAGTGCCTCATGAGTCCATGCCAGCTCCCTCCTCTGCCTTATTTACTACTTGACCCTTAATGATGTAAACACTCTATCACTCCTACATGAAAGTTCTGAGTTAACCTACACCAGACACCCTTTTCCCAATAACACTTATTTTCTTCCTCATTATCAAAGCCAAGGTGAGGCTGCTTAAGTCAGTTGCAGTAAGAAGCGTCTGCACATCTCTCCTTTACTGTGCTTCACCAAACTCACCCCCTCCCCTTTGCTTCTTGTGAATTTCAGTCCGTCTGTACTTGAAAGGCTCCTTCAGTGAGCCTGTGGTGCTTCAAAGGCCCTCATCTCCTTCTGCACATCAGTCGGTTTCAGAGCGCAAATGATGTGAACCTCTGGACAGCAATAAAGCTGCTCAACAGATGGCCTCTGACGAGTTTCTTTTCTTTATAGTGATGACTTCACTCTTGTAGAGAAGAATGGGTGGATATCTCAGGCTGGCATGAGCATTTGTGTAGATGTGCAGTGAGACATGTAAATGCATATGGTTTTCCCACATCTACATAAGAAACCATCAAAGGGGTCCACTTTAAAACAAAGAGAGTTTAAATAAAAATTTTTGTCACTGTCAGCTACAACTCTCAGTAAAACAACCAGTGTTTACAAGATGTCCTAACCGGCATTAACACTGATCTCTGCTGCAGTTGATACTCTTGAGTCGACAAATCAGATGGCAGAAATTAGAAGATGATCTGGGTCCTCCTCAAAAAAATACTTCTAGCCCTATTTTATGTAACGATTCTTAGAGTCTTTGAGTTGGCTGTTTTTCTGGTTTATGTTGGAGCAGTTGTGGATTCTGCAATAGTTTAACTGATCTGACTTCACGTACTCTGACTTTAAGTACAAGTGGTCAGCATTAATGTGAATGTAAATATGTATTTAATCTAAAAATGTCCCATGTCAGCACCTGAATGAAAGAGCTGCACAGAGCTACCACAGTACTTTGTTAATATTAGAAACAAAACTTCCCCTAACACACCCAGTTCATCTGACGGGAAGATTAACCAAAGATCAAGTATCAATCTAAAAAAAAAAAACAACCCAAAATAGCTCTCAACAGCCAATAGGCACACAGAACACAGATTCAGGCTAAATAGAAAGTGTCCCCTGACGTTACTGCTGTGAAGTCAGCTATGTGTACTGGCAGTGGATGGGATTTAGCCCAGATGTATCTCATGTTGTCATCAGTCTTGACTTCAGTGGAGCTCACTGTCCTGTGATCTGTTTGGTGCTTTGTACCAGCCTGGATAGGATTTCATCATCCTGTTGTGATGGGATCATCTCGTAAGGGACATTTGGCTCACAGATAATCTTGCTTATGTGTGTCAGGATCAATCAGGATGCATTTATGTGTACTCATGTCGTGCCAGTGATGAGTCATGTGGATTATTTCATCCATACCATTTTGTTCCTGGGTTGTTTCTCTGTGTTTCTCTCAAATAGATAAAAGTTGGTTAAGGACATTCAACACACTGAGTCAGATGAGATTTCTTAATAATCTCAGTGCAGATAGTTTGGGTTTTATGTGGTTTTGGGGATCCATCTGCCTCCACTATATATTATTGTAGGTACAGTGGAGGTGAATTTGGCACTGTTCAGTAGCTTAAAACTCTCATCTTTCAATTCTTTGTGCATCATCCTTGAATGTCAACCTTCATGGCAGACAAGCACGTTAAAATGGAATGAAAACCCCTGATGACAGTCATTGACAATGTTTTTCTTTAATGCCAGGGTACAATGCCTATATTTTCAAAATCTGCCGTCTCAACAATATCTGCACACAAAGACTACAATGTGGTGAATGATGGAGAAAGATCATTGTTAAAGTCAATAAAAAACAGTCATTAAATGCAGGTCTGTGACAGGAAACTAACTTTCATGCAAACTCTGTTGCATGAAAGTTAGACAAGCTACACACTGACTGCCTGCATACTTACTCCTCTCTTTACAATGAATGGGACAGAAAGCTTGTGTTGGTATTGAGCATTGGGATTGGACATAAATTGTAAGGAGCAAAACTGTAGAATATTGATATATCTCTGATGGATACTAGGCTGCAACTTCATACTGAAATAAATCAGAAATCTCAGAGACATATATCCCAAAATTGGACAAGAAAGCTTCATACTACGCTATACTCTTTCATTTCAATTCATATTATTATTTATATAGCACCAAATCACAACCAAGGTCATCTCAGGGCACTTTACAAACAGAGCAGGTCTAGACCACACTCATTATTATTAATTACACCAACAGTTCCACCATGAGCATGCACTTGATGACAGTGGCAAGGAAAAAGTTTCATTGGCTGAATCAGACCAGAGGTTACTGACAGAGGTCAATCCATAAATCCAGATATTAGAATTCAGAAGCTGTAAGTCATACCCCCAAACACTTCTTCCTCACCCTGCTGAATTCATCCAGCTGAGGTTTCACATCCCGTCACTGATCACAGAGGTGTCCCTTCTGCTCCGTCTCTGCTTGCAGCCCCTCCTTTGATGAGGAACTCTCCCCTCGGCCTAAAGGAAAGAAGAAGAAGAGAAAATCCGAACGGAAAAGAAAAAGAAAAAGGTCAGTTCCCTAAATTTCACATTAAGTCATGTTACCTGAAATAAATGAATCAAAGAAAACCTGCTACTCGCTTGAGTTCATGTTTATTTGTTCTGCTTCAGGTCTCCTTCCCACAGCCTGTCACCACTGAGGAAAAAGAAAAAAAAGAAGAAGAAAAGCTCCAAGAAAAGCAAGCGCCATAGGTAGTTCTTGCTTACTACAGCAATTTTGACAAAGAGATGTGACATTTATTTTTAGCTTATCAAAATAATCTTTTTTTATATTTCAGGTATACCTCTAAAAAGTCAAAACACAGGTATGTATGAATTTTAGCTTGTCTTGCAGCTGTGTGTGTCTGTAATTTCTAATGGTTAAAATAATGTATTAAAAAAGCAAACTTGAAAGGGAAATACCTTCTCATCTGGATACATTTCTCTCATAAATGTAACTTTTAGCTTCTGCTTTCTATAAGATTGCTGGATTTTCAACTTAAAAGCCAGTATGTATCAGTAAGAAAGCAGGCTGTCTGTGCAGGCTTTGTAAGTCTTAATACTCGCTGCTCATGATCTTATTCTTTTTTTACACTTTCATCCCACCAGCTCTTCAAGTTTAAAACATAAGAGGAAGGATGAGCGCAAGCACAAGAAAAGGTTAGTCTGTGACTGTTGCACCAGAATCACGTGTTCCCCAAATCCTACATGACTTTTTTGCCCCCTCACGCCCACCCCAGCCCCTCTTTTCAGAACAAGCAGAGGAGGGAAGAGAGAGGATCCTCCAAAGTGCTCTCATGTAGGGGCACGATGGGTGAATGCAGAAACGTGCAGCTTTTATTTTTCTGAGCAGAGCGTGAAAAAAGCCTCGTAAAGAGGAAAACTGATTGAAAGCTTGAGCCACAAAGCGAGGGAAAAAAGGGGTGACAGAGGGTAAGAGAAACCAATTTCATGCTGTGATCTTTCAACATTTTATAATTCGGCTGTGATTGAGCGGACTGTTGTTTGTAAGCACAGAGCCAAGTTCAGTTCTTGCTTACTTCAACAGAAACCAGTGCTTTCCAGCTCTCTACAACGCTCTCCTCTCGCTTGTTTTGTTCTCAACAAGCCCTCGCTGCTTATTCAAACCCTAACCCCTTCTCTAATGCATTCTCCTATTTTTCAAACATGGTTCATATACATCAGGGATGGAGATGGACGCTCAAAAAAAAGATATATCTTTAAAGTTACACAGGCTTTATTTCATTGTACCTTTTAAACCTTAAGCAGCATTTCATTAATCCATAAATTAAGTTTCCATGATCCACTGTCCAGAATAATATATCAATTGGTTGATCGGCAACTGTAGTTAATTAATCTAGTTTTATTCTGCAGCAGTACTGAACTGCCATTTGTTTCACCTTACTCATTCAGCCTGATTTTGTGCTGGGTTGCTGAGAGCAATTCATGTTTTTTAATGGTTTTTATAATGATTAAAAAAGACCTATATTTATTTTAAAGGTGTTGATACCATAAGTCGACTTACAACAGCCATGCATAAATCTTTGTTGACATTTTTCTGCAGTAGTTTTTCATAGGTACACCCGGTAGGTAGCTAGCTCTGTAGGAGATGACATCCTACCTCTTAATCTCCCTGATTTAGGGTGAAAATCCACAGGACATGGAAATGGTGCAACATGCTCTGCTACAGCATGCCTGCTGTGCCATGCTGATAAAAATAAATGAAATAAACACTTCATTGAACCAGAGGCAATGCAATGAACCAGAGCAACCTCATGGATGTTTTTTATGGCACATTAAAAGCAATCAGCTAAGTCACTGTTTATCCATGTTCCTGTAGTTAAAATCATCTCATTAATTAATTCAGTACTAGTTAATATAGCATATACAGGCACTACATCACTAAATGCTTTCATATATTTTCTTTCTTTCTAAATGTAATCTCCTCAAAAAACACACCTGGCATAGCACGGATAGTCAGAGTCAGTGTAGAAGACACAAAACCTCAAGCCACCACGAAAAGCTTGTGAAAAATATGTTAAAACCCTTAAACGACGACACTGAAGACCTTCAGTTATGGGGAAGACAAGCCCAGGTAGTAGGACAATAATGGCATTATAAGCTGATTTCGAATTTGTTCTTGGTATAGTTAGGAGACCCTTACTTATTTTCAAATGGATCTGTCAGGTGTGTATTCAGTAGGTATGCCAGGGAAAAAGCTTGGAAAGGGTTAGCTTGTTTGACAGTCTAGCAAAAAAGTGCATTGCAGTGATCTAGTCAATTAGGTTACAGGAAACACCAAACTTTAATTGGTCACTGAGATGGTGAAGGGCAGCCTTTTTTAAATAAAAAACCTAAAACTGCACCCATGTTTTTGTCATGTTCAAGGATTTAATGACAGGGAATTAACAAAGAGTGAATCTGGAGCTTCAAAATCTTGGGACCTACAAACAAGCCTGTGTTTTGTTTTCATACAGCTGTAAAAAAAAATGTCAATCTAATATTTTATAAGAGAACTGTATTTAATGCAAATAAATGCAAATGACAGTGTGTCATCAGCATATAAGTGATTTGACTACAAATGGGATCTTTCACTTAAGATAAGAGCAGATGAAATCACAAAGTTGTCACATCAGAGAAGGTGAAATTTATAATAAATGACAAATGATGAAGTGATGATAAAAATGGGTGTTAGGTCATTTTTGTCAATTGACTGATCATAGTTCTCTCTCAGCTCCTCATCCACTCGTGTCTTCTCTCCTCTGCTCTCCTCATCACCTCCCTCAGTTCACGGACTCACTCACGGCGGAGACGACGCTATCGGAGGTCAGAGTCAGACAGTTCTTCCTGCCAGTCTTCCACACAGGACAGGTAGGAACCCATCTCTCCCGCCTTTACACCCCCAGTTTATCTTATCAGCCTGAGGTGTCTGCCGAGTTCCTGGTCACAGTGTAGCGATGACAGATAAGGCAGAGGTGACTTCCTGATCTCAGGCACGACCAGCCCTTATCACAGCTTCACAGGAAATGGCCCCAAATTCACTCCACAGATCAATGCACTCAATTATAATGACATATTGCAAAATCTTGTATTAAAGAAGTTGTTTTTCCCCTGGTTTTATGGATAAATACTGAAGAGGGTGTTCTGTAGTCGCCAGTGGTGATAATTAAACCTTGAACAATCATTTATTGCCATTTAATGTAAATTTGCCATTTAGAGTCTGAATGGCTCCGAACTCTGACATCGGTTCAGGTTGACCCTAAATTGAGGTCCAGCTTTCAAAATTAAATAGTCAGAACAATATTCTACCTGGGGCTCTTTATTACTTATTCATTACTATGAGGTGTCTAGGGATATTAAGAGAAAATCAGAAAATCAATCAAATCATAAAACGACATTTTTCCAACATTTTTACACAGCTGAAAACCAATCTCTCGCCTAACTGATTTTCTGAGGCATAATAACACTCCAGAAAACATTTCTTTCTAGTTTTTCTATAATTACACAACATATTACAGCTCATTTTCCAAGATGGCACAAACAGAACAACAGCAAAAAAGGTTCCTGATGAAAATTTAGATTGAATCTGAAGAAATGCAAATTTTGGTCCCATTCACTGTAGTGCAGCAATGGCTGTAACTAAAAAAGAAGCATCATGAAAACTAAATCCTGCATTTTCCCACAGACACCATCTGCATAAATCTGTGGTGCATCAGGCATTAGGAGACCTGGCAGCTGTTGTAGAGGAAACCAACGGAGTGCTTGACCACACGGACATGAAGTGGAGACCTGCAACCAAATCAGTGTGTAAAACGGCTCCAAAATATCGCTCCATCCTCTCAACTGCCACCGTAAGTACACTTCAGGACTCTTCATCATGCTGCCGCTTGTTCAATTTGATTTCTCAGCTATGGCCATGTAAAAAAAGTTGTTGTCAACACCCACTGTTTGGCAGGCTGGTTTGGAACATTTGCAGTGAAGAACATTGTCTTCTTTAGCTCACTATTAACAATTTAATTCCACTTACTGTTTTTTGTAGGAATTCTTGCCATTGATGTTCATCCAAAATATAGTTTTTTTTAGAAAATTATATGACATTTAGATATTGTCTAAGGGAATCAATAGTTATGAAATCAAAACATGTACATGGCCTTACTCTGAGCTCTTTTATGAGTAATTTATTTTGCAGTAATTTTGTCACTTCCTGTTTTTCTGTTTTTAAAACTAACACCATCAAGTACTTGGTAGAGATGACTTCCCACAATAATAATGATACCACTGAAGTTCCATGGTCACACCAACAACAAATCGTTAGTGTTTTCAAGATGTGTTTCTCACTACACATTTGTATTCCTTTATTAAAGGTATTGTTGAGAAGTTTTGAAAATTAAGTTCAGGGATGATGTGGATGACGACTTTGAGAAAATGTTTTCATTGAATTATCAAGCAAAGTCTGTGCATCACCACCATGGTCAAGATCAACACTTGGTGACCACTTAAACATATTTGAATGTTTACTAGTTGTGTAGTTGACCCAAACCGCTACCAACAACTACGAACTGCTTCTACCATGACCAGAAAGTGAAATGTATTTATTTTAGTTAGCAGAAATGAACAGAGATAAAATGAACAATAAAATATGTTTCTGCAGTTGTTTTGTCAGAGCATTATCTGCAAGCATCAGGCAGGAAGCCCTTGTTTATGCAACAGACTGTACATAGTTAGTACACAGAGTATTATAAAGCATTAGTTTCTGTCATGCTACATAAACATCACACTATTTCCTGTACTGTCACCCAACTAGCATCATGCTAATTTAATGTCAGCATAAACATTAAGGAGAGTGTGTTGAAAACTAAGATGAAGGATGGGTTTTGGAATTATTAATGTTTTTGGTGTTTGGACTTTTTTATACTTGGGACCCCCTTTCACTTGAGCCCTTCTCCTCCCAGTCCCGTCTGGTCATTGCATCTGGTTTATGTTTTACTTCCAGTAAACAGATTTAGTTGTTGAGATTACAGACCTGACTGAGCTAAAATGAAATGAAAGAAAACAAACATCTTTAAACAACCTCCAGACAACAGACTTTGAATTTTAAAATGGTGCTGTTTCTTGCAGGTTGGCTTTCTGATAGTTTTTTTTTTCTTTTTAAATGATGGAGCCTCATAAATACAGCTATGTCCTTAAACCCATTGTCTCATGGTTATTGGAGCATGAAATATATTTAATTTCTCTCCAGCAATCATTAAATTATGCTAATAGCACAGACAAATGTTTTTAATTACACACCACAGGGTTTTAATTGAAATTCGATAAATTAATCCATATATTGAATCATGCCTGGCATTCAATATCCCAAAGTCTCTTTGGACTGGGGGACTGCACAGTTGGTTACTGAGGGGTAGCCTCGCTGGATCAGAATTATTCAGTGGTGTTTGCAACCATGCATTTATTTATGGGTTTAAATTTGGTGAATAAAAGACACACGGTTTCAAAAGTGATGCAGAATGATCTTTGCTTCATATTTCTTTCCCAAAAAAGCAAGCCAGAAAGGGAAAGGTAGGTATGACTGGACTGAAAAACCCTCAAAATTGTGAATAATCAACATGAATGTGGTTGACTATAAAATGTGCCTTTTCTGTAATTACAACTGGTGACTTTCTTTTGTGGTGGAAACATAAGAAACACTGTGGCAAATAAAGGAAAAAGAAAGCAATCAAGAACCAAGCAACAATACCGAGGCAGAGATGATGAGATGTTTATTTGAAGGTAGCCTTGTCAAAATATCTCGAAGTGGCATTGAAGAATGTCTCTGTTTCAAATTACTGTTAGTGAAATCTTTTACTCTTGAGTACACACAGATTCTGCGTAGATGCAAGTGCTAAATTTCCCGCGGGCTGGTCTGCTGTGTC
The DNA here is from genome assembly GCA_008933995.1 of Datnioides undecimradiatus. Classification (NCBI taxonomy): domain Eukaryota; kingdom Metazoa; phylum Chordata; class Actinopteri; order Lobotiformes; family Datnioididae; genus Datnioides; species Datnioides undecimradiatus. The sequence continues at coordinate 12,945,656 of WARS01000015.1, forward strand.
AACTTTAGACTAGATAAAGGGGAAACCTTCGGGAGGACAGACTGGATAAACTTCAGAGTGTCTCACAATCAGTCAGTAAAGAGAGATCAGAATTTTGCAAGCGTAGTCAACTATGGTTTTTGGATAGTCAGGGTCGTTTTCAATCTATGGATGTCTACAGTTAAAAAACAGAAAAACACCTTCCAACCTTCCAATTTCAGTGTGCAGCTGTTGTACAAAAAGCACACTTTTTGAGTATGCTGGGACTTTTTATTCCCGAAAAACTCCGAAATAATGCACCATTAAGGAAAGAAAAAGGAACATGCCAATAAAAGTCTAACTGGCTCTGGGTTTGAAGAGAGGGTTATTGTCTTTTTCTTGCAATTTACGACTCTAATGATGCACTTATGTTGCCCGCTCTTCCCTTTTTCTTACACCTTACCTACTTAAGGAGGAAATCTTGATTGGTAAGTCGATGCTATCCGCAGATTTAGGGATTTACTTGTAGGTCGGTGCAGGCTAATTATTTACTTCTTACAGGAGAAAGAGCACAGTCATCTGTCCTATTCTGAGGGCTTTCTTAGTTAGACTGATGGGATCTCTCTTTGTCTGCAATCCTTTTCATTTCTACATAATACCCATTTTGTGATGTTTGTTCAATGTTCTTTAAATGAGGCTTTTCAATGGGGCTATTGTTTACTCTTTTTCTCTTCACTCGAGTTAGAGTCGGTAGATTTTTCCACGCATAGTTTTTCTTTCTTCTCTGCTCTTTTGTTGTTCCTTTCATATAATTGTTTTAGTTTAGACTTACTTTATCTCAATTTGTTTCTTGTTGATTTCTTTGACTTTAGTTGAGTTCAGACTTTCTTTTGAGGTTAATCGCATGCTTCAAATTTGCATGATGTCTCTATCTTTCAAAGTTTTCTGTCCCAAGAAAAAAAAAAAAATCTCTTCTCTGTGTTTTCAAGGGAAATGTGCCTTTGTACTAGAGTATTCACAGTGCATCAAAGCAGATAGCAGGTTCCATTTATCAACACACTTGGTTTTAAGCTGCAGCCTATTTGTCTGTTTGCAGATTTTGTCATCAAAACCTGGAAGCGAGCTTTTACATGGAAAAGGGTCTCAGCATTTATCAAGCCAGACCGAAGGTCCGCACGATTACGATTCGGGGAATGACACATCCTCACCGCCCTCAAGCAAAACTGGTGTTTCTTGTGCAAGTGTCACTGACAACAAGAGGAACCACTGTAAACGTCTGGCCTCACCAGAGAAGCTGAAGTTCACTGACAGAGACAATGTGTCTGATTCAGGAAACTCTGTGACCAGCTATGCTTCCTTGTGCAAACCTTACGGGGAAGACGGCTTGTCGGCCACCATTTTCAGTGGAAACGGCAAGAGGTAATGTCATGTTTATGACAAATAATCCATCTAAATCAATGGTTCCGTGGAAAATTGCAAGCTCTTTATCTTCTGTTTCCACGCTCCGCTTTCTCTTTTGAAATATTCATCTTCTGAGGGAGAACAAGGGAGAGCATTTCTTAAAAACAACACAGGATGCAGTTTTGGCATTATCACTCACAGCAGTGAAACATCTTAATGTGTTTTCTGTGCAGAGAGCAGATAACCTTGGGGTGTCGGGTAGAGGTTGTGAGATCTCCAAAGACCTCCAGCTGTTCACAGAGGATGAGCAAGTCATCTCGAAGGCAACTGAAAACACGGTCATCCAGCAGCAGGAGCAGATCCTCAGGGAGTTCCAGATACTCTGCACGCTACTCTCGAAGCCTGTCGCTGTCATCCTGCAGGTGCGTTACCTACATTTGTGTTGTACATTACTAACATCCACTACTACCCAAGTTACAGAAAGTACCAATCGCTTTTATTTCAATTTGCACACAAAAAAGGAAAAATGCAGGACACCCTGGTAAAACCTCAACAGTGTTCCCAGGTCATGTTCTGTCTGGGGTCTTCATTACATGTCAATCCACATCTCTTTCCCCTTCGGTTGTTAAAGAGAAAACTCAATAGAAACTGACATATTTTAGTCATAGTAATGGCGTGGTTCTCTGGCAATGTCATTTGGTCAGTCTGACACTTTTGACCAGACTTAAATATCTTAACAACTGTTGAATGAATCGCTATGAAATGTGGTTCACATATGCATGGTGCCCAGAGGATATCACTGAGTCTGGAGATCTCCTGGCCCTCTGGCACCATCAAGTGGTTTACATTTTTGATTTGGAGAAAAACACCTCAAAAAATGTTAATGGACTGAGATGAAATTTCATACAGAGATTTACGTCCTCCTAAAGATAAATCAAATAACTTTATTGTTCCATGTTTGTTCCCTTAACTTTTACTCTAAGGCACCCATTTGTCTTTGGTTTATCTTAATAACTAATAACTAATAACATCCCTTTCAGCTTCAGATAAATGTTTCCTTTATCAGGAAATGTTAGCATGTTTACATGCTGTGCTAAGATGCAAAGCAGTTTGAACCATATATCTGATAAACATCAGTATACTCTTACTTGTCTTATTTAAATACACCTTTACATGGCGGTACCTGCCTTTGTCTGTTTATATATTGCTGATAAAACATTGCTACCTTGTGCTGCCACTCAACATTACATGGCTGAACTGTACTAGAAAGGCCAAAAAGTAAAGAAAAAAAGACAAGTCTTGTCAGTGTGTGTGGAATTATAACCTCCCGGCTTCTAGTCTAGATGCTGTCTTAGTTGGGAAAAATCAACAAATGTCAAAATGAATCAGAATAAATGGTGCTCTATTACACATAAAGTTAGACTATATTTAATATTCTGGCAAAAAAAAACTTGATAGAAATGTCCATTCTCTGAAATTTCAGAATTTTGCATAAAAATCTTGCACCATTGTGATTTTTTTCTCATTGCTAGCTCGTACTCACACTCACCGAGTTATTCAGCCGACATGAGACGACGAGGCAGCATAGCCAGCCTGAGCTCCAGAGGAAGCTACTCCAGATACAGTGCTGACAGGTGAACTTTCTGAAATGTTTTCACTGCTAATGTGGTGTACAAAAACAAATATATATTTACATTTTTCACATTGTTGTGTCTGTCTTCCAGACTACGAGACAGAAAGAGAACAAATAGCTCCAGAGAGACAGATGTGAAGCATGGACATAAGGTTAGTGTGAAGAGACGAAGACGCAAATCCTACTCTCCTATGAAGAAAAGGAGGAGAGACTCACCAAGCCATCTGGAAGCACGAAGAATCACAAGGTACAGCTTTCCACACATGTTTTTTATCGCTAAAAGATACATTTTTATGCGTAGAGGCAGCAAAAATGTACTGTTGCCCCCCACCCCCTCAATTGGACAAGCCCCCTACCTGAAGTCTTTCCCTGATGCTGCTGAGCTCTTAACCATGAAATAAATGGTATTTAGCCAAAAGATGAGATAGCAGTCAGATCTAAAGCTACCAAAGCTGCTAAAGAAGCAGGTGGTGAATACAGGAAATGTGAAGTGTAAAAAAAAGAAGCAATTCTCATCTTCGCATTTTTTAACAGATCGAGTCTGCCACAGTGTTTGACATCTCTTTGACAGCAGGAAATCTACACACCCTAGAATTTTTGCACCAAAGAACACGTCAGCCAACGAGACTGTAAAACAACATATTCTGTTCAGTTATTGCTTCAATAATATATGTTGTTTTAAAGCTTATTCAGTGTTTATAAAATGATTATGGCCCAAATACGCTAATGAAATGTGAAAGGGGTTGCTTGTGGTGATGAACCCATAAAGACTTATTTTACCCTTCACTTGTTCATAAAGACATCTGTTTGCTTCTAATCTGCATTCATCGTTGTCTATGCCCAGTAGAGGGCAGTGAAACAATCTACAAACATTTACAAATTATCACCCTGCAGTTTTGATATTAGGAATTGTTAACAAATAGTTGGTTAGAAGATAGAGAGGAGCATAACCAGACCGGCCACCTGATGAATTGAAGTCCAATATACACTCTCTTTTAGCTCTGTTTTGGGTCTCCACCACCTCCTGATTGAAATATCTTTCTCCTTTGCTGCTAAATGATCCACTGTGTTCACCAGGTAGCCACTAACTTTGTCTATCTGCATGTTTGATGTTGAGCAAGTATTTTGGTTTTAGAGCTTAGAGCTTTTTGACGACTATATCTACCTGCTGCGACCAAACTGCGCATGAGAGTGGTGGAGGGGAACAAAAACAGCAAAACTGTGGCTGTAAAATTAAAACAATTAGTTTATGATGGTAAATAAATAAATGACTCTGTAGCTATTGGGGCAAGTACAGTTGAATGTTATGATGTTGTGAGTTTGTCACTATGAGCGAGTGCTTTCCAATTATACGGTCATTTGACACATTTCATAAAAAAATATCTACTAGTGCAGTTTTAATTTTTTGTAAAATGGACATAGTTTGACACCACTTACCTTTTTGGCTCATCACAGTGCCAGGAAGCGACCCATCCCTTACTTCCGACCCAGTCCTTCCTCCAGCAGCCGGTCCACCAGCGCGTCATCCTGGAGCAGCCTCTTCACCCGCAGCCGCAGTCGCAGCCCAATCCACAGCATGAGCCGGAGCAGGAGCCGCAGCCGGAGCCACAGTTACTCCTCCTACAGGAGCTACAGCCGCAGTTCATCCTGGAACTCAATTTTTGGGACCCGCAGTCGCAGCAGGAGTCGTGGTTCATTGAACAAACGCAACAAAACCAGGCATTAGGTGTCTCAGAGAACATTAATGGACTGAAGCGCTGGTCATGTTTCCAGTTGAGAGCAGGTACAGTGGATGTTTGGAGCAATCGACTGTGTGCGTCTCTGTGCTCCGCTTTGACGCTTGAGTGCAAATGTTCCAGCAGGGGTCTGACTGCGTCTTTCATTGATGCAGTCCTGTTCACTCTGCCCGCAGAGACCACTGGAGACCAAATGTCTTTTGTTTGTTTGTTTTGTTCCTGTACTGCATCCTCTTGAATCAGCACTCACAATGGCCCGAGACTGTTCATCTCGTAGATTTACAATGGAAACTGGACATAGGACAGAGACATTGTTCCTGTATTTGCTCACTTTACATCACTTGTGCTTCTTTTTAGGTTCATGCACTTCACATTAAATTCTTCTTCAAATGAATGTTGTAAAACTGTTTAACAACCTGATATTTGTGCTAAAACCAATTGGTCCCTAATAAGGCCTGAAGGTACCAAGAAGGGATAAAATTACTTAATTCCAGGGTTTTATAAGAATATACAGTATGTATTGGCCAATGACAGTGCACCATGTAAGCACACATTTAAAGTTTTATAGGACATTGGACATTTACTGCCCCGTGTCAGGTCTGTATGTTGTAGATTTTGCACAGAGGAAGTGAAGTATTGATGTAACATTTGAGCCATTTGATCCAAGTGTTTACACATGGCTTCAGAGGGATCGTTGTCAGGAATAAGGAAAAGGTTTATTGCTCTGATCTTGGCACTTCACAATAATGAGAACAAACGTGTTTCCTCTGAAAAATGAATCGGCGAGGGTGGCCTGACGGCAAGCAAACTGCCTGTCAGCTCAAATGTCAAATTAATTTATCCTCTGATCAGGTGGAAAAACAATTGAAATGTCAGTCCATGTAATACAACAGAAAGCAACTGAAACGTTGCACAGGGACAGGGAGGGGGATTTTTTTGACAAAATCTTCACAGCGGCAGAGAAAGTGTTTTCCTTGACAACTTGTGGCGAATAAAACACTTTTTTTTTTTTTTTAGAAAATGATACTTTGAAGGTAATTTTTCAATCTACTTCAGTGCTTAAATTATTGTGTTGTCTGTACTTTAATCATTCATTGCACTGACAGATATCAGTCCCTGAGTTTTTATTTAGTATGTCTGACTTCAAAAGATGACACAGAAAGAAAAGCTGAATCTCATTTGTTTGCGACATGTTGAAAAGAAGCCTGAAGTTATGAACAGCATTGGTTCTCAATTTACTTGAATAATGTTTTTCTTTTTGAGTTATATCGCAATGGAAGGTTAAGTTTTCAATTGTGCAGCACAATACATATTTATTACTTATTTAATATTTATTGGTTTGCTGTCCCTCTCAGTAGTGGTCAAACCTTCTATGCAACACTGTCAATTTCTAGTTGATGTGACACTGCTCTAATTTATTTTGGATTGTCGTTTCATATTCTTGGCTTTTGCCGCCTCGTTCACACGTAAACAGAGAGACAGAGAAGTGAAAAATGGAATGACAGAAAAGATCTTTCCAGTCCAAAATTTTGTACTCAATTAAAACTTTGACATTTTTGGGGCAAATGTGTATATCCGGCTTCTTGCCATGAGTTAGATAAGAAGCTAATGTAGCTTAGCATGAAGGCAGGTTCTACCAGCACCTCTGACGCTCATTTATATATGTTTCATCTAGACAAAAATGTGTGAGAAATATGATTTTGGTTTATGTAAGAGGTTAAGTGACCTCTTTCACGCTGGGTTTTGTACAGATTAAACAATGGAGATTTGAAATGAATGTTAATTAGCGATTTGTGGTGCAGTCTTTGTGCTAAGCTAAACTAACAGGCTGCAGATAAAAACATACAGATATGCGAGTGACACCAGTCTTAACATCTGACTCTGTGCAAGAGAGCAAGTGTAGTGTCCAGCATGTAAAACTATTCAGCTTTGACTCAAGGGTTTGAACTGGCAAGTTTGAAACTGCCTTTCCATATAATTAAGAGTTATATTTCTCAATCATATCAAATCCATCATCCTGTCTGTGTAACTGCTCCAGGCCTGACAGACTGCTCTCTATGCACTCAATACTCTCAGCTTATTTCCCTGAATGTCAACTAAATTGGACGAATGAGGGAAAATATGACGCTGGAAGAGGAAGGGACTTGGCACAAAAGTCGTTCATAAACTCTAAACTGATGACGACTCGTGTCAAGCGCTGTTGACTTGGTGCCAGTGGAAGATTTGTGCAGTTGTGTCGATAAACTTTCTAGATGGGCACCCAGGCCAACAGCCCTCTCCCCGGCTCACAATGTAAAGTTTGCATCAGTTCTCGTGCAAGATTATTTTGAACATGTAATTTTACTGTGGTGTAAATATGCATCTGCATTGTATAAATTATACAAAAGGTGTGACTATTTGATTTACAGAATGTTATTCTGGCCTTGTTGGATGTTAAAATGTACAGTATGGATTTGATGCATTTTACCAGTGAATGAGGAAAAGAAGACAATATGCCAGCCAGGCATCAATCAATGGACTCTAGATGTCTTTTGTTATTTTAAAAATTCCCAATAACAAGGCCATATAGCAATAGTGATACAGTGTTTACGTGTTCAATTATGCATATTCTCCTTGTTTTCCATATGGATGAGCTTATTTCAAAAGCATTTGTTTTTCATGCTGCACAGTTGATCATGTGTCAGTGTGAACTCCACGTAATACTAACATGTGCCCTGGAAGTTGTCCCTGCCCTAACCGCTTAAAGTCAACTTTCCCTGACACTGCGTGTTTAGAATAAGCTCTATAAAATATCACCTTCTGAATAAAAAAAAACGCCACTGCAGTCCTGTTGTTGTGTTGTGAACACATAAAAAGAAACTCGTTCCCCGCAGTAAACACATCTTCACAAAGTTGACTCCTTAGCTGTTTTGTTTTATCCGTGCTGTGACATCAGTGTTTGACCCGAAGCTCCTGCGTTATTTTCTATTAAAAAATCAGTGAGTCACCCAGAGGAGAGAGCTCCGACTCTGCGTGAGTGACATGAGTGACTTAATTTGGTAAAAGGGAGGCTGGTCTTTGGGCAGCTGTTGCGCCTGCACTGCAAAAAAATAATCACATCAGCTAGTCATTTAATCTTAATTCAAGTCTTTGGCTGCTTTGTGACCCAAGTAAAGAGCTGAAACAGTTAATTAAAGAATGTTGAAAGTCATTATTTTAAAAGATATGCTCCGCTTTAAAGACTGGAAGAGCCCGTGTGGCGCTTCGTGGGTGGATATTTTTTGCAGTGTGGGTTCTCTCCAGATCCTCCCAGCACTTTCCCGACACCTTCTCGGTGCCGACTCACCGTCTGGGAAATCGCCGTACAGTATAAAACCCACAGCCAGGAGGAATTAGTTGAAGGTCTTAGGAAAGGCGGCGTACACTTAGGAGATTGTTTTGGATCAGCTGGCGACTGATTGCGTAACGGTGATGCGCGTAATCCAAAAGAGATAAAGTTTGTCCACATATAACTTTTATTAGTTCATTTTTTAAAAAAAAGTTTGGTTCGGATTTTTTGGCTGTTTGGGGGCAAAAATAGCTGAATTGTAACTGGTTCTGAACTCATTTGGACATGGCAGAGGGAGACTTTTACACGATGGGAAACCGGCAGAGGTTTCCCAGGGACCCGTTTGGAGAATCACCGTTTAGAGATCAGTCTCCGTTCAGGGATCAGCTTGCATCTCGGTTTATGGACGATGACTTTGGGATGCCACCTTTTGCCGATGATCTTGCGATGGACTGGCCGGGCTGGGCTCGGCCTGGTCGGCTCAGCACGCGCCTCAGTACGTCGCCCTTCAGCAGCAGTTTACGCACAGGTTTCCCCTCGCGCCCGTCCACGGGAGGCCCCACGCTGTACACGAGCAGGTACGGTGAGCCCTCCTCCCGGAGCTCACCTACCACCACCGGGGGAGAGCCCTGGAAAGTTTGTGTGAACGTCCACAGCTTCAAACCAGAGGAATTAAACGTTAAAACGAGAGACGGATTTGTAGAAGTGTCAGGTGAGTTGAGATGCTGTTGCAGAGATTATGATTTTTTTTTTTTAATTAAATTGTTGAAAAAAAAGATGAAAAACTTAAAGTTTTAGATGAGATGAGATGAGAGCCTTCATGTTAGAAGAACTTTTGGTAAATGTGCCAGCTGTGATGACTAATGATTAAGGACTGGAGGTCACACAACTTGAGATTTATATGAGAAACAACTTGACTCATTTATAAAGCACATTCAGACAGAACATACTGGTTCAATTGCTTAAATAGAACTAAAATAATGAGTTAAATGACTTATTGGAAAGAAAACTATCCAATAAGACTATATCTACATAATGTTAACATAAATAGGGCAAATAATACCATCTGCTTGTGAAAAACCACTCATTTGCAGAGCTGTAGCTGCCACTGAGGATACTGAGGTCATGTCCTCAGTACTGCTTATGTGAATATATATATATATATATATATATATATATATAAAATCTGTGAAACTTTTTTATAGCAGGATGGGATTTCACTGGGATTTCACTATTCAGAAGACCTCTCTGCTTATTCTTTTAACCTTCACCAGTTAAATAAGACAATATCTATACATGTGTATACAGTGAGTAAAATACATTGAAAAGAAATTAAACAGGTGATGAAAAGTTAAGTGATCAAAAAGCAGCAGTGCAGCTAGATAAAGGATTGCCTGGATCTTAATGAAGAACATAAACAATAGGATCTCCTGAACTTCACTCTAACTCGGCCAAGAAATGTCGGCTCTTTCACTTTGGCAGCAGATTTGAAGCAGCACACTGAAAATCTCGGTGGTGTAACATGCACTCAGCATTAATGAGTCTTGATGTGAAAGAGCTCGACAGATTTTGGGGACTGGGACTTGCACGTTGGCAGGCAGATCCTCAAGCTTAGACACCTGTTTCAGATTCCTGGAGAATCACTCCCTCCATCGCCCATGAGCTCGATTTAGATTTAAAGCAAGGCAAGGCCCGTGACAACAGTCTCTGTTTACAATAAGACAAGCTGCTCGCTGCCATTAAACACTGGAGAGAATGTTCTGGAAACAGGATCACACTGTAACCAGCAGCCCTCGTGTAGGTTTTGTCTCTGCTGGTGTCAAGTTTTTCTTTTTCAGCTCAGTCGGTGGTTATGGGAGTAAGTCGTAGAAATTGCTTCCTCATGCCAGTGCTTCAAAAGACAGATGAATTCCAGGGATACCCGGGGCTGAAGGGGGCACAGAGGACAGCAGGCCCCCCAACTCAAAGTTTTTTATAAACACATTGTTGGTATGCCAGTTGGGTCATTCAATCAGCGCCATGTTGAGCCTGCCTGCCGCAGTGACTCAACCTCGTTCTAAAAGTGTGACAGGCAGTGTGATACAAGCATGTTTGAGGTGTTCAGTACCTAACAATCAAATGTTCTACACCCTTGAGGTGAGCTAAGTGTATTCCTCATCATTGACTCTGATCAAATCAGTCATGTGCACTTGGGTGGTGCCATGAACATGTATGGTTAAAATGTTACTGAATCTAATGGACAATTGGTTTTAAAAGGTTTAAAAGCTTCCTGAACCACTAAAAAAAATATTGAAATCTTACTAAAAAAGATTTTAACTAAACTGCATTGTTGCTGCTATGGAGACCTGTAACACACTAAACTTACATTAGATCCAAATCTGAACCAAAGACAGTCTGAATTAACACTGTAAGACTAAGCTTGAAGCATTTCTAATAATTTTATTTGCATTTTATTTATTTGAATTGTATGTTTATCTAAAGGGAAACGTACAAAAATAAAAAATGCAACATAGGCAGACATAATGCAATAGATGTGGTGTATAATGCATGTAGCTGAAGATGGATTACAGCCCCTTTTTCCTATAAAGGCAAAACTGGTATATTGTCACCAGAAACTCAGCAACATTAGCATATACATACAGATTATGATCTTAATATCATGATAGTATGATATATGATATTATTATTTCTGGGCACCTGGAAATTTAAGTCAAATATTCATCATGTAGCTCTGTTTCTCTTCCTAAAATGCTCTGAAAAGCTAAGGGGACATGATGATGATTTTGTGGGTTCATCACTGCAGGCAGATCTTTTTGACACATTTCATGCTTTGTTTATGAAAAAGTATTGATCAGCTTTAAAAAAAAAAAAATGTAGTAAGTGGCTGTGAGTCTTTGAACTGGTTACGGTCCTGTCCTTGATTTCAAAATGGGTATCGTAGTATGTTTTCCATCCTGATAAGATCTCCTCCCAGAACATACAGTATTACAAAGAGTATCTGGCTCTTGGCGTCTCTGACACTTAAAACTTTGCAGAGGCAACGCCTTGTCGGACTCCTCTCTGACCGAACCTCCATTATTCATGACATATTTCAGGGAGACAATCAAGGGACCAGTTTCAAATCTTAAGTCATGATGATAATATTCTTATGACTTCAATGGTGACTTGAGCACAGTTCTCTTTGGACCTGGATCTCTGGTGAACTCCAGCCAGAGACGTCACTGTGGGGGTATAAGGTAGCACATAGTCGAGCCTGGAGTGCAGACGGGTGGTTGAGGGGTGGGGCAGGCCATGCTGCTGGTGACGGCAGTGATATTTAGCAGTCCCGGAGCAGCTGCAAAGCAGGCCTGAGATATAGAACAGCCTTAAACAGAGCTTGTAGGACTAGTTTGAGGTCGGGGGAGGGGGGGCTTTCCAGGCATGGCTGCTCTCCCCATCTTCAACATGTCTGAGTGTCTTTCGTCAGAAGAATCATTCTTGGGGGGGAAAGTAACAAGAATAAAAAGGGTGTTTCATCATTTCAACACAGCATTTGCGACCCACCCTTCCGGAGGTCCCAAAGCAACAACACAAACTGGGATTGAGCAATGGAAAACTGTGTGCGCCATGTCATGAGCTCAGTGTCATCAACACTTTTGTTATTTACGTTCACACTGAAGCACATGGACACCTTTAAGGGTGTGAAGAGTCTTTATATACACTATAAATGGCAAATTGAAAAATAAGGACTCATTTATGAACCATGACCTCAAAAAACTATTGTAAAGCATTGAACTTAGTAAATAATTTAAGGCTGGTGGAATCACTCACTCATTTACTGTTTTTTTTTCCAAACAGGAAAACACGAGGAGAAACAGGAGGAAGGAGGCATAGTGACAAAGAATTTCACAAAGAAGATACAGTGAGTATCATTTCAGGGAGGCCTACTTGCTTTTTCTTCTGAAATACTGCCAATTTTTTCCCTCTTACATCACCCTTAATTGAGCTACTCACAAACCATCAAATACACATGCCGGTGTCAAGGGAAACAATCAGACATGTCCCTTATTAAGGTGTCAAAAGCAAAAAAGGACAAGGAAGCACTGGTGCAGAGCCAAGGTACCGATTTTTTTCCCCTCAGTTTTGATACGTTCTGCAATTAGTTACCTCTGGGTCCTTGTTTATATTTATTTTCTTCTCACTTTTGTTCCATCTATTTCTTTGTTTCCTGCTAGAAGTAATATTGCATCTACTTAAAAACAAACCATTTATGTAACAATTCTTTTGGAAAGTGCCAGATTAACTTTGTTTGCTTGCTGAATACTAACATGGGTATAAATGTGTTCAATTTATACTGTCCACTACAGTAACAGATGGACAGTAAACCCAAGGCACACTAACTTTAGTCGATCCTGCATGTATCAGTGCTCTTAGTTCATCTTCAATAAGTGTTAATACTGTGTTGATTTTTTGCTTACTACTCTCACTTAAAAATGTTTTGAGATGCAGATGAATCATATCAGCTTCAAGTGAACAAACAACCCTCCAATCAAAACTTGTCATCTCCAAGCACTGGCCACTGACCGAGACACCACTTCCTATCACTAGAACAGTGAGGCAGACACTAGTGTTGGTGTGTAGCGCAGGGCTGCACAGATGTCTTACATATTGTAACTCATCCAAGCCAAACAGGCCACAGAAGTTTCCACAACCTGCCCGGCTCTCCGCCTCTGCTCATTTAATTGGCTAGTGGGAAGACTTCAAACAGCAGCGCTAATCGCTGGTGCGAATCGCTGTCTCTCTGGCGCGTCACTCTGGCTCTGCTAATTTCCTGTTGGCTAATTAGTAAGCAGTTGTGCTAGCCCCGCACTGCTCATATCACCATCGTTTTAATTGGAAAGCCCCCCTAGATCATGCCTGTGCTCCTCAGCTAAGTAAAACTTGAACTCAGTGAATATATGGGGGGTTGGGGGGTTAGAGGAGAGAAAGGGATGTGTGTGTTGGGGGGGGGGTCATATATAAATAACTGACCTCGATACCCAATTCCTCTGCCTGTTTGCATGGCTGAGAGTGTACTTTTAATTGAAGCTCTGCTACTTTTTCATTCTGTTTCTTATGGTAAGTGTTCAGTGTCAAAACAGGCAACAAAGACATCACACTTATCAATTAGCAGCAAGGTATAAAGATAAAGGCACCACAATGTAAAAACTTGAATCCATCAGACAAGACAAGCTATTTTTAAATGGTTCAATAACAACCTTAGTCTAAGCAATGCAGCTGGGCCACATGTTGAACTGAATACTACTATTGTAAATCCCTGCACCTGTATTTATACATGAAGGAGGATGTATTTCTCTCAAAGTAGGAATGCAACACTGATAATAAACTATTAATATTATTACCATTATACTTATTTAAGTTAATCCTAGTTGTTTGATTGATTATTTAAGTAATTTTTCAAGCACATATGCAAGAAAATATGTCTAGTTCCAGTTTCATGGCTATGAGGAATTTGAGCATGTGTTTTGTCTTTATGTGATGGTAAACTGAATGTCTTTGGACTGTTACAGTATGAAGACATCAACCTAAGATTTCATAAGTTGTATTCTAATATATTTTATAAACCAAACAATGATATGAATTACTAACATACTTGGCATTTTAACTTAATATGAAAATAATCATTAGTTGCAATGCTAAAGTGAAGGTATGAAACCATTATCAGTAAAATGTACTTGCTGACTCATTATGCAGAGTGGTTCCTTTCAGAGTGAATTATGATTATATTGTTACATTATTATCACAGATGCAGATTTTAATTTTGTAGCTGGTTAAAGTGGAACTATTTTACATATCTTTTTATTAGTGAAACATATGTATTACATTTAAATTCCTTGTCTGTGAAGTAACTAAAAGCTGTTAGGTTAATGCAGGGATACAAAAATGTAAAATTACACCTGAATCTAGAAGAGTAGGATTAGCCTATAGCGAAACATTAAATGAGAATGCATACTTGAGTACGTCAAATCTATAGATACTGTGAGTACAGTTCTACTTTGTGTATGTGACTTGTTGCCACTGCATGTACAACTTAAAAATAAAGCAGATTAAAGGAACGTAGATCCTCTTAAAGAGTACCAATGCCAGCAGTTAAATACAGAAACCATTAAAAGAACACATTGATGATATACGGTAATCAAGTGCAACAGGGTCCAAGGGTGGATTTTTTAAACGCTCATAGAAGTGAGAGCAATGTCACTTATTTACCAAATTTGTTGTTGCTTAATCAGTTCTGAGGGCAAAGGTAACTTGAAGTCCCATGTAGACCAGCAGCAGCACAATAACTCTCACCTGTTTGTCTGTAAAGGCCTACAGTGTGAAGGGTTTGTTATTAGGAATCTTTTGTTCTGCTTTTCATTTTTCTCCTTATGAGACGCATGATACCACTAAACTGGCTCATTCACACTGCGTCTGTGAGTATGTCAAAAGAACATATGGGTTATATGTTTTACACGCCACACGCAGTCCATGAACACATCCCCACCTTGTCCAGTCTCACTCTCATGTCTGTGTCTGCCTCGGTATCACTGCGGGGGAAAAGCATATTGGACAGGTTTTTGGCAGCTGTACAAAATCAATGTGTGAGATAAAACATGCACTTGCCAGAGGTAAATAAACTCCCCGAGCAGGACAGATAAGGTTTCTGCCAGAGTCTCACGTAATGGGCCGGCTGAGTGATTTGACATTGTCAGAAGGGGCAACTTTGCTTCGCAGCAATTGGCTCTTTGAGGGAACGTGGGGTGGGCAAAGATACTGACACATGTGTCATCCTGCATGTGTGGCTGGAGGGGAATTGATAAAATAATATTTAACATTAATACTGGCTTACAGTGACTTCAAATACTAGCTTTAAATTCATTTTTTGCCTCAATATATTGACAGAATATATAATACACTGATGAGTAGATTGAATAGTCTAGTGTCATGACTCTATGCTGATACCAGTCATTTGGTCCACAACTTTATTCCACACTGGAAAATCTCAACACTAATGGATGGTTTGCCGTCTTCATTCATGTGCAGACATTCGTAGTCCCCTGAGGATGAATCCTATTAATTTAGGTGATCCCAACATCAGGCACCAATGTGTGGTTGACCTTGAAGGTTTTCAGTGACAAATCTCAACAACGTATGGATGGATTGCATTGAATTTTGGTGAGGACATGCATGGTCTCCTCAGGATGAACTGTAATAGTTGTCGTCTAGCGCCACCATTAGGTTGATTTTTGTGGTTCACAATTAACAAGATACACACACACACAGACGTCATCTATCCTGCCTAGTTCACTGACCACCACCCACCAAAACTAACACTTACCTGACCATCCTTGGCTTTGGAACAATGGGAAGGCATTTCTGTGCAGCTTATCTCTTTGGTCGTATTGTATTGGTCTTGTTCTGTCTAAATTGGATTTACTAGAATCCTGCTGTTGGACTTTGTATTTCTATTATTGTTACAACTTTGTCCTTATTTTTTTGTAATTGCCTTTTTCCCACCGATGACTGCTATTGCATCCCAAACCATTTGAGGAGGGGGAATTCATTTATGTTTTTACCTCATGCTTCCTCATCTTCTTTGTGATATAGGGCTGTGTCCAGACACTGTTATTAAAGTGGCCCTGAAGCTCAGTTAGACACTGCATGTGAGGTTTAGTCACACAAATAGACCTGACATTACCTCACCGTCTGTCTGCCGGTGCGAGCTGAAGTTGTCAGTCCCCTCTCACTTGTATTTCTCAGTGGAGTGGGAAACCAGTGGAGAGTCCACTCTAATTAAATGAAGGGTAAATCCACAGATTCCTTCTCTGAACAGGGCAGCCTGATGTTTATATTAACTCTCAGAGACACTTGGCTGCTCTCACAGAAAACCTACAATACCCATATTTGGCCACACTGTCTGACAAAGAACAGTTTGCCTTGATCTCCATGTGTTTGCTCCCACAGCAGGAGGACTTTCATTCCAAAGGGACGTGTCTTATTTTGAAAATAAACTTGTAATTAACCCGATAACGAACAATCAGTTTGATGAATTAAGGGCATAAAAAATTACTGTTCCTGAAGTTTGTATAGAGTATAGATGAAACTTTGCCCTTACATACTGCAGCTTTTTTATCTTCTTGCAAGTTTTGGAAGCCAATTATCCCCCTCTGCTCAGGAAAATATAACATTTTCACCATGAGATGTGTCAAAGAATTAGCAAAGAGAAAAAAAATAAAATAAAATAAAATGCCTGGCATGAAATTAGCTGTTTCCTATATGACAGATGTGAGCAGCAGGTTAGGAAAGTACCGATGGAAATTTACAGGTGTTGAACTTCTGCAGACAGGCTCTCTCATTAATTGGTATCCCAATTAATTTGTCATTAATTGGTATCCCAATGACACACACACACACACACACGCACACACACACCTGGATTCATTTGTGTGTTTCCCCACCCTCAGCTTTGTCGCAGAGCTGCAGGATTTTTAATGAAAACTCCAGATGGCTTTCAGTTCATCTCCGAGGTGTGAGATAGTTTTAGTGAGTCTAGAATGAGCGCTAGCCAAGGAGGACAGGGTGAACGTTTTTTAATAACAGTCAAAATCCTGGGCCAAGTATTTTTTTTTCTTGCCTGCACACATCCAGCGCTAAAATCACCCGACTGCAGGATGTTTACGGGCATCGACAAAGTGTCAGTAAAAAAAATTCTCTGCATTTAACAATATTTTACAGCAGCTGTTATGGAAGAAAATGTCACAGAGTTTTGCATGACCTCCAAGCAGGAACTGAACTGTTTCTCTGGGCTGTTTCTCCTCACTGCTCTCCTTATTTTGTTCCTCCCACTCGTGCCTTTAAACATGCTGAACGCACACAGAAGCATACGGATTTTCCACTAAGTAAACTTCTGCTACTTAAAGCATCTAAACTTCGGAAAAAAAGAGTCATTCTCACCTCTCTTCTCTGTTTCATCAGGATCCCGATAGATGTGGACCCTCTGACCGTTTTCGCCTCCTTGTCCCCCGAGGGCGTCCTCATCATTGAAGCTCGGCAGACGCCTCCATATTACCTGTTCAGCAACGAGGGCTCCCAGGGTGGCGAGACACTGGAGGTGGAGGCTCCCAAACCTCAAGAGGCCCCTATGGTCTAAACCCCCGCCTCCTAGCTAACAGAGCAAAGCATCCCCCATAACTGATAACAAGTTTGATATGAACTGTGTGGCCGTCAGCTTCATATTAGACGCCTGGTGTTGAAATGTGTCAAATGTACTTGGAGAGTAGGTATCCTTATTAATGCTGTATGAGACAGAGGTGAATAAATAAATAAAATCCTACTATCATTTCTCTTTCATGTTAAGTACAAAATATACAAAATTACAAAGTAACCAATAACTTGAAATGTTCACTTTCAAGCATAATGATAATGATGATAATTACAGGCCAGCTTGTTTTACAAACATAAGCCAATATCTTAGCATTTCTCATAGCTCCAGTCAGTTTCTGACTCTCATGGACTGCCATTTTGTTTGATTTTATGAAAAAATAAATGCCCAGAGGCGTGATACAAATAATTTTTAATCTGACTCCCTTATTACAACTCTGTTTTCTAATCCAAACATAGATGCCAGAAATCATACTTTGTCTTAATCAATTTATATTTATATTTAATTCAACCAAACCAAAAGAATAAATCCAAAAGGGAATAATTTGGAAAGATTCCCAGAAAAGCAGCGTTTTAAATGATCCTCTGGTTAGCTTTCTATTTTGGAGAGACTCGAAACTTTAGGTCGTCTTGTGCAACTTTAATATAATATATATGGGTGTATCCTGAGGTTTTGCAAGAGCTGTTGGGCCACTAAAATGATAGATGTCAAAGCATTTTCAATAACCAGCAAGTTAATATGACGCCAAATGTGAACTTATCAAAATCAAATTTATTTTGTATTACATTTAAGTGGAACAGTCAGTCAAATGTATTGTATGAGATTTATTTGGTTTAAAAGAAATGACAAATGTGCTATTCTTTACATGAGTGCCTTAACTTCCTTTAGTTCCACAGTTCTTTATCTTTTGAGTTAATGAATGTCACTTAAACTGACAAGAAACGAAAGCAAGTTACTATTTGTGGTTTCTTTAGAGGGTGAATTGTGTGCATTCTGTATTTCACCAAAGTGTATTGTAAATTTACTTTAATGGGTGCCAATTCATTATAAATATTAATCTGAAGTGTTCCAGGTTTTGCAATATGGTTTCCATTTTTCTTTTCTATTTGAGCATTCAGAGGAAGATGGCTGCATGACTGTTGGAGCAGACAGACCGACTTGTATGCCAGAGATGTTTGTTCCTTCCTTCTTTTCTGTTGATGTCTTTGTATTGGCTGATGCAATAAAAATGTCCAGCCAATCTCCCAGTGTGTCTTAACATCTGTGTCTTTTATTGAGAACCGTGCCACTCACGGGCCTGGTTCCAGGGATCCAGGGAGCCTGTGGTGTTATTGTTGGATAACAGAAGGAATTGGGCAGCAGATTAGCAGAGGGCTTAGTGCTGGGTGAGATTGGCACCACTTTGTGCTGCAGAATGGGCCGAATGCACGGAGGCAGTGCTGCCAGCGCTTTTGTATGCAAGTGCAAAAATTGGGGCAGTTCCATTGCATGTTGTGTGACGCAAAATAATGTAATCTTCTCTGTGTTTTGGAATCAAGAGGGATGATCAGTTTGCGTTCAGAAAGTTTCTAAACTGGAGCCATAGTGTGGAAACAGCTTTGGCTGTGCAGAGAAACTGCTTTGTGTGTTGCGCCAGCTCACATAAACTGTTGTATTTATTGGTATTAGATGATATGTGCGGACTGTCGCTGCCATGGCAACAGCATAATTGGAATCACACCAGTTTCTCCTTGGGCAAGTTATTCATGTAGAAGTGACTAATGCACAGCTGTGCAAACATATAGTATCTGATTAATGTCAAAACCTCTTAGCTGCAACAGCATGATAATTAATCTCTTTTTTAATTTTGCACTCACGTATTTTCAGAGGTAGAATATGATGCTCATGAATGTGATTACTTATTCATAAACAGTTGCAAAATCACACACTGTAGCTAGCTCACAGTTCATTTTCATATTGAGAGGGAGTAGAAGACAATAGACACAGTTAGCAACACCAACACAGTATTTAACATTTTCACATGCTATTGCTTTATTGGAGCTCCAAAGACAGCATGGTTATATTGCTGTTGTATCTATAGACTAGAAATGCATCTGTAGAACTGGTGCAGGGCAAGCTATGCAAGCTGTGTGAGTATTTTATCAATGTGTGGTGTATGCAACATTTTAGCGATATTTGTGTTTCTACTCAGTGTGTTCTTGCTTGATGTCGGGGTCCTGCAGCTCCTGGCTCGGGCCCTCGCTCTGTGGACTCTTGCCTAGCTCTGGCTCCTCAGGCTGGGTGATCTCCTCAACAGCCTCCCCTGAGCCTACCATTACCTGGCTCTCTCCATCCACGGCTGGTTCTTTGTGTTCTGGCTGTTTGGGCATGTCTGTGTCTGGGCTTTCTTGGCTTTCTGGGGTTTCTTGGTGCTCAGAAGAATCTTGAAGACTCTCTGTGCCTTCGCCATCTGCAGGCACTGAAGGGTGGGACTCTCCAGCTGGCTTTTCATGGGTCTCCTCCTCCTGGTCCCTCCTCTCTTCAGGCTGTTGAAGCCCAGCTGTGGCGCTGCCAGGGTGGGCCTGATCACCATGGACCTCTAGTGGAGACTCTTGCCCTTCATCCTCTGCAGACGGAAAGTCTGAGGTCTCTGGTGCTCTGCAGCTATCTGGCTCTGCATCAGGGGTTCCATCTCTCTCCTGTTTCTCTCCTGTCGCCTCCATCTCCACCTGCATTTGTGCATGAATGTCGAAAATGTCACCAGTGAAAATGAAATGAACGGTTATGATTAAAGGTTCACTAGCCCCACTTTCATGCCCCACCTCAGAGCTGAATTTGTATGCCAGTCCTTTCATAAGTGGAAACTCAAGAGGGATATTGAGTTGGATGCAATCAGCAGGTATTGTTCAGAACTTCAGATAGTCAGTTCCCCAAAATGGTTTGACATTTTGGGAAATTTGCTTTTTTTGCTGAGAGTCAGATGAAAAGATCGATAACACTCTCATTTAGATGTAGATATTGTGTAGATATTGTGTAAGGCTACAGCCAGGAGCTGGTTAGCTTAGCATAGCATACAGCCTGGGTCTGCCCAATAAGTTTACCTCTAAATCGCAATATAATTAACATTAAATTTCATAGGTCTATTTGAACCAAATAGAAAAACCAAAGTGTAAAAACAAGAAGATACAGGGGTTACAGAAAGCAAAGAAACAAACACTTTTTTTTTCAATCAAAAGAACTAGACGCTCACAAGTTTCCAACTGGTTCCACACCCCATGCTAATATAAGCTAACCAGCTGCTGGCTGTAGACATTTACACCTGACTTGTCATATCAATCTTCTCATCTAACTCTCTGCAAGAAAGCAAATAAAAATATCTACCATAATGTCACATTTTCATTTATAATGTTAAAAAAAAAAATTCTCAGACGTAATCACCTTTATGGGAATGATGACGGCAGCAGGAACAAAGCTTTCAGGAACTGGTGCTTCCACAGTCAGGATGCCATCAACAGAAAGGTTGGATATGATTTTGGTTGCATCAATCTCAGCTGGAAGCCTGAAAACAACAAGAAGGTGTTTACAAAGTCCCGACATGCAAAGTGCCAGTGTTCTCTAATACCGAAAGTGATGTACATAATATCTAATTTTTCAGCTCAGTGAGCATTTTAGAGATTGGATACTGTCAAAAACAAACCTCCAGTGTTGCATTCTTTGCTGTCGATTGGTGTTCAGAGCAGCTTAAACTGTGGGTATTTCACCGTCTGCAGGTTAACATCAGTGTTTACTTTGCATACCTGTATTTCCTTGTAAAACATCTGGCAATAAATCCATGCTCGTCTGGCCTCTCCTCGTGCTTCCCTGGGGATGGATTACCGTTTATGGCGTAGAATGTGAAGACACACAGAGGAATCAAGCAACACAGAGAAAACCACTCAACACAGAAATTAATTTCTGCCACAGTGCTGCGATTTCCCCGAGCACATTATTTAACCAGCGTTCTAATTTTGTTACATTCAGCTTCTTTTCCATGCTCATTTCGTTTTAAGGGGTTTATTCTGTGAACTGTGAGAAGTCTATTTAAATAACTCTGCAACTCTTTGAGATAATAATATTAGATAGATAAGATTATTAATACTTCATTAGGAGTAGAAACTGTCCTGTGTGTAAAAGTAATTAGCAGTGTATAATAAAGTGAACTTTTCGAGCTGTTTAATTAACAGAACTGTAAGCCAATGTGCTTTACCTCCAACTTCCAGAAATCCATCTGTGACGCTGAGAGAAATCTCTGAGGGGGAGAAGTGAGCCACATCCAGGTTGACCCTCCACTTGTACTGCTCCTTACTAATCTTCTGTCCGGGATGATGCATTGACCCAGAGATATAGGGCACAAACAGTGGAGCGGGTATGTACCCTGGCCAGGTGCAAGCTGCCAAACTCCTCTGGAGCCCTTCCACATCCATCCACCAAGGGTCCCGTGGCTCCAAGAAAGGTGGCAGGCCAACATCCTGATTGAAAAGCCGGCTGGACTGCCACCATTTTCTCAGGGGGTACCAGGGGACGCCCCTGCTGTACTCCCCACATGACAGCTCTGTTTTGGCCTGTTCGCTCATGTTTCAATGAATAAAATGACACAGAGGGGAAAAAAATGGGGGAAAGATGAAAAATGGCAGCCCTTGTCTTTTCTGACAACTGCACTCTTGGGGTCAACTCACAGAAATTTCTCCAATTAAAATCTCCTTAATGAGCGAGAGAATGATAAGAGAGATTTGCCAGAGCTCAGGGTGGTGAGACAGAGAAATCTCCAAGGGGATTTATATAGTGCTCCTGTCTGTTTTAGCACTTATTAAGCACTCATGCCGATCCCATGAGAAGGCTGTGTGGGTATGGGGTGATGGGTGTGGAAGGGAGGCCATTACCTCTTGCTGGCCTGAAGAAGGCAGCAGACTAATTAGTTGTATTTATAACTTTTAAGGGCGTAATGGCAAATAGCAAGCAGTTGGTCGAGGCTGGTTTGTTTGAACTGTTGCATTTGTTGCCTGAAGACCGTTCTTCTCACATCCCAGTGAACTCTATTCTGTCAGCAGTGACTGGGCTCCTCAGTCTTGTCGTGAGCCAGTGATAGTGTCTCTCCCCCTGTGTTTCACTCCTCAAAGGACACACAGTGGCAGTTTGTCTGGAGCATGAAATGCCTCCGCTAGAGGCCGAGAAGGACACAAAACTATATATTTTTTGTGAGTTATCTGAAACGTTTCACTGGCATGTGTGTGTATTGAGTGTGCAAAGCTCACTTCCACTCCATTTTTCTTTTGCACTGCAGTTTCAACAGGATTATTATTGTTCCCTCTTTTATCAAGTGTGACAGACTTGTCAGTGCTTCATTTTTAGAGCCGTGTGCCCTGAGATCTTGGCATACTGTCCACTGGAGCACAAAACAGATTGAACAGATGTTTCTGACACTTTGTGTGATGCCTCACCCACAGACTCTGTCTGTAGGATATGCTTTGAGAGGTTAAATTGGGATTCTCTGCTGCTGCTTGAGTTGCCTGAAAAATTGGTTCCTCTGTTTCAACCATCAATAGACACTTCCATCCTGTCCACATTAATGGCACGTATGCCCACAGTGTACAGATATGTTCGTGCTATTCTTTAAAACTAGTTTGGGACGGCTGAGACAGAAATAAAATTGAGGAAAGTTTTGCACAACAATGTAAAGTTGTTGTTCAATGTTTTGGGTTTTTTTTTTTCATTTCAAAGTGAGTGATTTCTCATCAGTGTTTTACCAATTTCACAAATTCCTTCAGTAATGCTTTTTATTTAGTAGGTTTTTTTCACCCAATCATGGCCAGATGTTTAAAAATGAAACAGACCTAAAATCTTATTCCAGTGTTTACAAACGTGTAGCTTTTCCTGCTGTTATTCCACCATTCACCAGATTATTTATTAAGGCCCTATGATAAAAGCTCAGTTAATGCTTACATAGACTTGAAAAGAAAATTGACAAATGAGCTGCTTAGCATACGTTAATGTAAATAAAATAACAATTAATGGTTAAATCACCAGGTAGTATGTTTAAATTATATTTTCATGCTTAATTTTGGAGCTAATTTTCTCAAACCCCAGCACGTCTTTGTGGGGCAAACACTTGCCAGCCCTGCATATGCATATTTCCAACTGAACAACAGCAGCTGATTTCACTGACCTCTCTTCTCTCTGCAGTAGACCATTGGTCACAAGGTGATTAGAGGGTAATTTTTACAATTAGCAGGCTGAGATGTTTCCAGGTTGATATCAGACCTGCACGGACTAAAATGGTTCCTGAAGAGATGGAGTTAGATTAAAAAGTTAGATTAATGGACTGAGGGGGAAATGATTATTGATTATGCAACATTATCTTGATTTATTCATTTGGAATGATTGCACGCGGTCTCAAACAGAGCTGTGATTTTGACTAAACCAACTATCACAAAAGATTTGGTTCACTTCAGCTGATGTCAGTAAAGTCACAATATTTTGAGTGTGATTGATGGTTTCATCATATCTATCATCAATCCGTGGTGAGTGATATGAATTTCACAAGTTAATGTAGCCAAGCAGAGGCATTCGCTGCCCATGTCACTCAATATAACAAGAGTGAGACAACAATTAGAGGATAATAGGATTTTTTCAGGGCAGACATTTTGAAATTCAGGAAAAGTGAAGCATAAATGTTAATATCAGAATATAGTAGGCCACAGTTACTTTCACACTTTGCACTTGGATAGAACAGAGCCATTGCTCTCCTGCTATGGCCTTATTTTGACTCCTAAAGCAGGGAAACAGACGTAATTGATAAAATCACTTACAGCTACATTCCATTACATGCCATACATCTCAGCAGACATTATGAATCGTAAATAAATAATAAATCATAAATGCTATTAATCATACTCGAGCTTTCCTGAAAAAAGAAAGACATCCATGCTCAACGGAATTGATATCAGGCTCTTCATCTGACACTGTTACATCAACTGTGGCAGTTGTAGCTGTATATGTAATTCATTTTTGTATTAATGATTACACAAAAGCTTCAAACATAACATGGGTCGCACAATGGAACACAGTCACTGGTTGGTTACCTTATACCTGCCTTCAGGGGCAAGATTTATTAACTAGATGTTATATATCGACTTCTTGGTAATTCAGTTATATTCTACATTCACTTCCTTGTGGGCTGAGCTTCATTTACCGTTACCATGGAAACACGGGGGCGCTGAAGACGGCCGCGTGTAGCTTAAGCTTGGCGACTTTGTTGACGAGTTTTCACGCTTATAAATTCAGTTTATTCGGTCGAGTGATATGTCACTGTGTCTCTAGTACATTAGTATCATTCGTGGTTCACATATTTATCATGAATAATCGTAAATCAACGTTGGATCCGCGTCGTTTGGGGACAGTAAAGCCTGTTTTGGTTGGTCAACAGGTATTTCATGCCCGGGGCAGGAGTGGATGTACTGACTTCCGGAAGAGTCGAAATAACGGCCGAAAGCTGCCGCGGACCCCGCAGTGCTACTTGGAAGCGCCCAGACCGCCCTTACCCGCACATGTGGAGACCGAACCAGTGATCCCGGGCAGTTCAGGACGACAACACACAAAAACGGTATTTCATATATGAGCCCAAACACACCGCATGACTGCTGTCAAATCCATTTAACACAATGCAGTTTGTTTTGATTGTCTTTGTGTGTATAAAGGAGATCAAGAGACTTTTATAATATCTTCTCTCAGATGACTTTCTCCACCCCCTGTAAACACATCATCACCAAATCATTTTGATGTCTTGAATCAGGATTAACATCAAAGATTGCTGGCAGTTTATTCAACTCATCCAAAATGAAAAAGCTCTTTTGAAGGAAACCAAACTCCCTCTCTTTCTCCCTCTCTCTCTGTCTTTTTTCCCCAATTTCTGATTTATCCCACACCATCTGGCAGCTGCTAAAGATCAGAAAGTCTTCAAGGACCTTCCTGCTTTTCCTCCCTTGAACTGCTAATGCCCTTCTCAAGTGATATTTTCATATTTTTTGTGTATGTGTGTGCGATCCCTTTCATTTCATGGCAGGGCATCTATCTCTCATTCATCAGCTTCCTCCCCTGGGCCACACAGAGCACTACCCATCCAACACCGGTTACTTCAACTACTTTGAATGGACGCTGACCCTCCTCTGTGCTCAAGCACATCATGTGTGTCGCAAATCAAATTTTCTAGCCCAGATGAAAACACATTCCAGACAGTCAAAGGATGGGAAACACACCCATGACCCAGTTTACTCTAACCATCCTCACTGCGATTTGAGTTGAAGGGGATCTTCAGAGATAGTTGTGAAGGCCCGGTGGGCTTCTGCAGTCAGTTTTCTTAATCAGCAACACAGATGCTGTGTCTGATCCCCCTCAAGCCTGTTCCCACTAACAAATGCATTTGAAGTTAGATGTTGCCATTTGTAAGATGATTACAGTCACCTATGCTCAAGGGAGGGCTCAACAGAGGCCAGTCACAGCGAATCACGAGGCTTTAAACAGCCCGCCACGAATCCACGGGATATTAGCAGCTAATGCATCAAGGGGGATGAAGTGTCAAATGGCTGGTTTGTCCCCGTGGACACTGCATTCATCATAGTTATTGTGAGGCTGGCTCTGTCGCTGAGGCAGGCTGGCTGGCCAGCGAATAGAAAGACATGGTTCGTATCAAAACTGACACATCAGAATGGAGTGGTATATCTATGGAAATACATTTTCAGAAAGCCGTTTGCAGCCAGCAGTGAATCAGGAATAATTCAGAGCAATGCTTGAACTGCGATCTAACATGAAATGATGCCATTGGTTGAAGAAATTCATTCGCTGAATTGGTGTAGCCATGCCTGTTGCCAATCCATTGTCACTATGACTACAGTGAACAAGAATAGCCCCATATACACTGTAAATCACCAAGGAGGGAAAACAGGGCAATCTCATCTTCTGCAGTTTCCTGAACTATGTTATTGCATTTACAATGCTTTTGATTCAGCTCTCTGCTGTGCTGTTAAGACAAATGCAATACTAACAACATTGCCTGGTGTATGTGAGTTTCTCCTGGGCGTCGATGGAAATGCACAGGGCAAGGCCACATTATAGACTAGTATTTCCATTGCACATATGTAACATGGTACATGCACTTTCCGTTTGCGCTCACATGTGCACATACAGTATTCATGCTGAGGTCTCTATTTTCTGTGTCCACTGAAGTAGCAGAAAGGCAGCAACAGTGTCCCGGTTTGACTCGAAAGAGATTTGCAACAAATGAGCTCATCCATCAGCAGAAGCGTGCGGGGACAAGGGGATGATGAGGAGAAGGAGGGTGAGGAGGAAGATGAAGAGAGACGGTGGGGCGGGGCAGGGGCAGAGCAGAGGCAGGGCCGCTTAGAGAGAAAGCCTCATGGTGAAAAATGACGGCTCTGGCATTTCCAGGCTCTCCTCGGCACATTGAAGGCTTGAGCTCAGCTTGATTCTTGTCGAGTTCATTTGTAGCTTTGCAATAAATCTAAAAAAAGTCATGACATTTAGGACAGAAGAGTTTTCCTCTTTATTAAGCTTCAACAATGATCCGCAGAGTATCATATTTAGTCCATATCAGTTGTTCCCAACTCTTCATTTAGGATATATCATGCTCAAACCCAGTGTTTTTTTGGCTAGACCATCATCCAATAAAAATATTTTTGATAGTCTGTGTATCTGTGTATTTTAGATACATTTCTATCAAAGTTCAGGCATATATTGTGTTGGTATGATTCAAAGAATTTTAAGCTATTAAATTAATAATTTTCAATTATTTGAGTTTGAAAAGCATAATTTGATTCCAACTGACCTACCAGAGGGTTAGTGCAGTTTAATAGATTAATTTGTACAGCTGCAAAGGCATTTGAACCAGTATTCACAGTTGTGAATGCTATTAGTCAGCAACAAAATTTTGTTTCTGGAACTGAAAAGTGACTCTTTTCAAAATCTCAACAAAATGAATTAGAAACTGATTGGAAACGGTACATAACAGGTTTGTTTTTAGTCATTAATCTGTGGTCAGAGTTTGAATGGCTCCTTGATTAAAAGTTGTGCCAGCTGTTATTAGGAGGGAAGAAACACTCTTGAGTAGAAGTTCCTTTTTTTTTTTTTTTTAAATCAAAATGGCATCCTTGGTAACAGTGCAGTAACTGATGCCAAGAAAGGCCTTTTATTTAATTTACCGGTCCTGTAGTTAGCCTAGCTGAGCTACTAACCAATAAAGTTTTTAGTTTGTTTTGTTTTTTTATTATTTTGCAACTTATAGTGGCAAAAGCCAACTTTTCAAACAGACAGCTCTTAAATTCTCAGACCGATGAGAAGTATTACACTTTAGGTTGTAAGCCAGTTATGCTACTGATTGAAGACACAACCCTCCAAACTCTTAAAATGCTGAGAAATGTTCTTTAATAATACACTGCCTCAGCATGTGAAGAAATCCCAAACAGACTGGCAGAAGGTTGCTTTGCGGTGACTGGACAATCACATTTGGGGGTGGGCTTTGATGCGTCAGTTGTTGCATTTTAAAGCATTTTGGTATTGATGTTAATTTTTGGCTGATACTTAATTACTGATGTACTTTAAGTATTAAGATTGATCTTTCACTTTCTATTTTTGGATTCTGTTTATAATAGTTTATTTGCCTTTTATGCATGAATAAATACTATGAATTATAAAGATTAAAAAAATAGATACAGAAAAACCCTGATGAATTTCCAGTTCATGATGAATAGCCAGTCCAAGCTAATGCCCCTTTGTCTCCTCTCTGATGATCTGTTCATTGGCGACTACAGATGACCCACCAAAGATAGTCGACCGATCCATTAACAGCAACCCTCCAGATTCCACAGGAGGAAGCAAGGTGTGACTGTTAATCGTTAGGCCCACATTTATACTCCTCTCACACCATGATATCTCATTTATATTGTAGAAAACATCAGCTTATCTAACAAAAGGAGTTTTTTTACTCAATGCAGTTAATTATGTAGAGATTAATTGCCTGATTAGCTGTCATTTCCATAAGCAATGTCATATCAGAGGCGCATTTTTTACTCTTGGCCTGCTGCCCAATTTTTCTCTGCAGAGGTCACATGGGGATGCGCCAGTCTTTCACGGGCGAAGTAGAGCTCTGAGCTCTGGAGCAAGTCAGAAGACAAAAAGATAATAGCTGCTTGTCCTTTTGTTTTTATGTCTTTGTTTTTATGCACTTTCTTTTCAGAGTTTGCCAGTTTGTCGTACCCAGGCTGGAAAAAGAGCAGATATCGTTTCCCTGAGGAAGCATCTGGGCCAGGCCAGGTGAGAATTACATCTGTGTTCAGCAAATATGGAAAGACCAAATCCCTTCTGTTGATATAAAATATGTGGTGTTTAACTGCCGTTTCCCTTGAAACAGATGGGGGCTCCAAAAGTACCTATGTATGGGGAAAAAGTCACATTTAACAATAACATAGCTCAAAAAAGGGAAAACTGCAACTGTTTGCTCACTGCAGGTATGCTCGGCTTTCGGTGTTTCTGTGGCCT
This sequence comes from Datnioides undecimradiatus, assembly GCA_008933995.1. Lineage (NCBI taxonomy): Eukaryota > Metazoa > Chordata > Actinopteri > Lobotiformes > Datnioididae > Datnioides > Datnioides undecimradiatus. The sequence goes on from WARS01000015.1 coordinate 12,974,437, forward strand.
GCAGGCAGAGGAGTCCTGGCACTGAAAAAGCTGTGGCATTTGGTCTGTTGTGTGTGTGTGTGTGTGTGTGTGTGTGCGCTGTGAGTGTGCAACCCCCTAACCCCACCACGGGGTGTAGAGACAACATCCTCTGGGGGCATCCAAGGGTACTTCCAACCGGCTGACATTTCTGACAGCCTCTGATAGAGCCCAGAGTGTTGAATTATTCATACAGGTGTTATGGGGAAAGGTTGCCATTTTCACAGGAGAAACTAACCCCCAGATGAATTGTGGCTGTTTATCCCTGCAAGTGAATACAGTAGTAATGATTTGGGGCCATGATGGCTTTTAGGCCAAATGGCAGCCCATTCTCTGTCAGCTCACATGTCGAGAGCTCATACATCTCCCTGCTTCTCTGGCCAGTGCAAACCTCTTAGACTTAATCAGCCTGGTTTTGTTTTCAGCTCGGACAGTGAGGTGCAAGACAATTGGCATGTTGCGGTCTGTGTTTCAGCAATACTGTTGTTCATAATGGATGTCTTGATGAAACAAAAATGGCAACTGAAAAATTAAAAACAACAGCATGTTTTTACTGAAAAATGTCTTTGTTACTGCAGATAATCTTCAGACCACTTGAACTAAGGAATTACTCAACCGTGTCTTGCGGAGAGTGGGACGAGAAGACTGATATTGTTTTAATGTCAGCCCATTAAGTATGAAGCTGTAGCCAGGAGGCGATAATTCAGGACGGGAAGCAGCCAAGAAATAGTTAAAACATATTACTTCCCATTAAACCATATCTTGTCAGTGTTATTATATTACAATATGTATAATCATTACGCATTATTAGTCATCTTTTATTTCTGTTTGTATACATATTAAACAACATGTTAATGAGCGAGCTTTGGAGATGCTGGCAGGGGTAGTTTTTAACTTTGACGAGAGCAAGGAAAACTGCTTCCCCCTTCCAGTTTTTATGCAAAGCTATGTTAACTGCTTCCTGGCTCCATCTCTATACTTAATGGATAGACAGTATAGAGCTTTTTTCTCTAACTCACTGCAAGAATGCAAAAAAAGTGTATTTTAAAATGCCAAATTAATTATTTAGATTTAATAAAGAAATCGCCGCTATGAAAACAACAATGATGACAACAATGTCTTACCCAGAGTAACCAGAATATTGTTTTCACACTGCACCCAAGTATTTGTCCATGGTTTGAGCAGCATAGTCACTCTTATACCATTAAGTACAAGCTTATTTTTTAGATAAGATGAGATTAGCTAAGATTCATTTCTACCGCACTGGATTGGTTGGTAGCAGTTTCATACTACATATCAGTCTCTCTCTAAAATCCAGCCGTACATGTGATTTTTTTTTGATTTTTTTTTGTAGGTGATTTGGTTTAACTGACACTTACAGCTGTGTGAGAACATCAGGTCAAAAGTTTAACTGTCACTTCACGTTATATTGATATTGCTTAGTAATAATACGTATGTAACCGTGACGTTAAACTGACTGTAGGCAGAAAAAAATTGTAACTGTAAAAGTACTGTGACTGTATGTGAAAATAGTGTATCTCAACAAGTGAAAAGAATTTTATTTGTAAGGTATTTGTAATTTTCACAAAGGGAGAGACAATACAGAGATTGGGGCTCTTTGATTAAAGTTGGAATTCATAAAAATATCGCAAATCTAAAATAAAAGTAAAGAAAAAAACAGAAAATGGGATGAAAATATTGCATGTCAAATAATGTATTTGAAATGGCTCTAATCCCCTGTCACACAGGGATTTGTCACATAATTTGGCTAATCCCAAAAGCACAGACACAGCTGTAATAATTGTCTCTTTTTATAACATTTAAAGATGAGATGGAAATTAGGACACAAATACTAAAGGTATTCTCTTGAATTTGATTTGTTCCTGTACCACAACGATCATCTTACTCACACCGTGTGTGCATAAGATTTTTGAACCTTGGCTCTGATTTTATGGGTTTTACTGATCTCAGTATCCAAAGCATAAAAACACCTTTCACACAATGAAGGCAAACTGCGATGCTTCAAGAAATGATCTGTTTTATTTTAGTATTTCCTCCCTTTTCCTTCCTGTTTCGTCTCAGTAGACACTACAAAGCCCAATCAGTGTTTTGGCTCTTTCCCTCTGCTGTGGTACTCTGTCATTTATGACTGCACCAGCTTGTGTAGTCGCAGTCTGCCATTTGTCTCTGCTGATGTTGACATGAAACATCCCATGCTGTCTCGTCAACACTACTGCGAGTCCTGTTTCTCATCACGTCGTAGCTGACTGATAATACTTCCTGTGTTGCATTCTCATGCTTGATTTATAATTAGGATTTAATTATGAAATGTATTTGAATTTGTTTAGGTCATGTTGCAGTGCCCTGTGCATCGTACCCTACAAGACTTGGCTAATGGCCTTAATCAGAACTTTCATTGGAATATTATTATAAAGGAATTTATGATGTTGTCAGTATTGAGCCAATGAGTAGACTTAGAATAGACATCTTAGTTTGTGTAATCACTGTAAAGATTCATCACCTATCACAAACCCTATCTCTATTGTTGCCTGGCAACATGCTGCCACCCAAGGGCTCCCATGATCAGATCTGTTAAAAACTGTCCCCCTCCACCACCACCCTCCCCCTATGCACAAACGTCTACATTTTTTACATTGCAATCAATTTTTAACTACCTATCAAGTCCTCCTTCCAAGCATTGTCAACTTTAATGAGCTTTTCAAGCCAGCCTCTGATTTGTGGTCATGATTCACCCTCACAAAGAAGAAAAACTTGTTATTGACTGGAAGGACAGACGGCGGTGATGAGAAAAGGCATAATGGGGGTTTTACTTCAGAGCTTCTTGGCTTTCAAACACAAAAGTTTCATTGTGTGTTTGTGTATTGATGATACATTGCTTCTTCTCAATGCCTTTTATTTTCTTGTCACACCAAATACTGCAGCCTGTCATTGACTCTGCAGCTTTCTTCTGTCTGCTCCCCCCCCACCCCTTTTCCCTTCAGCGTGTTATTGTTCAGCTTTCATGTTACACTCAGGCACAACTGGTGCTGTTGTCACAAGCATTTGTACATGTGGTGCATCAAACGCAAGCAAAAGACACCCACTTGCTTGCCAGTTGGGAGATATTAATCAATTAAAAAAAACATTAACTGAACTGAAGTGAAAGAGTCACTTTAGCACAAAGAGCTAACGAAATTAGTCACGTCTGAGGCAAGGTCACTGTGCCACCTCCCACACTCTTGGCAGCCGGCAGCTACTCCAGGGAAAAACTTTTTGCACATTTGAAGCTACGAGTCATTAGCGATGCTGATAGAAACACACTTTAATTAAGACTGCTGCATTTTGGACTTAGATGTCACATCTGAAGATTAATAAGTAATATCAGGGGTGTGGTGGTATGCAAATAGAACAGACATGCCTCCAAGCTAAACTGGTGCACTCGTTGTATCACCGAACAGAGCCAAATTAGCATGCTGGAACACAAGTGCTCGGTGCCCCCCTCCCAGGCTGAAGTGCTTGGCTCCACTTGTGGGCGAAATATTACCAGCCAGCTGCTCGCTAGATAACAAATAAGAACTGGAGCAGCAGAGGGCTGGAACATATGTGGGCCTGCGTTTGTGCCTTTGCTTGTCTGGTTTCACCCTTGCAAAAACAAATCTAGTTCTCTTGGAAAGGAAAGGTCACAAGAATATTGTAAGGTCACTGGCCACTTCTTCCTGTTGTTTCCCTGTCATGTTTATAATCGGGAAATTGAAGCTGCTTCTTGTTACATTTACTGTAAGTCACTGTGGACAACTGGGTTAGCCAAATGAAGTCAAACAAATCTAATGAATGCAGTTCCCTCCTCATAAAACATTTGCAAAACTGATATGTTGAGCATGTTTTATTAAGAGAACTGGATTCCAAGCTCTTAGATGTTACTCCATTTATCCCAAAGTAAGTTGCTCACTGGGCACAAACTCTAAAAAAACATTTTGTAGGCTTGTCTGGGATTCAAGTTTTTAGGCTTATAGAGCAAAAGAGCTCGCTCTGGCAGAGCCACAATGTTTACATTGTACAGCTCAGTGCCTATTCCTCCTAATATTCCTCCTACTTGCCCCAACTGCATGTTCAGACTTGAGCCAAAGACTTTGAGATGATCACACTCATCAAAATCAGTTTTTGGAGTCTGGTACCATTTTACAAATATAAAACCTTCATGTCTCTGAATATGTGTTTTTTTTTAATGGTGGTCAATGGGGGGAAATGTTTTTTGGAGAATATTTCAGCACAGTAGTCCAATTGGCCACCAGAGCCAATTGGCATGTCAGAACAAACGTGGAGACCAGGATGCTAGCCGCAATTCTATTGTGTAGGACTACTCACCTCCCTCAAGACCTTCATCATTCCTGTTGTCTGAGCAGGCAGATGTGGTCCTGCAGGAGGTGAGGAAGAGAAGAGGGAGATGATGCTAGCTAGCTAACTAATGAATGGCCGCACAATGCAAACAAGTCACCAACTGACTCGGCTGGAGAAGGACTCTATGCTCATGGTGTGACTGATGCCATGATGTAATTAGTTCAAGCTCATATAAGTGAATGTCTGTTCTGTTGTATTGGAGAAAGCATGATTGCTTTTTTTATATAAGAATCATATAACAATTTCAGTTTCAACAATTTTTGTTTCAACAAATTGTTGAAACAGGTGCATAATATTTTAAGAAATGTGATCTAAAGCAGTTAAAAAAGTTTTCATTTCATCTCACCTGAATTTAAATGTACATTTACAGTCAGCTTAAAGTTATTTCACAACAGCAGAATATTTTAGCAGATAACACTATGTTTATACCACCTCAATACAATTGCACTGAAAGTATATAAAAAGTAGCACTGAATTGTTCCCCAGCCCCATATTTCTTTTAAATCCCACTTGATTCCGACAACAAAGGACCATACAGCCCACGCGGCGTGCACCACCTTGACATCTCCATTCCAGCTCACTATAACAAGCTCATAGCAGCCTGCACTTTGACCTGCTTTTCTCTGCCTCCTTCACTCACAAGAGGGCAAACTCTTTATGCGAAATGATTAAGAAACACAGAGATGTGTTACCTCGACCAGTCTCCTGGCAAAGTCACCTCAACAGTTGCTTCTGTGCGTTGCACCTTTTAATTTTCCACCGCAGCATTAATGCAAAGGTAATTACGCGTGCAGTATGAGAAAAACAAGCAAACAGTATTTGAGGAAAGGTTATGGTTGGAAGCTAAACCGCCATAATTAAGTCATTAATCTGGCCAGACGTAACACATTTCTCCCATAATGCTCTAGTTAGGTGTCATTTGTGGCAGCCTGCTGCTTTGGTGTGCTCTGATTTGGATGATTTACAGTGCGCTTGCCTGTGTGTGTGTGTTTGTGTGTGTGTGTGTGTGTGTGAGTGTGTGTGCATGCATAGCTGTGAGGGATTATTGCAATGACACAAGACCACTTTTGACTGTAACTCATCGGCTTTGATGGTTTTTCTATGTCTCTGACAAAGACAGAAGATTAATGTGTAGGCTTGACATTTGTGGTTTATGTACGATTGTTTTTTTCCTTCCTGTCGTCTGTGGACATATATCATTATTAAAGTGCTCTGGTGATGCCCCTGTATTTATGACTCCTGCATGTCTCGCTGAATTGCAGGCGTTTGGCATCAGCAATTAAGCGAGGCCAGAGCTACCTCTACCTCCTGCAGAAAGAGGAGCAGGAGGGGCGAGAGGCGGAGGAGAGACAGCGGATGAGGAGGGAGGAGCAGCTGAGAACAGAGCCACGACCTCCTAGTTTCTCCTCTGACTCAGACAGCGATTCAGAGGGGTGAGGCAACAGCTCATATCAGCTCAGTTTCATTTCTTCCTGTGTTGTCTCCCACTGGCGTAGTTTATCAGCTTGGATGCAAAGAGGGTGTGCATAATGTATACTGGTGTAAAACACCTACACTAAGGTCTTAACTTTTTAACTTTTTACTTTTTAGTCTACTTAAAGCGGCAATGTTGTTTTCATTGTATTAATGTCAAATACAATAAAGCATTGCTCCTAATGACACACATAGAAAATTATCGTCCTGCTCAGCTGGTCCCCTCATCTCTGTCAAGCAGTTTGGTTTTGTTTTGGCGTGAAGCATATCTGCAAATAGAAATAAGTCTTCATTAAAGTAACTAGGTAAAAATCGGTTAGTTCCATCATGTTTATCCTCATGTGGTATTTAAATCTAACAGCAATATATCTGTGTTACATTCAGGTGGCCTCTACCCGCTGGAACCAGCTGGTCAGGTGTGAATGAAGCAAGGCAATGCAGGAAGAAGAGCGGGTCAGCACAACCATTCACTCCTGTTCATCACTCTCTGACCTCCCCTCTGCTAAGTGAAACACCTAGGTAAGGTTACCATAGACTGTACAGCCTATTGAAGATGGTAGCCTTTAAACGTGTGAACATGTAAGTGTTTTAAGGGCCTCAAGGATTGCACTGTTGTTTTATTGGGAAAAACAGTGTAAACTTTAAGCCACAAAGACCTCACAGAGGATGAGCTTGCTCTTGTGTGTGATACGTTCACTTCTCAGTGATTTTTATTCTAAAACTAAATTTTAATGTTTTGTTTATTGGTACATATACTTGAAAAAACATTGCTCTACCGATCCACTTCTGTGTTAACAGAAGAAGAAGCTCCCTCCACCTGAGCGGCAGCTAGAAAACAGCAGCATGCTCGTTACTTCCTGTAAAAGAGATGAAAGAAACACAGCTGTTTGCTTCGTCCTTCACCCTGTCAATTTCAGTTTATAACCCTCAGATATACAGTGCTCATACAGTGTTGTTGTACTTACATGTGCAGTTTTCCAAGAGTTGTGGTATACACATGGTTTCATCTGTATCGTCTTTGTAAGAAGCTTCACAGTGGAAGGTCTTCAAGGCATCCAGATGAGCAAGTTCAAGGCAGTGACCTTTAAAGTAAATTGCTTGTGGAATCGAAGCATAAAAACAAGACAAATTTAAATATCAGAGCTAAGACAGTAAGCAACTACGTCCTGTTTCAATCATTTAGATGGGTTAAGTATAGAATCAAAATATTAGCTTTTGTTCCTTATATATTATCATGACCACATTATTCCCTCCTCATTTAAATAAGGGTATAGATTACAATGTTTGTTTCAAAAGAATCACCACACTCTGTAAGGCACAAAATAAAAAGGTGAGATATGTTTGAAAAACATTCGATTTAAGGAATCACTGCACTTATTGCACTGTCCTCCGTCAGTCAGTGTTCATCTGTTTGATTCATGTCAAACAGATGTGTTACTACACCTCAGCAAACATCAAAGGAAGACAAGCAAACAGGCAGGTTGCTGAATATTTAATGTAGAACATCTGACAGTGAGCGATACTCCTGATGCTTTCATTTTGTATTTCTTTTATACAGCTGACTCCTTTGATGCTGCGTGAACCAGAGCTAACCTTCCTGAAAAACGTGTCAGAAAAAGTTTTCTCTGACAAATCTGCCTTGTTAGAAACTCGGGTGTCAGCTTACAATAAACACACACAAAAGTCAAGCTCACAAAGCTTTCTGCTTTGCACCGCTTTGATCTGATGTAGAGAATTTGAAGGCAGTTCGGCCTACAATACACAAGAACCAGCATGTATCGCATATTATGTCGGAACAAGTGTAATGTAGTTGAAAATGATTAAATGGCAAAGCAGGAACATTTTAGCTTTCAAACGAGGAAATATCTGTTACACCAGTAGTTTGCTAAAGACTCAGGATAAGTGTTTTCGTCACCCGAAGTGGTAACACTAGTTTTCCCCACACGCCTCACATTTTCTGGCAGTTTTCAGTGAACATTAAAGCTAAAACATTAGCGACGTAATTTTCAGCTCAGTGGGCTTTGTCAGTGTCACACTTGGCGCAAGCAGTTAAGCAAATCAAGTGAGAGGCGGGCCTCACTCCACTAGGTGTTTTGCCCTAGAGGCTGAGCCAAGACGTTTTTAGTTGCACCTGTAGCAACGCATCTTATTGTGACTGCCCACTTAAAGCCACTTGTGAATGATTTTCTAAATATTTGCGACATGTCTATTTGGTTTTATAGAAAACTAAATAGTATAAATAAATATATTATTGATCAATGAGTCAATTATTTTTAAAAAATTGAGTATTAAGATGATAAAAATATGATTGAACAACAAATACTATATACCTAGTAAAAATTCACTGGTAAAAATATTTTTCATTGAATATATTCATGTTTGGAAACAATTCAAACCCCTAATGCGGTGTGTAAATGATGCAGGAACATTTTAAATATTTACCAAAGGGTAATGAAGCAGAGCCGTTTTCTTGTGGCAGACTGAAGTCAACTTAGATATACATATAAAGGTGCAGGTTGCAAGTAATTGTAAATGCTGGCCATAAAAATGACACGGTAAATTTTCCTGTCAACGCTGTTTTGATTTTTGAATGTTTTGAGTGTTTCTGCTTTTATATCAAAGTCAAGTCTTGAGGGAGTCAATTCTTATTTTTGTGACTTAAGTCTATGAACAGTATGAACAGTACTGATTCACTTAATCAGATGTTTTTAGTTGGACAAAGGTCTTGTTCATTTTTCCTACTCCCGTACATATAATCATTTATTTAAAAAAACAAAACAATAGTGTATTATAGTGTGTTGTAAACCATGTATTACTCTTACCATTAATAAGTCGTATCTTTAATGCTAAATAGAAGAGTGGGTGCTCAGGTGCTCTTTTAGGGACCCTGATCTTTGTGAACGAAGGAGTCCTTCTTGTTTTATACTTGTTCATGCTCTGTTCCACTGGGACCAAATCTATAGCCCATGTTTATGATACATCACCTCCAACTCAACATGCATTTCCTATGACACTGCATTATTGCCACTGCCAGACTACAGCCTTGTTTTCCGGCGAGACCTTTGGAAAATAACAACCCTGTTCAAAGGCTGTTACCTGACATCTGACAGATCCTAATCTAGCAGGCTATCTGCCTGGCAGACAAATGGTCTGGTCGATAATGAAAAGAGCTCAGAGCGACCTGGGGCAGCAACATTCGTGGGCAGAGGAGGAGAAAGCGAAGCAAAAATGGAGACAAAATTCATATTGTGTTTGATGTGTGAGGAGAGATCATGGGAATGGATGCGGTCATAAAGCCTCCGAGCGTGAAAGTGTCGGGGTGACGGACGGCATCGCTTGACTGCAAGTGACACTATAACCAAGCTTTTAGACAGGCAGCATGTTTTGCATTCAACCCAACCACAGAAGCTCTTGTATTAAAGAGTTGTGCCTCTTGTGTAGATGTTTTCATCCACTTATTTTACCTGCAGTAGAGGACTTGACTGGAAATGAAGAGTATTTGGTATGATTGACTTTGCAGTGGCTATTTTTGGCCATTGGTGGGGGCACTACACCTTCGCTTAATGTCGAACTGTTGACCTTTTCACGTGTGCAGCATCAAGATCTGAAGCACTGTCAAAAACTTTGTCTTTAAGGCATAGGTACAGAGCATGTGACCGCTCTTCTCACACAATGTCAAAGGTCTGTGTAACTTCAAATAATCCAGCACCTTCAACCTAAACACAGAGGAATAAAGAAAAAAACATTTATAGTTAAACCTAACACACAACCACACCACCAGCCTACAGGGAGCTGTGTCCATACGGCATCAAACAGAGAGAAAACATTCATTCAATCGTATGCATCTCTATGTATTGCTGTAGAAGTAAAGAATAAAGAATCCGAATTAAACATAATTTGAGTTCTTGGAAAAAACTTTTTTTTTCATTTTACAGACCATATAGACACTGGAGTCCATGAATATTATATTTATCCTAAAGTTTTTATTAAAAAAAAGCGACAGACGTGAATTATTAAGCTTCTATATAAATGTATGACACTCTTAAACCTATATGAACTGTATTCGACCTCAGGCACAATACAGCAGTGCAATGCTGAAAAAGCAGCACTTATTTACTTACTTACAATTATTAGAAGAAAATATTGTTAAAAAGTCACATGAGATAATAATCTCATATGTTCCTCCCTGAAGAAAGAAACTGGAGGAAAATATTCTCTGTGCACCTGCTATGGAGCAGTTTTTGAATATCATTTTCCATGATTTTAGTTCTGATGCTTAAGGCCTCCACGGTACACGGTACGAGATGTTTTTCTTCTCTGTCTGTTTCTCCTCCTGCATGGCCTCTGAGTCAGAGAACATATTGTACGTGAAGCTGTTGACAAAAGCAATCAGCGAGACTGTTTTTAGTTTTTTATAAAACTCTGTTTGTTTGACAGTGTGTGGGGGCAAATCATCATTCAGAAAAGTGAAAGATTTTTCAAACCACTAGTCAAAAGTTGTGCTTGTGAGTTGCTGTGACCACAGACAGTCGCCTCTCTCGTCTGTTGCTCCAGCTGCAGTGGATCCGACACTGGAATGATTATAATCAATAAATTGCTGGTCCTTGCAATATACTTTGCTGCCATTCTTGGTTGTAACCCCTTGTTATGTGTTTTTAGTGTAGTTCAAGCAACATGTGCGCAGCATGTGCCCGACTCTCATAAATAAATTCATTAAATAACTTGCCTGATGTTATTTATTAGCTACGATGCTTAATGATTCACATACATGTTTACCTCCTCTTGCAGTCAGACAGTTTAGCTGTTAGTTCGACTGAGGTTAAAGTTTAGTCAAAGTTACATTGAGGGTGCAACCTCAACAATTTGATTCCTGCCTATGGACCCTTGTTGACTGTCATATCCCTCTCTCTCCTCCTGTTTCCTGTCTCTCCTTAGACACACAACTTCAATGTAGCAGATTTTCCTCCTAGCTGATCCTAAAATACTACATGTTTGTGATCCAGGACTCAACCTGTTTTAAATATTAAATAGTCATGTTTTTCTGAAAAAAGAAATATTTCACACACATCCTTTTTTGAAGCAATTAAGAGAGGGCTGTTTTGAAGGACAGATAAACAGTTGTAGAGAAACAGTTATTTGTAATCCTGAAACTAAATGGGATACTAAAAATGTCTAAAAATATAGATGAACTATGAATAGGATTATTTGTGATGGGGGACGTGGGCTTTGACTGCTGCATCTTATAGAGTTGGAATTACAGTAAAGGCATGGATTCTGTGGACAAAGAAACATAGATGTTGAAGTGCATGTCTTTGTGTGCTGCTGCAGGAAGGTCATCTACCGCCAGCTCTGCTGTCTCAATTGGCTACTGGAGGCCTTGACTCTGGACCGCTCTGGTCGAATCGGCCCCCTCACTGCCTGCTGGGACCCCAAGTAAGTTATTCTGGGGTTAAAGGTCATTACCACTGACCCACCCACACACACAACTACCCAACAGCCAGATAAATGCATTAATAAGAGGTTGCCTTTTAAAGCTGCCTAAGGCAAAATCTTGATCTAAAAATGCTCCACAGTCAGCCGGCCCTGTTGTTTAAAACCTGTAGACTGGTTTGCTTTAACTGCGCACACAAAACTTTTTTTCATCTGTGACCCTAGTGGAAAATGTTCTCGATGCACCTCCTGTGAAACAACATCACATTTCATGATTTCTTGGTCTTAACGCCACAGTGGTGCGTCTGAAGTTTTTTTTTTAGATATGCTGTGGGTATTTATTAAAAATCTGACCTGTGCATCTTATATTTTTATGAATTAATAATCCTTGAATTATTTGACAGGATAATGGTGCACTCACATTGAGCAATGGGACACAAAAGCACATCAAGCGTTAGGATTATGACACCCTAACTCATACTCTCAAAAGGCTCCATACATAATACATTAACTGTTATTTATTAAAGAGGGACTCCACTGCCTGAGGCCTGCGTCCAGAGGCGAAAACGCAGTGGAATGAGTGACACATCCATCAGCGATTGGCTCATTACAGCACTGACCTCTGAGCACTGACCGATGAGTAACTTCTGTCAAATGCACACTGTTTTTAAGCGAGCCACCTGAAGAGACGCTGCATCTGTACTGTAGAGAGCCAGTGATGGAAAGCGGTGGTGATCAGCAGCTGCAGGCACGGGCTGACAGTGCTGGATGAAATATAAAGTCCAAAGCTCCGGAGGGGGTCCAGGCTTAGCTAGGAGATTGCATTCTTCCATCTTCGCCACCCCTCCCCCACCCTTCAGGTTTCAGCGCTTGTGATATTGACCCACCACAGGGAACCGAGAGTGAGGAAGTGGAGAGAAAGTGCAGCAGAAGAAGAAGCAGCAGCTGTGTGGTGCTTAAACCCATGTTTAACCTATGGGCTTACACATCTGTAGTCTTTCTTTAATTCCTCAAAAGCAGTTCTTTCCAAGGTCCCCCCTTTACTTTTCTTTTCATCCCTTTTTGTTCTCACCTTAATATTAATCTATGATGGTGTTTATGGACTCTCTCCAAGAGACAGAGGAGACCTGGACTGTGAGAATAGATGAATTCATAAAGTTTAAAGGCGCTCAGTCACAATGGCTCCTGTAGACTGTGGTACAGGACTATTATTGCACACCACTGTAAGCCTTGAATAATTGATACAAGAATAAAAAAGAAAAGAACGGAAGGAAAGGGAGGAAAAGAGCTACAAAGAGAATTTTTTTTTGTACCCAAACGTCATCATGTTACAGCCTCCAGGGCCCACGCTCAGCTTCAAATCCAATTTCCCAGAAAGTCTTAAGCTTTATGGGCCAAATGATCCAGCTGAGGTATTACTGTACAGGAAGACAAGGAGAGGATGAAATGAAACATTATCACAAGGTTACGACACTGCTGGGCCCTCCACCGGGCGGGCGGCTCTGATGTTGGGCATCAATCTGAAACAGCGCAACAGTTTTTACGATAAGATGAATTATGATTTTGATAATGGCCGGAGCGACTCTCGAGCTGTCTCTGCCTCGAAGGGCAGTTTCGACTTGTGGTGAGTCGCAGAAGGTCACGGGAGTGATGAATATATCACCACCCTGGCTATTATTTTCCATTCGCAGAGACCCTGGCCGGGGCAGGACCACAATAAAGACGGTGAAAAAAGAAAGAGCCATTGAGAACAAATGGGAGCAGTTTGTTTCAGCCAAGGTATCCTTCAATCATACTTACTCCTTTTATTTAATTATTATTTCATTAAAGATTTATTTTTGTTTATTTCTACTTACATTACATAGCCAAAATCACGTGAACACTGCTGTCAGCATACTTCTGGGTGCTATTGGTATTGTTGCTATTGTTAGTTTATTGTGAATCAGTTCCATGTATACTATCCTTCTGGTGGAAACACGAAAACAGTTCCCAACACACATAATTTATTAAAAAAAAAAAAAAAACAGGTGTTTTAAAACAAATTTTACAAATTTATCCTGTTTTTAATTATATGACAATTATATATTTGTGATGTGAGAGTATAAAGGGAGTAACGCACTGTTGCCTACAATCTATTTCATGGGAAATGTAAGCAATGACAAAAACATAAAGTGTGCTCAAGTATCTTCAGCTTTGTGCTTTAATCTTCATGCTCCTGCACACAGTGATACTTTAAACAATAGTGTGTCTCTGAAAGTCCTTCACAGTTTTAAAGTGAGATTCAGTTTGGAAGAACTAAACTGGTCTACACAGAAACCAAACCTCAACCCCACCATCATTAGTAACTGACCTCAATAATACTCTGGTGGCTGAATGGGAGTAAATCCCAGGTCTGGTCAAACACCTCCACAGGACAGTAGAGGTTCATGGTGATGGAATAAGATGCTCAACAATCGCATATGGTTTTTAATGTTCAGGCGTCCACATATTTTTGTCCTTGAAGGGTATTAATTATTTTTCTCCATCTGTCCCTGTGAGCTCTGGACAAACTCCGATCTCAGCAGAGTGGAGTTTGCCCAGAACTTATCAAAGTCCTCTACCTGCCACGCTCTGCAGAGAGAGGGAGAAATCCTGCAGTGTGACACCTGCATTCAAGAGTGGGCACACACACACACACACACACACACACATAAAAGAAAAAGTCAGGCGCATTTACTCACTCGTGTTCAAGCACTGCACTTAATAGACTCTAAACCTTAAATCTTGATGCACAGGTATACTTACTTAAACAGTCAAACATGCATGCTTGCACCCACATACTGACTCAGTAAGCAAAAAGCATCTTCATACGCACACAGGCACACACTCACACACTTACTCAGGGGATAGCAGTGTGTGGCAGTAGAGGACATTTGGAGAGCTGTTGCTGCTGTTGCTGAAGTGTTGTGCTTCCTTCCACCCTGATAATTAGGCTGATGGGAGCGTCACACACACTTACGGCCCGGGTCTTCTCTGACAGACAGGCGGGAGAGTGGGAAGGGCATAGGGGAGCGAGGATGGAGGGAGGGAGAGAGGGAGGGAGATACGTGTCTGGCTCCTTTTTGTTTCTCATATGTCGTCCGGAGTTGAGAGATGGGTCTACCTATGTGTGCGTGCCAAGCTGCTGCCTGTCAGCTTGTCTGTGTGTGTTTGCATATTTCTGCACTTATAAGGATCAAACGACTCCACAAGGAGCTGATATACATTTAAAACTTTGCTTGAGGCATCAAGGAAAACAGATTCTCATTAAAAACGAAGCTATTATTACCAGAATGTTTCACCATTTCTGCTCATTTTTTGTTTGCTGGTCTGCTTTACACTGCCCAAACACAGATGGCTCGACATCACACTGAGATATTTTCCCACATGCTGAAAATGGAACTTGAAAAAAAGATAACTTTCAAAAATCTAAACCATCAGTAGTTACTGCCAGGTCAGTCCCTCAGAACTAATACCAAGAGCCTCTATCCTGTGCTGCCATTCAACAGTTACACACAGAGAGAAGATTAGATTCTGTCTTGGCGTCAGCCTCAACAGATGAATGTGAGACAGCCACTGAAGATGTTGTGCTTTGAGTAAAGGGTGTGGTAGCCATTACTGACACACATTTGTGGCCCAAGCTATACTGTGTGTACCTGATTAATGTTTCCATTTGACTGAAACCTGCAAGTTCACGACCATTTCAAAGGGCACCCTGGGAAATGTAGGAAACAACCAACCTCGGTCAATGTATAGAAAAATGTATGTAAACGATGCAAATAAATAAAATTAAAATTAAAGAAGCTTTCTTCAGGGCCAAATATAATACTGACATATAATGTGTGCTGTACAATTACAGTTAGGGCTCAGTTTAAGATTAGGATTGGTTTATTATATGAATTACAGAAGGTAGTCAGCTGTTATCTTTGTAGAAAAGCTTTGTTGTACTGACCTCTATGGGTTGAAAGCCTGCAGTCTGCTGCGGTTGTCACCAAAGCAAACAATGGTTTGTATGGGTGTAGATGATAAACTAAACACATACTGTCCTTAGTGAATGTTCACTTGTAAACTACTTTTCATTTCCTGTCCTCTTTTCCTCCTTCCCCAAAAGCCTCAGAGAGTTCATCCCAGGCGCCCTCGCAGCTCTTCTGCCCGCCTCCACGCTTACAGGAAGTCCTCCTTTGCAAGTGTGGCCTCCACGACCGTGGGCAGCAGTGTGTCCTCTCTGTTCCTAGGTGCAGAGGAGGTCACAGACTCTCCGGGAGCGGTGGAGGAGACAGACCGGCCCACTTCAGAGTGTAAGTTATCACAAAGTGGAGTAAATGCAAAAAGGAGTCAAAACACAGCTGAGCCAGCTGACATCCATTACAAACAGTACTGGCATCTAAAAAAATAATGATTTAACTGTTTGAGTGAGTCTCATATGCATATGTACAGATAAAGGACATGTAAAACAGAAATCATTTTTGTCTGGCATCATGTACACAATGTGAGAATAGAGGTCTTAAAGTCACCACTGTAAGGTATGCAGGTTTGGGGTTCCCGTACAGTCGCATTCACTTATCTCTTCTTGCTGTCAGGCTTTAAGACATCCAAAGATCCAAAGACACACAAATACGCAAAGTTTGTATTTCTATGCTCATAAGAATTAGATTTATTCTCTTAATTCTAAGACTACCTTGTACCATCTCCTCTCAAAGTGTGATCATAATCTATTTTAGACGTTATTTATTCGGATCCTTACACTTTGTTTTCGGACAATTAACATGTTTGGTTCTTTCATTTTAACTACAAAAACTATTGGAGGATCACTGATTTAGTGTTTTTTACAATGAAAAAATCAAAAATAATAATAAACCATTTTGAAACCTGTTGCATCCTAAACTTGACATCTTACGTTAAAAACACAATCATGACTTCTAAAGTCAACTCTACTACCATCCGATACACCTCTAAACCAGAGCAGCCAACACTATCTGTCCTCACAAATACACCCTCATAGAAAAAAGACAAAAAAAGAGAAATTGTTCCCAGAAGACTGAGCTGTGTTGTCATAGAAACAGCTGTTTGACATGAACTAATGATCACAAAGCCTTAAAAAGTCACTTAATTTCTGCAGATGAAGATAGAGACAGCTTTACAGAAATCAAATCACGATGGCTCGAGAATGCACTGTCTGCACACGTGCACATGCGCACACACACACGCACTTATACCACCACCTACTGAGTCTGAAATGGAAACCTAAATAAGAGCTGGTTCTGTTCGATACACTACTCAGCTGGATGAGCTGAGCCTTTGTGCTAGGGTTCAGACCTCCTGTACCCTGCGCTGATTCCCAGAGTGCACTGCTGCAGGCTTCAGAGCACAATATAATTAGTCATCTGATCTCTCCCACCACCCCCGCCTCCTGTAGATTACAGGTTTCATATCATTACCTCTTGATGAAAGACTGTTCAGCTAGCCGTCACTGCCTGAGTCATTGTCAGGTTGTTGTTTCGCCTTTTTCCTCTCCATTACGCTCTTTCTCACATTTTTTTCTCCTTCCCTGCTCCCTCCTTCCCTCCCTCGCTCGCTCTCTCCCTAATCATAAAAGGAGTCCAAAAATCAAAGGATTAATTCAGCGTCATTGGTTTAAAGCAATTAACTGCTGTTCAGGCTAATCCCCAGAGTTATGTCTCAAATCCAGAAATTGGCCACTGGAGATGTGCAGCTCTGCCCACACTACATTATTTTGCCTGGTAAATGAAGTTGAAAGAGGAGTTCTTTACTTTGAGAAAAAAAATTGTTTTTCAAACTCTTTGATGAAAAAAGGAATTGTAAAACTTTGAATAATTAGGCGCTTTATCTTTGCATTTCAATGCCTCCCCCAGTAGTTTTTTTAGCAGCACAGATAGTTAATCCGCCGCATTCATTTGGGATAATTAAAAATAAGAACTCTATTTATTCAATCTAAAGCCAGCCAATTTGCAAAAGTTATTGGCTATTACAGTTTTGGCTGCAGGTTTTTATAGCTATTCCTCATGAGAAATCGTGCTATACATTTTAATAAGCGCCTCATCTCCCTGATTTGCCACACTGTGATTAATTTTGTCACAGCTCATAGAGAAGTAGAATCATTTAGGCCGGTATTTAACATTTTAATGAATGCTTTATGCTCTCGGGAAGCTTCATAAAGATTTATTATGTCACCACTCTGTGTCTGACATCTATGTATAAACCACAAGCTGCTGCTTCAGTGGGATTATACACTAGGATCAACTTTTCTCCATTGATGTCATGGTGTAGTAACAATATGTGAACACCAGGGGGAGCTGTGAGATAGTGTATGAAAATACAGCACAGTCAATAAGACACTTTGACCTTGAATTGCAACTTTGTTTCAGTTTGTGGGAATACATTGCAAGTCTTTTTTACACTGTGAAATGTTAATGTAATTTCCATTACCTTTACCTCTGCAATCTCTTACATACCAATGTACTGCTCATATGATTGAATGCACATCTCAAGTCATTAGGGACGAGCATGAAAATTCAAAGGAGCTTTACCTGTTTACAAACTAGTCCTCAGTACAGCAGGTACGCTTGGTAACCTGAGAGGTCACCCACTACTGTTACACATTGACAAAAACACCATATTGATTTGTATATTGAGGAAAGGTGGCACACTGTTAGATTGCAGCTGCCATTGAGAGTGTGGGATTGCATTTGAGCAAGAGCATAACGCTCCGTATTGGAGGAAGTCCATTGAATAAGTGGCGAGGCTTCTTCTCAACGTCAGCTTGATCATGAGCTTTTCAAGTTGTAATGTAGAAACAACCTGCACTCTACGAAGAAGATGTTCAGATCAACGTTCCTATAAAAATTCTTGTTGCAGTGCAATCCTGCTGAAACACTTTAAAGCTTTATATTACTTTTGTCCCAAGGTGTTCAGGTTAATCTTCCCAGTCAGTTGCATTAATTTTTCCGATGATTCTGATTATTATCACGTGAATGTTGCGTAAACTCCACTCGACATCCTTCCATGCACAGAATTCCTACATGTAAAATGCTTAATATTATGAACAAACTCTAATTGTCACGTTAAGATTTTGAAAATTAGAGTTATAGAGAGTTACACATCTATAATAGAATAGAATAGAATAAGACATAACTATATTTTTTTTATTTCTAGGTCTTCGCACACTCTCAGATGTCCACCAGAATGTGAAGAAAGAAAGCCAGGGCCCACAGGTCAGCAGCTTAGCAGGCAGGTAAGTCCAGCTCACAACAACCATTGATTTAACAACCTTCCGTCTTATTTTTGTCTTGTATTTCAACAGCTTGTGAGATAAATATGGTATAACAATTACTGCCCAGTATCATTACCAGTCTACTGCCATAAATCTTTACATTTTCCCCCTGGCTGTTGTTGTTCCTCAGGGCTGCAATCTCAATATGAGTTAGGCACCTGCAATAACTGTAACAGTAGCAAAGGCTTTATTTCCTCGATCAACAGCCAGCATATTATAAAGAGGACAAAAGTCCAAGCTGTCATGGTCAGGCCAATGTTCCTGTGCCCCAGCAGTGATTGTGTAAAGAGAAGAGGAGCAAGCAGGACACTCGAACTGTCCTCTTCTCAGCCGCTCTGTGGTGACAGCCCTTCAATTTGTCTTTCTATTTTTAGTGTCCTTCGTCTTCATTTCTCCTCTGGTCTATACGCAGTTTTAAAGGCCGCGATCTGAAAGGCTATGTCAGGAATTTGCTGTAAAGCGTCAGTGGAATTGTGCTGTGGATGAGGGGACAAAAGGGCACGTTGTAAAATGTTATCAGGAACATTTCTCTGGTGCTTTCTACTGCCTGATATTTACCTCAAAGGTCTGACAGGATGATTGCCACTGTTCAGTTGCTGATTGTTACGTACCAGAGGACTCTCTTCTCTCAGCCAGTAGAGCTTTCAATAATTCGGAGTTTCTGCCAACAAGGTTTGCATCAGCGTTTGACTTCCGAAAGAAAATCTGAATGCTCCAAAAATATCACTGCATTTGCAAAATTGTCTTTATGCAGTCAAATGCATATAAACAAATAGAAATACAGAAAACAAAAATGACATATATTCATTAAACATAACATTACATAGTGTCATACATATAATAAATAATCAGGATGAACCCCACAACAAATCTAACAAGTACCCTACACAAATTTATCCTCAGGTCGACGTTTAAAACATAAAACATGTCAATGTCATTTACCTTATTTAACCTGTCCCTACTTTAACAGTCTCCTCTAGAAACAAGTCCTACTTGTTGTAACGTCCTCTGTTCCAGTTTGACAGCACATGAATCCTAAACTCAGCCTTTGCAACACAGGATGGATGACCAAACCTGTTCAAAAAGGCCAAGCAAGTTTTTTGGCCCAAGAGGTGTAACTGCAGCTGCACCCTTTATTCATAAGTACTGGCAAAGGAACAGAACATAACCGCAGTTATTTCCAGTATTCAGCCATTTACTGGATGTAAGGTGTAAGGATACAATGATATTGACAGGACATGCAAGAGTTTCTATTTTCTGTATTCATAAATACAATGCAAATCCATGAGATTTATTTCAAGTCTATAATGTGATGTATGAAAATGACTGTAATTATTTTTTTTATTTTTATGTTATTACCTCAGTGTTATTATGTTACCTCAATGTGTTGTTGTCATTCTGAACATTTGCATCTTGTATACAATGAAACTTGAGACTTGGAATGTGAATGTGACAGCTTTTTTTTTTTTTTTTTTTTCAAAAGCTGGCATAAAGACACACTGTACAGCACAATCACAACTATAAATCTACAAACACAATATAAATACTGTTTGCCTTTATATTCCCTACATCCAGCTGTCCTGCCAAGCCGCCGTTAGCCATCAGCCATCTGATCAACAACAAGGCCTCCATGCTGCAGAAGCTGAAAGCTGCCTTTGACGAAAGGGTTGAGGAGATCGCTCAGAGCTATGTCGACATCCTGGAGCTAAAAGCCAGGTCTGACAGACATCCAATGCCATCAAAATTCCTAACAATTCCTGCACTTATTGTTTTTTCCTAAACTATCATTCAAGTATCAGCACAATGATTGAATGAGTGAATGCACCATGTAAATTCCACTGCATGTTTTCACTGCAAAGTATGTGTTGGCTCTAAATCAACCGGGATGAAGGGGTCATTGCAACATGTGTTAATTGACGGGATCTTATCCTTTTTTCATCATGACCCACTTACTCTGTGAGCCTTTGCTTTGCTTTGACTCCTTCAGACTGGTGCTACAACTTAGTGACAACATTGTTTGCACTGTTCTATCAGTCAGTGAGCTTAACGCATATATAAATACAAGTCAAATACAGTCAGCGTGCCAGTACAAAATAAACCATGTGTGTGAGATAATGTGAACTCAGTTCTTCTCCCATCCAGGGAGAGGTTGAACAGCTGTCTCCAGAGGCATCAAGCCTCATGTCACATGACCACATCCCATGGCCTTCCTCATCATGTGACCTGCATGTCTCAGGAGACAGAGGCTCCAAACAACAACAACAATAAAGACAAGCACAGCAACAATATGTGGTATGCAGCCTGTTGAAGACATTATCTACTGTGGAATGTGAAGTCGGAGGGTGTGGGGGGTTTATTGGGGTGGGGGTCGAAGTTGTGCATGCACATATGGTATGCATATGTGTTACCATTAGAGCTAATAAACACTGTGCTCTTCATGTTGTAGCATGGTGTCATCATGCTCATGTTGATTTTTTTTTTCTTTTCTGTCAATTTCTACCAGGCTGTCCACTCTGCTGAGCAGCCTGCCTGAGGAGGTGCGCATGGAGCGAGCGGTGAGCCGTGTGCTGGAGAAGCTGAGTGGTTTCGCAGAGCGGCAGACGCTCAGGGTTCGACCTCAGCTCTTCCTGAAGGTGCTGGGGGGTCTGGAACTGTGGGAGCTCTGTCTTCCTGAGCTGTGTGTGGCCATCCAGGTACAGAAAACACCGTATGCCACATCTCACAAATAACTTCACCAGAAATTGCCACACATTTAAATGATTACCCAGGAATGACTGCAACATGTAGTAATTTATATAAACATATCATATCTTATAGAAACATAGAGGAAAGTAATGTGCAAATTCATTGCCAGTTATAATAGGAATAGATAACAACACTGGCTGATATAAATGAGAACTAGGTTTTGGTCATTAAAGCTGATTTCCAAGAATTGGTGAGTTTGTAAAAAGCTGAGTTCAAGATCACCAGATCAGCTAAAATTGTCATAATTTAATGTAGCTTCACGACTGAAATTTGGGTAAATCTGAACATTCTGTGCTCATTCTTAGCTCCTGTGCTCTTACCTGCATAATGATCTAAATCCATTAGCCATATAAGCATGTTATCAAAAGATGTGATGCTGAATTTTTGTGCGCAGTTTGATCTTGCATTCAGAACCTTCTCCATGTTCCCACCGCACATATTTTACAGTTGGAGCGTGAATCAGATTTTTGGATTTTTGGTGAGATTTGAATTTAATCTCTAATCATGCCCCAAACTTTAAGACCGACATTAAATTCTTGGTCACTCCCACCAAACCATCAATTACAGAAGACCTGCACTAAGATAAACACACACACACACACACACACCAACAGACTCAAGACCCCCTGAAAACGCCCCTACCGGTCACAAATGAGGGGCAATACATCCCTCCCAGACTCCAGAGCAGATAGCTGAAGGTGTAATAACAGGAAGCAGACTGATAAATGACACCGGGGGACAGTAAAGTTGGCTCAGCAGGAGGGTGGGCTGGGTCGATGGATGTGTGGGATTGCTGGTGCCTGAGTGTGTTTTAGGGAAAGTTTATTCAGGGTCTGGGGAACCAAGTATAATTTGGTTTGGTGCTGGAAGTGATTTTATAAAACCAACATAAAGATGCTCCTCTTTCATCTGTTTTTGTCCAGTATCTCCTACATCAGTGGCTCTGTGATCAGCACTCCAGTTAAATATTTACGTTTTATTTCTTACTTTTAGCTGTGACATACAACCGACATTTCCATCTGTGTCTTTCAGTCCACATCAGTCCACGTGCAAACTATTCTTCCATGTCTCTTCTTCTCTGTCAGATTGCCTTAGAGCATGTGGTCCAAATGCCCAGGGAGGAGTACGATTCCTGGCTGCGTTTAAAGGTCACTCTTCCCCCACAAAACCCCCAAACCCCTCAAAAACCAAGTGAACCACACCCATAAAGTCCTTTAGGAAGACCACAGGCACGGACAAGTAGATAAAGAGAAATAACACAGGAGTAAGTAACTGAAAGCTATAAGATGTAAATGTTATTGGTTGGTTAAAATGGGCCCGAAATAAGGAAATGATTAGATCAAAGGGCCAAGACTTTATACCCTGATAAGTGCATTGTTGCATGTGTACAGGTAGGGAAAAGGGGTGCAGAGACACATGCACACACTATGAGGAAGTAGGACCAGTGCATACCTTTCAGTTGTTGACTATGTTAATGTTGAAGAGAACCTAAATGCTTTCCTGCATGCCAATATCCTGCTTTTCTTAAACCTGTAAGTCTGCAGCGATAGCTAATAAGATTACATGTTGTGTTTAGTGCTAAGCGGCAAACATTTGTGTGTCTATTTTAGTTTTTATTTATGAGTAATATTTACTTTTATGGTGGTGAAGGTTCTGTGTGACACCCTCTTCTTTGTCTCCTATCCATTACTACCTCCCAGTTCTTCTCTTATTTACTGTAAACAAACTGCTGTAGATTTTAACCAGTGTGAAATTCTCAGTAAATCCTTTCCCGTCTCTATTTGCGAGAACATTTTTCCTGGAATGACCAGCTTGATTCACTGTTTGGACTGTGAAATGATTATGAACTGCAAAACCCAGAAGTATTTTGGCTGAATCGCTATTGCACACATTAGAACATGTCTGCAGAGAGCAGAAAAGAAAATTTAACAGGCCCAAATTTGAAATACATCTGTTTTTTTCTGCAAAAAGCCACAGATGATATAAACAATGCAATGTGATAATAGAAAAAAAAACTACTTAATATACTGACACTCAGTTGTGCTGTTGAACCCAGCCAAACATTCACATTGACCTTTAACCCCTCCTTGCCTCCTGATGGAGTTGTGAATAACAGACATTGACCCTCAACTCAGCCCGTTAAAGAAAATATTATGAACTTGCTTTTCAGGGCCTCAATCAGCACTGTGGAGAAACTGAAAGTGAGTTTTACTGAAATCATGTGACAGTTAATGTTTAAGCCTAATGTGTTAGAGATTACTTTAAACATGAAAATGATGTTTGACAAACAAGATACATATCATGCATGATTAACACGGAACATGTTATTAAACAGCCTCTTTTGAAAACAACTTCAAGTAACTTCTAGTCCTGCTTATCCATTTTGATGACATGTACTAGATTTTCTTTCCATGTTGAGATGGGGTCAAATCGACGTGTGTGCGTGCATGTTTGTGTGAATGGTTCTGTTTCTTGCTTAGAAGAGGAGGGGTGTGACTGGGAACAGGTTCAGCACTGAGCTTGCACTCATTTCAGGAATGCCACACAGTCCAGGAGCTGAGTTCAACCCACCCCCACACCCCTAGCTTAGCTCAGGGCAAGGTGGGAGGAGATGGTGGGGTGCAGAGCAGCAGAGGAAAACATAAGGCAGAACAAGCATTGTTCCATTTCAACTTATCACTCAGGTTTCAGAGGTCCCGTAGAAGACACCAGATGAACTCCTGTGGTAAACAAAGCTGCACCAGTCTACTTATGCACTTAAGTGACATATGAACTACGGAGCATGAGCTAGCTGGTGCGAATAGAAGTCATTGTTAAAGAAAAATGTTTCTTTACCAAAAGGTAGATTACAGGTTATAGATATTTAATGAGTCAATTACAAAAGGGGTTATGATTACAAGTCAGTATCCGTGTGTTTTAGGTGGCACATTATACCATGCAAATACAGCTAATGGCTCACACATTGAAGGGGAGCTCCCCACTTAAACACATTAAACTCAGTTCACGCATCATGGACAGAGGACACCCCGATGATGTTGTGATGATGTGATCAGGTTAATCTGTTTTGTCTTCACAGAAATTCTGTTACAAACCAGGGGTGTTGAGGTGGAAAGGCATGGCTGTTTATTAAGCACCAGGGTCTGATGAAACTTAAATGCACCTCAAAAGATACTTCCACACTGTGCTCATATTGAGGGCTAAGGAGTCAGTACATCACTGTCCTCTGCTGCTTTGATTTTGACCATTCTGTCTTTGAATCTGTCTTTTACGGACGCTGGAGTATCTCTTTAGGGTTTTTTTTTTTTCTGCTCATGCATCTTGTGTATGCAGATTTCATGCGGTAATGGCCAAATATGTGAATGATGCAAGATGCAAGCAAACATTGTGTGGATGTTGAGTCAACTGTGTGGGGGGATTTTTTTTTTTTTTTTAAATTAGACAGCTGCAATTGCAATGCTGGTCTGCTGGTGGCACAGGAGAGTGTGGCTGTGACCATGCTACGGTCTGTCCCACATGTCCTGTCTGTACTGTATATCTGGAGTTTAGCTGCTGTTGAGCAGCAAGAGTGTGTATCGTTTTGAATAAATGTGAGTGTCAACAATAGAGCACAGTTCAGTCATGCTAGTAAAAAACCCCCAACAAAGAGGTGAATTTCTGGAGCACAAGGGACTGAAGATGCTGTGCCTTAAAGAAAACATGACATTTAAGAAGACTTGAGGCATCTGTGTGTCAGCTTTGTAAAAGTTTCTGTTGTGAGTACAACTGGAACAAGCTTAAACTTACCACCATTACAAGCAGTCGGTCAGAAGTTACAAAATAGTGCGTCTGAAAGTATGTTTAACTAAACACACTGTTTTCCGCTTCAGTATTCAGACCAGGATGAAGTCAGTCATGTAGGTGTCTTGTTCTCAAAACCTTGTGTTCTTTCTTTCACATCATATCAAAAGCACTATGAGTCGAGCCGCCTACAGGAAAATTCAATATTTACTCTCCAGTTGGCCAGTGGCAGGCTCTCCATGCCTGTGTAGTTATGAAAGTGAATTTGGCTGCATGGAAGGGAACAGACATGTTTGCTTAGCGGCGAAACGTTGTGCAACCAAAACCTGGATCTCGAAATTATTACGTAAAAGACAAAAGCCGAGTTGAAGTGAAATCAACTGTAAACTGAGACATCAGGGGATTTGAAATTGAGGTCCTGTGTTGCTTTTGCAAACAAAGTTTCACATTCAGACATCTATATATGATCGCTTGTTCTTTGTAACCCTTGTTGCTTCTTGGTGATATTGGAAAATAGGACATTAATCTGATATTTTAGTTCCTGCTTTTAGAGCGATAGCATTACTAAACATAAGAACTCTAAAGCTACATGACATTTATCAGTTTCTTTATTGTGCCTCGCTAGTCCTACATGTTCTCTTGGTTAGCCCTTTGTCCTCCTGATAAACTACCCGCAGCTGCCTCTTTGCACATGCAGAGAACCTCTTATCAACTGCTCAAACAGTTCAGGGTGCCTGTGCTGCTCTCAAAGTCACACACACACTTGAATATTCTACCTAAATATTGTGTCCAGAGGTCCAGAGATCAGGACAAAAACACATAGTGATACATTGGATTTTCCTGCCACTGTGACAAATGTCATTCAGCACAAGTTCAAAGTGACTTGTCACACTGCCACACAAGCGAGGGCAAAGGCTGTCGCCAGTGCTCACCGAAATAGCCGTGGTAGCATTAGCTTAAAGTACACACATATGACACTTTTACAGCTGAGGCCACTGAGGGAACCACCTGTTGTGCGTACAGTGGTTGAAGTTTGATGTTCCACCATTGCTATTTCAAGTCTGACTGTACAGTGTGTCGGCTAGGTTGACACTTTTTCTTGATCACAATAGTTTTGTTTAAATATCGAGTACATTTAGTCATTTAATGTATTTTGAGTTAATGTCCTTCAGTGCTAAAAATAGAATTGCCTTATCTCTGTAAGACTTGATGACTTAGACAAATGTTATTCTAAAGAAGATGCTTTTATCTTCAACCATTTTGACCAAATCTCCAAAAATATTTTCATGTTTTTAGTCCCGCAAGTGGTGTGGATCAGTGTTTGTATGTTGATCCATCTCTTTCGTTCAGACTTATATATTCTAACATCTGCTGGATGGATTATGTACACTTGTACAGCGTTCATTGTTCCCAAACAGTAATTCCTAATATCTCAGTTGATCCCTTGACTTTTCTTTCAGTGCCAATTTCTCATCAATTATCATCAGTTTATCATCTTGGTTGCCTCAGCTTCAGCTATACTGTAATTAGCTAGCATGCTAATACGCTAAGCTGAGATCATGAAGATGTTAAAATACCTGCTAAACATCTGCTTGTTAGCGTTATCATTCTGAGCATGTTTACATACCAGCATTAACATTAAGCTTAAAGCACTACTCAGCCCAAGTATAGCATCATGTAGCTGCTACTTGGCTGTTTACACTTTGTCTTGTTTAAAAATGTATGTATTTGTGCAATGCAAAGGTTTCTTCTCTTTTACGCTTCAAAAAAAAAAGGTGACATAGAGTATAAAGTCTTTACCTGACAGCAGATGTATTGATCTATCACTCCTACACCTGGACACTGCGGGAGTGTTCAATATTACAACACCGCCAGTACAAGCTGTGACAGCTAAGGGGTGTTTATTGTTTATTGAGCGTAGGTGGTCCTCATGAAAACACGTGGAAGATGAAATACCAAAGAAGAGTTGCTGTACTTAGCTTGCATATGTGAGTGCTTGCCTGTCTGTCTGTGCTCTGTGATCATGTTGAAGCAGACTCTGTAATTGCTGGCTGACACAGACTGACGTATGAGCCTTTAACCTCAGGGCCTGGTTTGAGCAAGCAGCTAAAGACCATCCAGAAGTTCTCGTCTGTGGTGAGACTACAGCTCTACTCTGAAAGAGAAACTATCTCAGAAAGTTCGGATGTGAGAATTTGAATTAGATTGCACATGGTGTAAAAATGCAAATCTGTGTCAAGGTTATGAGAGCACCAGCAATTTAGATAATATTAAAAGATATTCACGATGTGCAGTTTAAATCCTCTTGATCTGCGCGGAATCTTTGTATGTGGGTTCGCTGCCTTTGAGACAGCTTCAAAGGGAGACTCTGCCACGCTGTGTAGGAGGAATCCAAGTGATTAATGTTTTCTTCCAGCAGACAGGCTGCCTCTTGCAGACCTGCCACGAGTGCAGGAAGTGAAACCATGGCAATGGAGCCTTGTGTCATGTGTAACGCCGGTTCATCCGCAGCTTGCATTAGCTTGTGCCTATTAAATATCACTGCAGGATGCCTGAGCTTGCCTGCTGTCATTTGTTGTACAAAATGTCTTATCACATTATTTCTTCCTCATCGATGTCCTCAGATTTCGTTATAAAGGAAGTGTTGCTGATGTTGATTAAGCAAGCAAAATATGCTTAGACAGTCATTCTTTGAGATGAGAGTATATTTTGAACTTGATTTGAGTGTGTACAGTCAAATAGTCTGTTCATTCATCAGTTAGTCTTGTTTGGGAGTATTTTTTTCCATTTTAAAGTGATAAATAAGAGTAAGAGTACTCAATGTAATGATGCAGAAATTTAAAGTAAACATTTCAAGTCCTCCTCTAAAAATGTGTTTTGCTTATTAACTGCTGAAGAGGGAAAGCTTTTCTGTTTGTCTTTAGGAAATGAAAGTGTGTATATGTAGCAGTTTGGAGCTGATGTTGGTCCAAAAGGCAACTCACACAAGTGCCATGTGGAAACTTGATGCCTGGAGGCGTCTGACTTTTAGGAACACATCTGACTCCCATAAGTAGCCTTACTGTTCCCTCAGTGAGGCTTTGGCTCAGAGCCGTGGACCAGGCACGCATTAACACACTCGACTGACTGGCCTTTGTTGCCACTGGTAACTGAGGATAACGATCTCTCTCACTGCTCAAGAGTAAGCCACCTTGACAGAGCACAAGAGCGGAGTGTGCGTCTGTGGGCGAGTGCCTGCTGGTATTTGTGCGTCACTGGCTACATACGTCTGCAGCCTCTTGTTTACACACACACTCAAGTTGTGATGCAACTAAGAAGTGGATGAGCTGATCCTAACAAGACAGGAGGACTGCATTCACCAAGCTGCCATTGTTGTCCAGTTAGTTGGTCTTTCTTGCCAATGAAAAGAACAGGCCAAACAGGATGCAGGTAAAAGACTGATGATTGTTGACTTGTATTCTGTGCAGCAAATTACTGCATGCTAAAAGATAATTTGGAATTTGGAAGAACAAGCTAGACATGAAGACATAATAAGAACAGATCCACATCTTTTGAAGCTGGATTACAGCTTTTCTCTGGAGTATTAACTGGTGACCAAGTGCAGCGTTTTGCTTTATAAACATGCTGGTGAGTCGTGTTCCTCTGTGTCCACGTACAGAGATGGACAGATGTTGTTTGTTGGCAGTGATGGGGGGATGACTCACTTTCCCCAGCTGAATAATTCATAAAGTGCCCTAAATACCAAGGCCATGCTTCCCTCCCCTTCCCAGCTTGTGATCAGCCATTCATTAGCTTTTTAATAAGGCCAAAGTGGGCCGTGGGGGGGGTTGTTTGAGCGATTTTCATTCCTCTTTTGCGTCAGGTGACTGAGCCTTTGAGGCTCGGCAAGCGCTCAGAGTGTGACCCCAGCTCACCCCCACCCAGCAATACCATTACCATTACCTCTCACATGAGAAAACTGTCACATGAGCCACATTATGCGCCTCTAGCTGCCTTGACCTCTTGTTTACTTTACACTTGACTAACTTTGCCTTTAAATCCTTGTTTGATCAGCTGGTACTTACTTGGTTCTTTCTCAGAGTCCTTGCTGTAAAGATAAGCTAATCCTAAACTTAAAAATGTCTTTGCTATTGTGTCAGATGTGTGTGGCAGATTTACCCTGTTGCTGTCAGCTGAAATGTGCATTTTGAGCTCACTGGCTACAGTTTAGTCTGAAGTTCAGACTGTAAAACCTGCATTTACATTGAAGCAGCAGCTGCCAGCATAGGTTTAGCGACCCTCTTTATAATACTGCTGAGTGTAGTAACTTGAGACCTGCAGTAAGGTTTATCCAAATCTGTGCATAGCTGACGACAGTGTCATATTATCACGATGCATCTGTCTCTAATTTAAGCATGAACATTGACACCCAGATCCAGGTTGGTTTCATACTGGTTTAGAGGAACACACTGATGTGGAGCCTGACTTTATCAAATCAAAATTCAACCTTTGACTCACAAAACCAGGTTTTGACAACAGCAGGTCTGTTATCATTTTGTGTATTGTGTATACATATACTTTATTTCTATATAAACTACTCATATTTAGATCCAGACTGTGGCACAACTAGTACCAGGTTAGCAATGCATATCCAACAGTTCACAGCATGTCCACTGTTTCATACTAAGTTGACAGCAATGGCTGTTTTTTATTATACAGGTC
The DNA here is from genome assembly GCA_008933995.1 of Datnioides undecimradiatus. Classification (NCBI taxonomy): domain Eukaryota; kingdom Metazoa; phylum Chordata; class Actinopteri; order Lobotiformes; family Datnioididae; genus Datnioides; species Datnioides undecimradiatus. The sequence continues at coordinate 13,004,288 of WARS01000015.1, forward strand.
TCACTGTGCATCTTGTAAGCAAGAAGGTGGCAGACAGCGTTTCTGTACCATTTTGTTGAGATTTTATCACAAGCAGTCAGTATTTATGTCAACTAAACCAACATATTGTTGATTAAGTTGACCTACAGTTATTAATCAGCTTCCAAATCAGTTTTGTACAAGTGATACAATTATGCAAAATAAAAAGCTGAAACTACAACATGTTGAAATGGTCGTACATTTGGGTTTTATATATTAAACATTATGTCAAACATTGTATGATGGGTCAAATTATTGCAAAAATACAGTTATCTTCCCATTGTCAACACTGACGCTACCACTACTACACCAAGAAACTGAAAGGTTTAGATTAGTTAGATTTACAGTCCAACCAACTGCAACGGGGTGCTGGAATAGTGACTGGTTTTCTCTAAAACCTCATCACTCATTGGTTAATTGTTGCAGTTTGACAGATGATTGTGTGGTGTAAACTCTCATTGTTCCTCCTCCTCTCTTTCTATATTGAAAAAAGCAGCCAGATTGCAGCACTCCCCCACACTGCCTCAACATAACACAACTGTAATGTCCTTAAATTGAAAAGCCTTCAGTCCAAAAGATCTGAACATCTCCTGTGCTCCTCACTTCACCTATGATGTCCTGAATGTCTGTAAAAAGAGCCAGATGATGATGTTAGATGCCCACAGATGACATGGAGTTTGTGTAATGTCTGTGCCTAAAAAAACCCTTTGGTGACTGTGACAAATGAATTTGAATGTTACATGTCATGTCCGGACTTGTCTTACTGCAGATTAACAGATGTTCATATGCTCATCAGTTTTCTGTTGATTTGAATATCAGTTTTGAACTGTGCTGAGTTTCAAAACAGATATCTCATGACAAACTCAGCAAGCTAATTAACCAAACCACTGAAACACTTATTTTACCTACTGTCACTCATATACACACAGAGAAACAGAGATGAGTCTGAATGTGCAGCCCGAAATTGAAAAGCTCCAGCAGATATTTTTCAGTTTCAGCTCAACAGCTGAAAGGCTTATTTAGCCCTTTAGTCATGGTTTGCACCTACGAGACAGGAAATGGTGAATTTCTCACCACATATTTTCGGGGTAGCTGAGGCAGAGCTGCGTCAAAGCCTGGTGCGGTTTCCTTCAACCGACCACAAGAACGCAAAAAGAAGGTCGAATTACAGTGAAATAGCTGAGTTGCATTTTAATTTTTTTTCTTCTTTTCAACCTCTTTCAGATGACTTCCTGTTGTATGCGCTTCCTCCAAAACAAGCGTAGCTGCTTCAAAACATAAATGATGACATCACTAACGCAAGGCTTTGCAATCAGTAAACGAGAGCTAAAGCTAACGGAGACAGGCTCCCCGACTCTGCTGAGTTAAGATCAATTACATCAGTACTACATCTGAAAACCTGATCTAATCAGCACAGACAACAACAGGGAGTCCAGGGGGCTTTGTTCAATGGGTGGGACATGGCAATCACAGCCCCGGGAACTTTAAAGGGGCAACTGTCTCCTCCTAACATATAGAATGAGACCTCATTGTGATTAGAATAAACGCCTGAAGGGAAAGGTGTGTTCCCCCACTCAACCCATTCTCTTCACACCAGGCCAAAACACCAACAATACTTGGACTGACCTATTTCTGCCAGGAAGTAAAGACTACAACTGTCTCAGGTTAGACTCTCAGGAAACTCCCAGTTACATTAGAAGTGTTATGTAATACAAGCAGGCCTCATTCTCAGAAAAGCAAGGTTGTGCTGCCATACGAGAGATAGTGAATACAAACACTGTGTCCACACATGTATGAGATAGTTTTACAAGGAGAGGAAAGGGGAAAGGGGAGTTAGACAGATAAAAAGTTTGCACTTTACACCAATGAGTCTGTGAAATCAGATTTGACAATGAGATTCAAGAATTTGATTAAGTCATGCATGCTGATTGCTGATGTGAGAGTTTAAAGTAACACATACAACCTTTTGTTTAATTAATTTGATAAACATCTTTACCAGAAATACCCCCAATACTCAAACCTTTGACTAGACTGAACTAAGAGCTCAATAAACAAAAGCTTAAACGATCTCATTAACCTTTATTTGTATAGGTAAAACCTCAACCTCTGATATGTTTACATTTGGGGGTTAAACTGATTCCATTGATCCATTTAAATTGTAAGTTAATTTAAGCGACAAGCAGACAACTCTTAGGTGTTGTTACGTTTTGGGTTTTTTTTTTTTTGCCATTTATCTTTGGTGGGCTGAAAAGTGTCTTGATGGTTAGAAAAGGTTTTCAGCTGCAACTACCATTTATTTTTAGTGTTGATTCATCTGTCAGTTCTTGCAACCCCTCACTGCAGGTTGTGACCTTACTGTGGCAGTTCAACCTTAGTGATTTTTCCTGTAGGATTTTGCTCAAAATAAGTCAGTGTGTGAAACATGTCCCATTATCCCTTGTGACGCTTCAGGACGTCTCAGATATTCCCGACAACCCGCATGTTTGGTTATGTCTATTAAACGTCTGAAAGTAGCACACAAGACCCAAAAACATGTTCCAGGTGTCAGTGTGACACCGGGAAAGGCTCTGGTTTACAATATAAAGCAGTAAAAGGACACATTTGAGGAACTGGAAGCAGCAAGTGCGTCACAGTTTTGCAAATGACTGAAACAGTGAAACGAAATGCAATGCAAAAATTTTTTAATGCAGTAATTAGACTACATAGAGAGCGGCCAACAAATTAGAAGAAAGCGTTTTATACATGTGGGCATACAATGACTCCGAAGCAGAATACACAAATAAATAAAATATTTAAATGATCGGTCCCTATCCCCCTGTTAATTTACAGAAACACTGAATTCCACCCACAGTTCATCCTGAACAGCGAGTGAAAGGTTTGTAATCAATCTTAAATCCTCTGCAGTAATTAAGTGATGCCAAAAATCAGCTGTCATGAACTCCATCTCCCAACAGTCAATGCAGCATCGGCAGTGGTACAGACCTGCTGTAATAGAAAGGAGATAATGTGCTTAGGTTTAGCCTATATACGAGCGGGTTCAGTGGTGTTCTATGTTACTATAGAGCATTATGTGCTTATCTGTAGTTACTGAACACTACACATTAGCTCTTGTGTGTATATATTTATATTATAACTTATTGGGTTAGAGGGTTCAATTCAGACACTGATAAGCTGGGGGAAGAGTTCATTTGCAAACATGTCATCCCAGGAACTCTCTGCACACAGGGGAGAGGACATGTCGCTGAAAGGGGACGGGGACCCTTCGTATCCGGAGTCGCTGTAGGTATCTGCCAAGCAGGCTTCCTTATCCAGGCCGCTGAGGGCAGGGGAGGAGGTTCCACAGAAAAAGTCATCCACCTGACTGTGACTGTTGCAGCTGGGGATGACCACTTCCTCCGGCTCGTCTTTGATGCAGACAGTCTCCTCCTCAACCACCACCTCGGTGACAGGAAAGGTAGCCTCATCAATCTTCTCCTCTGCGTCGCTCTCTGAGTCGCTGCACTGCCCGCCGCTCACCACCTCCACGGGCTTGGTGTAAATGTGGTCAAAGTGGATCAGTTCATTAAGGGCCTCCAGCTTAACTGATGGGGACCCCAGAGTCGCAGGTGTGGCGGCAGGTACTGGGATCCCCCCTCCGACCAGCTGCACCTGTGGCTCCTGGCACTCCTGTTCACAAGATTTGAGGAACAGCTCTGGGTCAAGGATGTCCAGAATGCCCAGTAGCAGATCAGACTGTGAGGAGAGGGAGAAAACACGAGATTAGCCTAGTGACCCATAACCCAGCTCCATGGTTATTACAGAGCTTTCTTGGAAACAGGATTTAGATCTCAAGACACAAGGTCTACATCTTCATGAGAGACTCACCTCATTGTCTGTAGAGTCAGGACTGTCTGTATCCATTGAGAAGTCTTCAGATTTAGGGACTGCTGGGCCTGCACCTGCTGCGGAGGCACACGTAGCCTGAGTGCTGCGGACTCAGAAGACCCGATCCCCAAACCTGCTTCATTCCCAGTGGACAACAGAACTTGAACCTATGCAAAAAAAAAAAAAAAAAAAGATAATGTTCAGAGTATTAATTAAAATTACTCCACTCGTATATGGACAATCACTACAACCAAACCTACCCCCCAAGTCCACTTCAGTCACCATTATAATCTCACCTTCTCTTTAGAGTCGAGGGTGTCCAACCCAAGTCTCTGTCTCAGTTCCTCATTTTCTGTCAGCAGGCCACTTGTCTTTTCCCGAAGCAGCCTATTTTCAATGTGAAGTTTCTGATTCTGCATGAGAGAAAAAGGGAACAGATGTTTTTACTTGAAACTTGCAACTGTTTATTGGGAAATGATGCATGAAGTGTCAACTAGAATGAAACCACAGAGGGTAAGGGGGGGGGGGGTACCTTTTCCCCCCTTATGCATCACTAAAAATCATTAACGGCATCAATTGTAGTGTAATTCATGACTACATATTACATGTGGGATATACCCAGTGATGTGTGTTGATATGACTGAACTGTTCAACATCAGATGGCTTTCTAATGAGGTGGGGATTTAACATGGCACCCTTCCTTTATGAGGGAACCTCTTAGCTACAACCCCAGTTTTAACATGAGGAAAAGAAGATGTACCTCCAGCTCCAAATCTAGGACTTGTTGTTCCAGCTCTCCCATTTTGGCCTTTTTTCTGTCTCTTGCTGTCTGAGCTGCGACTCTGTTCTTGAGTTTCCTGGGTAGATAAAAAAAAAAAAAAAAGTTGAAAACGGGGGAAAAAAAAAAAACAAAAACAGGAATTTAACACAATCTTTCCGTGATGCTGACTAAGCCCACTGGCATGACTTTAGGTTCACGGTACTGCGCAATCACCGGCCATGTTCCTGCCACGCAGGCATACCAGGATATCAGTGTCCTGCTCTGTAACAGCAGAGCCGGGCGGGTCCACGGACACTCAAATCTCTCAGATAGCAGTTTGACAGGCTAGCTCAAAGTCCAAAGTTGATCCAATAAGAAAGATAAACGTTAAGGAATTTAAATCAAGGTAGTTATAAACAGCTTAGATAGTCTTATTATAATATTGGATGACGCAACGTTGACCCCATTTCTGTGAGCTGCCATTTAAACATTAAATCATCGTACTATTGTTCTACAGATGGATCAATATCTTAGGGCGTGTCCCTGTGGGAAACCCCTGAACAATGGCCGGCTTTACGCTTTAAAATTAAGGTTTATCCCTTAATATAATGATAAATACGGACTATCTTTAAACTAACCTGCGAAGTGCTTTCTCTTCCGGACTCAAGTGTGTGAGCCTCTGTCTTTTTCGTATGGGCGGCCCCGCGGAAGAGTTGGAGTCTGAGTCCGACGACGCCTGGCTCGCCGTTGACGGTAAAACGACGGAGATGGGCCGGCTGAAGCCTGCCTGCGAGCCGCCAGAGGAGCCAGTCTGTTTCCCGGATATCAGGAGCACTTTGTGGGCTCCCCCGGTCCCTGATGCTACCACCACCATGTTGGTATATCCTATTGGCGCTGTCTGGAATCAGAAATAACCGGGTATCCTTATTGATATCAGTAGAAACCTTGAGGTTCCCCTGTTCACCCGGTCCCCGGTAACTCTCAACTGTTGAGCTAGAGGGGCTGCGCCTGTGATCTTTTTCTACTATCGTGGTGACAGCTGATAGGCTCCCAGCTGCTCTGATGCAATCGTTTAGCGGCTTGTGATTGGCCGCTGTGCTGATGTAATTTGCATTTGAAGTTTCACTCTGCTTGCAAAGTAAAATCACCCCCAGTTCCTTGTGAGTGTGATTTCCCGTCAAGACCTCGGTGTTAATTTCTGTTTCAAGTCAACAACGGGTCCTTTTATTTTATTCAATTCCACTCTTAACCCCGAGACTACTGTTTGATAGATGAAACTGGTATTTCAGTATTCATATTGCAGTTTCCAAGGGTTGCATCAGATGTTACCTACACAGACAACAGTTCACATCAGTGCAGAGTAGGCTGAGAGCACTTTTACTGTATTGATCGGGGAGCTTTAAAGTTGATCTGATGCTTCCTGGATAGATCGTTGTGCCAACTCCATCTATAGTATTTACCTTTTTGTCCGGAAAAAAAGCATTGCTTGTAAAGGCTGAAGGTCATTGATGTTTTAGATTTCATGGCAGTTGATGGGAAGAGCATAAATGCCACTGTAGAATAACAGGTCCCACTTTCTATGAGGGCATTAGACATTCTTGTTAGTCTTCTTATTTCACCTTTATGGTTCTAAGATGCTGGTAGTTGGTGTCTGCCAGGTATTTCAATGCACCCTGCTTTTTGTCTTGCATTAAGGTATTCACTTTACTTGTTTTGAAGGCACAAAAGCCAAAAAAGAAAACACGTTTTACCACATTGATGGCTTTCCCTTAAATGCTAATTTCCTACTTCCTGTAATCTGACTGACAGTTTATTTGCCAGCGCCTTGTCTGTCAAACAGTTCTTTTAATTCCTTGTCCTCCACTGAATGAGGTTTTCACACCTTATGGCAATTATTTTCTGCATCCTTATAAGAATGATGTTATTATCTGCCTGTAGTCAAGGCATGAAGACTGTTAAGACCTTTTGTTTTTACTGTGGAAAATCCATTTATGCATATATGATCAAAAATTACCATTAGGTTTGTTCAGTTTTCATCAAAAAAATTGACTTTGTTAAAAATGCAATTTCAGTTCAGATGTTTATACCTTTGAAGGTCATGTGAAGAATTAGTTCTATATCAAATGCCAAAGGTTAATTGTAATTAATCATCTGTGGTTTGCTTGACCTACAAAGAGTAATGCATAACACAAAACAAGGGCACCTTTTTAAAATACTACAGAAACAAGCTGATGTGTTTGCAGCAGCAAGAGACAGTTCAGAAACCACAGTGTTGCTCAACGGGGAACAAAACCAGAGGTGAGATGTTCAGTTCACCACATGCACATATTAAATGTTAAGTCTTGAGAACATAGTTTACAGCCTTGATAATAAGACTGGAAACCACAAGACTGTGTTCATGCTGACACTATAAAACTTCTCAGGTGGCTTTGAGCATTTTGGCAACAAACAGCCATCTATCATTGGAGTTAAAGGTGCCACCCCTCCAACATAAACACACCTCAATTTGAAACTGTTAAGAATAAAACACATCAAGCAAGTTCACAAGTACACTCTTCCCTTCCTCTTTGTCCTCAAACAGGAATTCACATTTTTGCATTGGCTGACCACCATTATTGTTTACAGCTTGTGGCTCTTTGCCCCTGACGTCTCTCACCTAAGCATGAGTAACTACAGCAGACAGAGCAAACACTGGCCTGTTTGTGGAGCTTTACTGGCACTGCAGAGTCAACATCTGAGAAAGTAAGAGTACTTGTTTATGATGGTGTCTCGGTCGTAGCGTAGTGTGGCAGTAAAGGAAAAAAAAATGGGATGTGAATACAGGATCTCCTTTATGTTTCAGCGCCGTAGTTACAACTCCTGTGGCCACATGAATGAAAGTTAACACACCAGCCTTAAAAAAAGATAACATGTGAGTCTTTGAACTTCCTAGTGAACATTTCCCATTTAACGGAACTAAAACGTTTCTATATGTCATTCAAAAGAGAGAACATGGGAAGATAATGTAATACACCACTTTCTTTCCATTAAATGAAACACTGCTAGTTATTTTTGACCTGGGAAGTCAGTTGGGGGTTTCCCATCATGGGTGAGACGAGTGTAACATATACCATTAGTAAAGTGACCTTATCTGAGTGATGACAAGTACACAAATACATTTGATCAAGTACTGTAATGTATAATCTTCAGGCACTTTTACTTGACTTATTTCATTTTTTGCTACTGCACTCAAAGACAAATTCAAACTGTTGACTGCACTACACTTATTTGATTCCAGTTGCTTCATTAATTATATTAAAAAATATAATCAACAGATAAAGTTCTTCTTACACTTATTTATGTAAATTTGTAAATATTTTAGTTCTATATTCTACTTTTATCTTATTCAGTTTTTATCTTTTGTACTTTTTTATGTTATTCTGTGCAGCTGTAATAACCAAATTTCCCTCAGGCGATTAATAAAGTACTTCTATTCTATTCTAAATTATAATCTATGATGGGAAATTCACCATCTACTCAGCAGTTTAAGTAATTAATATGATCTCAACCTTTACTAGCTACAGCATAAAAATGATGTGTACATTTATTTGGCTTCTACTTGTATATTAAGACTGTAACACGGTAGTGTTGCTGCTTTAAGTACATTTTTTGAGTACCTCCTTCACAAATGCCTGCTTTATTTGCCGTGTCCCATGGAAGTGATGTAAAATCCAAAGTGTGATAGAGGTGTAACAACTCTGAAGAGTGCAAACCAAATAGCCGGAAGGATTTTTCCTTCTGTGTGTCGTGCTCAGTCTTTGTGCATTCTGTCCTGAATTCACTGCCAGCACCTGTCATCAATCAAAGTGCGAGAAAACATGGAGCCTGGCAGTAAAAAGTCAAATGATTGCTTTTGTTCTGCAAATTCAGATTTAAAATGCAAATCACATGTTTAATTTATTTGTCAAATGTCCTAGTAGACTCATACCACTGTTGCAACCTATAGAACAAAGTGCTGTAGTCTCAAACTAATACTCTGTAAGTACTTGATGAAAATCCTCTTAATACATGATGGGCTTACATGGGTGTAACAACACAATGTAAGTGCAAACATTTATGGCTCACTGAATACAACATGGGGTAAGGAAACTCAAGAAACTCGTTAACTCTGAAGGTATGTGCTGTCTGACTGGTTTAAGAGACTCAGACAGCATTTGGACAATACTTGAACTATCTCGAAACTTGAACTATTCATGCAGGAAAAAGGTTTTTCCTTGAGAAGAGGCCCTGGGGCTTCTTAAAAAGTCTCCTTCATTTAAAACAACTGTTCCAAATCAGAAATATCTTCAACACATGGATACATTCAGAAGAAACCAGTGGAATCACTTATTTTGTTGTTTGTTATGTCCCTTAAAGAAGCTACTGTTGGTTAGCGTAGCTTGGTACAGAGCCTGAAAACAGGAAGATACAGCACCCTCCATTTATAACAAAATCTGCTTCTTCTGAGGATCACAGGTTAACATATTATATCTTTTTCCAGCACATAAACCCCTGTGAAATAGCAAATTGTTGTTTTTACATTTGGTTATTGTACAGATGAAATAATAGAGTCAGCCTAGCTGTTTTGACTTGTTTTCTGTCTTTACGCAAAGCTAAGCTAACACATAGGAAAGTGCTTGATCTTATCATCCATCTCTGTCAAAAAGAAAATAAACTTATTTGTCACAATGTCAACCTACATAGATGATGTCTGTCTTATGCTTCAACCCACCATCAACTTAATTGACTGAAAGCAGAGATCTGACGAAAGTTATAGTGTGGGTACTTTTATTGCCAGCTCTGTCGAACAAAGCTTGTAAGTGCAAAAATGCAAAATAATACCTAAGTGTGTCATTGTCAATTATTTTGCTATGAATTATAAGAAATAATAAACATTTTTAAATTTTTTATTTTTTTGTGATAAGAAATGAATTCGGATACTATTAAAGCAGCTTTACTTTTCAAAGGAAACACATTTTTCCTCTTACAAAAGTAGAATTCATTAATAATAATCTTTTCAGTATACTCTGTAGTTTTACTGCTAAAGCCTTACTTGGTCTGGTCTGACCAGTAGCTCGGGGTGGCTAGCGTTAACTAAGGAAAAACAAACGTTCAATGGGAGCTATTTCAGGCTCCCCTGGTTCCAAAAATAAAAGTCCTGTTCATTTTTTCCAAAGACAATGTGACATGAGTCAGAGCCTTGCCTTTCTATGTCATTGGCATTAGCATCACTAGCTTAAATCGCCAGCAGAAGATTGACAGCTGCACTGAAAATACCCGGTTCTTTGTTTAAAAAAGAAAGAAAGTAAAATCTCATGTGAGCAAAAGTTAGGGGGTAAAAGTTAAAATTTTCATTTTTGGGGAAAAAGTGGCAATCACAGAAGATCTTGAGTGCATCAAAAATAACAGCTATAAGCAAAGTATTGCACTGGTGTGAAAACTGAGTTCACAGTCTGCAGCTTGATTTTAAAATTCAGGGTCACTTGGCTTCTTCTTGTGGCGGTGGTAGCGAAGGCTTATGGGTATTGAGTTTATTTAGAGCCATCTACCATGTCAAAATGACGCACATAACAGAATTTCTCAGAAAACCATGTTGAAATAACTGAAACTTGAAGTTAAGCACCAGAAACAACTGTCTGTATTCAGCTTATTCACTGATATAATATAAACTAAATAAAAAAATAATAGCATTCCTTCCTTCCTTTAGTCTTTCTTTTTTGAACTGACATTTTGTAAGAGAAGACAAACTGACTTGTTTGCTGTGTCAGCAATAAATCATTGGTTACACATGTGTTCAGATAATCCTCCTCACAGGCTCTGTGAGGAACAGTGTGCAAAGTTAAACCTATGTATAGCCCGCCCTGGCTGCTAGACTTGGCTTAACCAGTACTTAGACCAAGACAGCCCATATTACATACACACACAAACTCAAATACCAATACACTCACAAATACAGAAGTGGGGATCCTCCCTGGAGCTCAAAGCTGGAGCCTGTCATTAAGGTGGGTGGATCCTCGAAAACCACAATTCAAGACGGGCCAATCCCAAAAGCATCAAAAGAACATTCCAGGGCGTATAAATCACATTGATTTCTTCCAGATGGTGACATAGTTGTGATGTAAGATACAACCAGGCCTTCCTAATTAAAACTACACCCTGCTCTGAAGGCGTGCTGAGTATTCTGGCTGAGTACATTGTGTTATGCCATTTGTCTGGGCCCTGCAGTTTGTTTGGATGCTCTTTCCTTTAGACGTCTCCTTTAGAAGACCAGTCTTAATGAGCTAAGCCTGGTTTAAGTAAATGTTATTGAATTAATACGTTTAGGTTTCAAGCTGTGCCAGTAATTTCATAAACTACATATCTAATCATTTTACTTGTCTTGCACTTAACCCAGTACCTCATGTAACCTGGAGGCATAATGACAATAGCTAAGATTTTTGCTACACCAGCTGTAAAAACAATAATTCCAATATATTTTGTGTAAGGTGCACAACTTGATAAAAGCACAATAGACTTAATGAGTTTAGTGTTTTTATGTCCAGCACACCTTCCAGGGAAGACATTTGCTGTGGTTTGTAAAATCATGTCACCACTGAACAACTGACTGCTTATAAAACCTACATTGAGATGTGCATGTTTTATGTGCTCAGTTAAGTCTTTCTGTAAATTGATTAAATTGTATGAAATTAATGAAAATATGGTGAGGGGAACCACCAGACCCATCACATAGAAACCTTAGGACTAATTAGTAAACCAAAACAGATTGTTATTTGAACTCAATGGGGAACGTCTCTATGTAAACTGTTTAAATATTCTGTGGATGGAGTCCTGACAGCCTGTATTTTCTGGCTTGAAAACAGTCAAATTAAAGATATTAAACATAAAAAAAAACCTGACAGCTTGAGTTTGTGTCAGTTACATCAACTGGATATCTTACACTGCACTCTATAGCATTCTCTTGTAATTATAACCTTACACAAGCAATATTATTAGATTGCAGCATGTCTCAGCTCCAGCACTCAAGTTATAATTAAGAACAAAATACCCATGCGTGTTTAATTAGAGGCTGCTGTCAACCTACCATGGCTTGTTATTTTTTCCTCTACTAAAGGTCTGGTTTCTACAGCGCAGGCATGGCATGCAGGGTAAACAGTAACACCCGTGTGTGCTCACTGGGGCGGACACTGGTGTAAATGTTGGTGTTGCAGGGCAAAGCTGGCAGGACAATATGGAGGTGAGAGGGGTCACACCCTGGGACAGCAGCCAGCTGCAGGGGGCGGTTGGTCTATGTGTTTGCCTATACCTCCTCCCTATTGCACATCTCACTCCCTACCCACGATCCACTGGGGTATTTGTTAGGCCTGGAGACTTCCCACACACTCCAATACTACATCGTCCTTTGTCACTCTTTTCTCAAGGTTTCTTTTACTGTTATTTCTCAGTTGCTACTATCTGCATATCATGGTCTCTTGTTACTGTCATTAATGTTGAAACATGCTTTTTTCTATCTGGTTGTGCATGTGTCCGATTGTAATTTATATAGTTTCATTTTTACTTTTCATCTCATGCATGTGCAGGTGAGACAGCCTTTGCAGCCTAGATAAAGCAGCCATGCTGACTTGCTGCAGTGTCATCCTATCTTAACACTGAATAACAATGCCGCAGTCACCCAGTCAGTAACTCGTTCAACTCTTTGATATCTTTACACCAGTTACTCTACAAACAGTTGGTCCGTTATCTCAGTGTATGTGTGTGTGAGTGCTTGTCCGCATGTGCAAGCCAGTATATAGATAAGGTATTCACCACTTTGCATATCCATTTTCTGTATAAGTGGGCTGTAAAACAGATGAGAGAGACATCAACAGTTCTTAGTAGCACATAAATCTCTCTGCTCTTCGATCAAAGATCCTCTCTTTGTTTCTGATGCATCACAGACTCTTTTTAATGAATCCATCCGTCATACACGTTTCTGCACCAAATGACATTTCTGCCTTTAATTGAGAGACATCATGGGAAATAACACAATCAAGCCAAATACATCTTTCAGTATAAATTAACCTAAATCCAACCAGTGGAACAGTGCTTGTTGTCCGTCCGCGCCATAATTGTCTTAGGGTCTCTGCGAGCACTTTGTTCCCCCAGATAAGCCATGCTTTGTTAGTACAGAGAGCTGACATAGCGCTCTTTTTGTTTAATGGTCCACATTTGCTCCCACTGTACTGGCAGGCTAACAACAACAACAACAACACTGTAATGCCCAGATATGGAAATGAACGACTGTGTTGCAGCCTCATAACAAGCCGTTGATGCTGTCATGCTCACTTCACATTATTCTTGACTTTAGAGTCTCAGTACATAGTTAAAGTGTGTGGCTGGAAATCCCTAATTAACATGTGAATCATCCTCCGTAAATACACATATGGGTCTGACTTTACTTCAAGAAAGTACATTTAATTCTTAAATCAGGCCTGAATATGCTAATTAATAATAAATGGAAATATCCCAAATGAGTCTCACTACATTATGTTCATGTCTCAGTGGCACAGGAGGAGGGATAATTAAGTGAAGAAAGACCAGCAATGGTCATATGTGTGTGTTTAACAATAATGCGCAGTGTCTTTGCCTGGGCAGATCTGATCGGCTCCAGTATGATGCAACATTGATCTGCTGCAACACAAAGAAGGAAGACAACTAACCACCGAGTGATGAAACCCACGTTCACAATCTGTCATTCATCTTAACCTGCATATTTCGTCATAACTGTCACTTCCTCTTCTGTTTTGTGCAAGTTAAATTCAGGTACGTGTGGTGCACACATGGTATAACAAGGGTGTTGTAAAACATGATATTAACCTGATTTCTCCAACATTTAGGGGGGTTTTTTAGTGTGGTACAAACTGCCCACACTGAACTTGTGTGTCCTACTGCCCTCTGGTGTTTGTAGCAGGAAAGTACATCAAAACGAGTTTAGTTGTTTTTAAATGAGCAGTTAGGTCTCTCTGCTGTAATCTACTCTCACAATCTACTCTTCAGAAAGCAACTTCCTATTTCACACTGACGTGAGAGATCTGTTTAAAAGATTCATTGTCTGTTTCTGTTCACACGTGAAGAAGTTTGCTAAAAAAAAAAAAGAAAGAAAGAAAATTGCATGGGTTTTTTGTTTGTTTGGTTGTTGTTGTTTTACTAATTTTGAAAAACTTTGCAGGAGCTGCAGCTCATTCTTGCCTTGCTGTGGTAAATGACATCTCCAGTAACTCGATCCAATATGTTGACCCTGTTATTATATGTATGTATTATTACAGTTTGACATAAAGAAATGTTTATGTTCATTTACTAATCAGCACAGACGTGATGCTTTCTTATATTGTGAGCATGAGGTGAAACGAGTCGACTCAGCTATTTTACTGACTTTGGTCTATAAAACTCCAGATGACACAGTAAAGCACATCCATCCTCCGCATATTTGTCCTCAGGACTAAACTAGTGAAAGTCCCCTGTACCTCAAAGGTACAACACTGATTAAATTGAGTCCATTTCCATGAAACAGACCACAGTAACAATTCAGACAGTGTGGCATCAGCAAAGGATGTGAAACCACAAGGAGAGGCGACATGAATTTAAACTAAATCTCACAATATAAGCATTATTTCCTAGAAATTGAATTTTTGTTCAGTGTAGATTTTGGTATCATTTTCAATAGATCCGGTTTTGGTTAATATGCACACACTAAACACACACATCCCACACTGCTTTGAATTTAAGAAGAAAACAAAATTTAATTTGTCTACAGAAGAACCATTTTGATGCAGCATCACTGCTGTGGATAAAAAAAAAATCTCACCACAAGGGGTCTGCAGTGTGCAACCCAACTGGGCAATCCCCATCTGCTCTGAGAGATCATGTAATATCAGTCAAAGCTCCAGAACAGCTCCTAAATAGAGTTTGTGGTTTTATCAGCTGCTGTTTTCAAGGTCGGGGATGAACTTTCAGTCCTAGCTCTCTGTATTTACAGTCACAAGAATCAAAACAAGTCTTTGTCTCACACTACATCAGAGTTTTGGTCCACGTCTGAGTTGAAAATAACAGTAAAGTAATAATTCAATGAACTGGTTCTTGATACAAAGATCTGATTCTCAGGGGAAAATTGAATTTGTGTCTACCGGCTACTAGTTTGAACTGAAGCTCCTTTGATGTCTCTTTCGACTGAATACTACGTTTTTGTGAGCGTGTGTGTGTATGCAAGTCTTTGAGCATGCGCGTGTGTGTGTGCGTATGTGTGCACCCATTGCCACAAAATCAGCAGAAAACAAAATAAGTCTCTCAGACATCAAAGAGACCCAGGAGGGAAGATGATCTGTTTTCAGTCATGGTGAACCACATTTCACATTTTCCCCGACCAGTTCTCCAGTCATCGCTCACTCCAACTCCCCCATCCTTACATCTCGACTGCCACCCAACCACCGGGCGGCACATGTGGCAAAGTGTTGTACCATGTCAGCATGTCCTCTCACGCAAACCAAAGCTCCCTCCTTTGAGGCCAGCGTGTGTGTGATGCTCAGACCAGCTTGCTCATTTGGGGATTTCGATGTTTGGGATTCAGTGCTGTGACGCATTGTTTTCCTCCTCAGAGTGATGATCTGTGCCTGCAGTCAGAAGCAATTGAATGGGAGGTTAGGGAATATGTTGAACCAGCAGAGAGAAGCGGTGGGGGTGAGACGGGGAGAAGGGTGAGGAGAGATGCAGACGATACCATGAAGGAGATGAATGAGGATGAGAATGAGTGAGTGAAAGTTTTTGAAACAATGAGAGAGAAAGAGGGAGAGAAAATCTGCTTAGTTCAGTTTGACAGCAGTAAAAAAAACATTGTTTCTTTAAATTTGAAGCCTATATACTTCTTCTTTACTTCTATAAAGAAGTATACTTCTTCTTCTTTATGTTTGACAGTTTCAGTGACTGTTCAGTGACAGTTCAGCTCATTTTGTCTTTTAGGCAATTTGTGTATTTATAGATTTGCAGCCATATCAATACAATGAAAAATTTGCATTATAGGCAATAATTAATACATTATATATAATGTGTCAAAGTACTATTATGTTGGCAAAAAAACAAGAAAGTACAGTAACCGATAGAAAGAAAATAGTTACATATAAATAAATAAGGTAATGGTCTAAGATGTAAAGCAAATAAGTAACTTAATTACTTGCCTGGCTCACAACAAAAGTTAACATAACTTTTAGGTCCAACAACTATAGTCATTTTAAAGTGCTTTAATAGAATGCAGAGAAAATACATTTGACTTATGAAATGAGGACTTTATACCATTAATTGCTAAGAAAAAGAATCAGGCAGGAAGCAAACATTTGAAATGATGTTTCTTGTCACCTGACTGATAGTCTGTTGTGAGCTCAGTTTTGGTTTTGAACCGTTCCTGATAAAATGATCTGGATCTTTCGCAGCTAAAGGCCCCGCTGTGTTCACCAGCTCACCACCAAGTCTGTATTCTCTGATGTTTGGTACTGACCAGGTAGCTGCACCTAGTGTAACGGAGCATTTTTCATCTGAGCTGGTGACAAGGCCGGTGAGCGTTAACAGTGAGCGTAAAGCTACTTCTTATCCTCGTGGCTCTGAAGAGAAATGCAGACTTGTTTTATAAAAAATACAAAAAAAATTTTGTTAAACAGATTTACTGGGAAGTTTGTGTTTTTCTCTTAAGTTAAAGGATTAGTTTGACATTTTGGGAAATACACTTAGTTGCTTTCTTTTTGAGTGTTAAATGTAAATGTCTGCAGCTGGTTAGCTTAGCTTAGCATAAAGAGTGGAAACAAGAGGAAACAGCTAAGTTAGCTCTGGCAAATGTAAACAAAAAGCTGCCCTCCAGCACCTCTGAAGCACACTAGACAGTTATGAGAGTGGTATCAAACTTTATTTTATCTCACTCTTGGCATCAAAGTGTATTTCCAAAGATGTCAGACTGTTCCTTTATCTTCTGGTGCATCAGGATTTCCAGATTTATATTTGTCTTCACAAATGGATATTTAGATACAAATCTTTCCAATAAAGCTTGAACAGTTGAGACCAAACATGAAAACAGACTTACTATTGTGCATGTACTATTGTGCATGTACTCACTCACACACACACGCACACACACACACACACACACACACACACACACACAGACATGCAAGCACACACTCCTAGGGGTCATCATCTATCTCCTGTTTCCATTCTTGTTTCCTCATCCACTTTCCCGTCATGTCGCCACAAGCAAACCCAACTCATTCTTTTACTCTTTGATCATTGATGAGGACATCAGCCACTAACCTCTGTTTTCTCTTTGTGACATACTGTGTTAACAGAATCAAGATGACCTAGATATTGTTTCTACAGTTTTTGGTAGTTTTCAGCTCCACGTGTATAGGAGATTTAGTTCTTCACTAAGGGAAGCAAAAGGAGCCATATTTGTTTAAATCGGTTAGATTTTTTTGTCTTGTTGCTGTGTGTGTGTGTGTGTGTGTGTGTGTGTGTGTGTGTGTGTGTGTGTGCGTGTGTGCAGATTCCATCCATCCATCCATCCAGTCCTTTGAGAACATGTTCACGCCTGTGTGAGTGTATCAACATCATATCCCCCCTATCCTCCTCACTTCTCAGAACAGATTATGAGCGTTGGACCTGACTGAAATGACTTTGAATTCTCCAAAGCCCCTAACCCCTGGGAACATACCTGTTCTTGCAAGCCTCAAATGTACAGGTGCCTCATTTCAAAAGATCCCCCCCGCCGCCCCTTCTCTCCCTCACTCCTTTTCCTCTCTCATTTTCTCCCTCCCCGCTTATGGCTGCAACTTTACCCCTCGACTGAACTGGGGGCCTATTGAAATATCTCCCCCTGGTCTGGTCTGCACTTCAAAGCCGACTTTCACCCTCGAGCCAGATTCGAGGGGGCGGTCCGACCAGGAAAGGGCCCAGCCCCTGAATAGTTAGGACTTCAAAGCCTTGTAGCATTTAGTTATGAGCTGTTTGAACATTGGAGAACACTTTTAAAAAAGCAGGTGATTAATGCTATCATTTGTTCACTGTAAAGTTGATACTGTAATTATAATTGTATGACAAAAACTAAATTAGTTTTATGAAGTACTGCCTGGTTAACTTCAAAGATACAAAGAAGAGAAAGACACATGCTTGTGTTTTCTGTGTTCAGACTGATGTTTTATTCCCATAGTTATTTTGTGCATCTCCGCTTAAGTGTTTAGTCTGTGATTTCTATGATGTCCTCATTTTGTCATTTCCCCTCTCATCAAACCTTTACTGTGCGCCTGTAGCCATAAATGACAATAATGGGATAATGTTTAAAACATAATGCGTGATATATAAATCAATGCTAATTCGGCCTATCACCACCTGATAACGCTCTCTGTATTTCTCTGCATATAGAGTTTGTTCATCTTGTGTCTTCTTGTGACATTCATGATGGAGCACGGTCTGAATTTCAACCAGCAGAGCTGAAGGGAGGAACAACTGTAGTTGTGTAGTAACTGGCTACAGAAACGAGGAGCATGGTGGAGCCTATGTTTATTACCTATACTGCCAGATGAAAAAAACCAAAGTCTCGTGCTGAGCTTTAACGCTCTGTAACACTCACAAGAACAGTTATCAGACCAAATATTGTCTGCTATACAAGAATGCTGAAGCTAGTTTGCAAGTTTGCTAATGTTATCTGTAACAGCTCTTGCATACTCGTTACTGGGCCGTGCTGCATTTAGGGACAGCAGACACAGTCCCACAGCACTGTGATGTCACATTGTAAGGCTGCAGCAAGGGGGCATTTTATTGATTCTGAATTAAAATCCTAAAAAAATGTAGGTTTAGTTGTTTCTTCACTCTATAGTTACATTGTCACACTTTAAATCTGCGTGCACCATTTTTTCACAACTTGGGTCAATTACTTATGCAAACCACATTGTAATTTGTTTAGACCCATGTTTGTGGCTGCCAGGCTGCAAATATGAGTCCAAATACTGACTTACCTTTAGGTCTGTTTTTTTTGGTCTCTACTCTACCACTCTAGTTCCTGCCTTTGGCAAAATTACCCACTATTGCATGGGAGGCTTTTAGAGTAAACCATAACAGCAAAGTTGTGGGCTAGACAACTCAACAATGACCTAAAGCCTCCTATAAAGCTCTGAAAAGCCAAGCAGAGGTGCAGATTGGATGATAATTCCCTACTAGAGATTACTTTCCAGTTTTCATGTGATCATTTTGCACACTGTTACAAAAATATCCATTACAGCTGCTTAAACTTCACTTCATGACAGCTCGTTTGTTTGTGAAGTCACTCCATAAATAAGGTTTTTATTATCATTATTATCAAAGGACTCTCCACCATCCCTCCCTCGATGCTGGTGTTTTTCCCCTCTGTCCCCTCAACTTATAATTCATTGCAGAACATTTCATGAGAGTTTCCCACTGGGGTTTGTGCAGTGACATCATTGCAAACATGCAACATGCTCTGAGCCGGCTGGAGTCAATAGTCATCACCGTACTGTGTCATCATGGGGAAAGCATCTCCCATAATATGGGGGCTGTGGGGCCCCCTAATTGCTTTATGTAATAATATGCTGCAGTGATGCGCTCTTCTGGGAGCCATGAATGTAAATGCCCCCCCTCCTCATCATCTCCTTTCTTCATTAAAACATAACGTCAGCACCATGCCAACAAAGGGCCAATTCACAGAGGCTGGGAGCCCAGTTGGTACACATAGTGCTGCACTGAAGGACTGATCAAACACATTCAGATGTTCCCTTTGGGTATTATTAGTAACCCGTGATCTTGCATTTATTTCATATTTATTTATTTGTCTGGGAAAGTCAATTGAGGATACACTCTTCACAGTGACTCTTCACGGTGACAGGCCGAAAGGGAGGGAGTGGGATGGGGTTGCACAACAATAATTTGGCTATCATTGCAGTTAGATGATAATGAAGTATAGAAAACTGTAAAAGAGAAAGGAAGCAGGAGATAAACTGGACAGACACGTGAGGGTTCAGACAATGTAAGCTGCACAACTGAAACGTGTACAGAACAAGGGCACCATTAAAACAAATATTACATTTTAATCAGTGGCAAACATACACATGATATTGGAAAACAAGGCTACTATATTACAATTAAATTTATTAAGTTGGGTTGAGGGCTGAAACTAGCTAGTATTTTTTGTTATTAATTAATTTGATCATTTCCTCTGTTATTCCAACTGTTTGGTCTGGTTTAGAAATGATCAAAAATCAAGAGAAATGACCATCACAGTCTTCTAAAACTCTTTCAAACAGCCCCACAATAAACAAAAAGTATGGTGATTGCCACAGGCATTTAATCAGTTATCAAAATCATTTCTAGTTTACTTTTTTGGATTATTTTATTATTAATAGATTATTTGACCATTTGTTTTAGCTCTAGCAGAGTGGGACAGAGTGACATGACAGAGTCAGAGGAGCAGAAGAAGACAGTATTTCACTGAAAGGGAAGGGATTAGAGGACAACAGAGGAGCTGTGCAGCATTTTAATATCACATGAAACATCATAAATTTGCCAGTGAATCCTATTTCTATGAGTTCAACTGAAAAGCAGAACAACCCACAGACATCCAGAGTCTACTGGGAGAGATGTCACATTAATGAACAGAGTCGTTCTCATCCTCAGCACTCTCTCAGCCCAAACAAGCGGACAGCTGATTCTTCTCAGTGTGGCCTGAGTTTAGACACTGATGTAGAGACAGACTGAAGCGCCACGAGAGGATCTCCAGCTGCTGTTGAATTTAAAAAAAAAAAAAAAAAACTATACATGGAGCAGGGAGCGAATGAGAAAGTAAGACACATTTTTCACATGATAATTTGTCTTTTTGATCCCTTTAAAGGAGACAAATGGTCACCAAAAACAAACACTAAATGAAATAATGAAATAAAACAAAATTCAAGTAAGGAAAATATAAAAATTAGGTTCCAAACATCACACATAGGTTAA
This sequence comes from Datnioides undecimradiatus, assembly GCA_008933995.1. NCBI lineage: Eukaryota > Metazoa > Chordata > Actinopteri > Lobotiformes > Datnioididae > Datnioides > Datnioides undecimradiatus. The sequence continues at coordinate 13,024,965 of WARS01000015.1, forward strand.
AAACTTTCAGTTACCAGCAGAGGGCAGGCTTGTAATAAAAGAGCAGAGAGGACCTTCTGTGAGTAATTGGATCAGTGTAACTTGTTGCCCTAATGCATTTTGTGGTCCATTAGTGGGATGATAACGTAAATCTAATTTAATTTCATCATTAAGACTGCAGGCATTGTGCCTTTAAAGTCACATTATTTATGTATTAATTCATGATGTATCCGTATTTCGTGTGTGAGTGAGAGGAACACAACGTGTCACTAGGCAGATAGCTATGGGACATGTGGAGCGGATCAGGATTCATAAAACAGATTGACGTCCACTGTGATCTGTAAATTATTGTCATGCTGGAGGCGCTGAAGAACTTCTTAAGTTTCGGCTTTGAATTGTCCACCCCTCCTCCTCCTCCTTTTCTTTTGAGTCCGAACACATGTTGACCATCACGCTTTCTTCCAGAGGCGGCTGCATTCTTGACCTAAAACGTCCTCACAGTTGGTTTTCATAATCACACTGCCACACAGCTGACAGCAAGATGAGACCTTGTTTTCGGGGCTTTTTGGACATCTATCACTGTGCGGACCTCAACCGTCATTTGAGAGCTTAAAGTGTTTTCTCTGCAAGAGGCCAGCTCGATATAATTACTGGAAACAGGCCTTTCCAAAGAGGCATTATTAGATTTCAATGCATTATTGCAACATTAAAAAAAAAAAAAAAAGGTCACTTTGGGATTCAACTTGGAGATTGTATTCAACACTGAACTGCCACCTTCATGTCTTGTAACCTATATTAAAGACAGAACAGTGCACATACTGTATCATCATCAGTTGCATGGTACTGTGGGCTCCTTTTATGAATTGTTCAGATGCACAAAGATTCAAATCGTGTTCTTTTGTAGGACTGATGAGATAGTGTGTGTTTATCTCTTCTGTCAGTGTCTTTTTAAAACACAGTGTGCTTATGTGCAGACACATAATGAGCAGTCTGACACATTGAAAGAAAAGGCGCCAGGCAGAAGATCTTCTCCAGGAACTGGTCAGCTTGGAAGTTTCACAATGGAGTCTTTATTCTGAGCAGAGAATGATTGAGAAACAATTGTCTCCTTCTGCAGTACATAATAGCAGCAGTTTGTTTGAAAAAGAGTAGAAATGCAAGATATTCCTGCATATGTTAAAGAACAGATAATAAAGCTGATGTTTATCGATGAGTGCATGATAAATCATGAACTTCTGATTATAACTCTCCTATCCAAACACTAAGTTGACTTTTGGCAGATAGAAAATAATGTCAAATTGCATTTAAACACTTAGAGGTTTGTAAAATGCCTGAAATGATCTATGATTAGCTTGTCAGGTCTGTCTTGATGACGGCAACTACTTTGAAGATCAAAGGCAAAGGTTAATTGGGGATCCACTTACCTAAAGTCTGGTGCACAATTATATGTGCAATGTCTTTAATTAATATGCAATACAACAACACATGATCAAATAGTGTTGGAGGAGAAACTAAGATGATCAGAAAAGGTTTCTTTAAATAGCCCAGTGAAGTGATTTTACAAACAAATGGATCATGTCAACATTACTAAAAAGAGTGTAATACTAATGTTTTGTCAAACAAGTGTGAAAACAGTATTAAGTCAATGAATAAAATTTATTTTTCCCATTGGGGAATTTTAAAATAAAGTTTCTTGTTTCTATTAGAACAACATTAACAGAAAATGAAACTTTTATATCTTCCTCGAAATAAGAAAGATCAAACCCAAACAAACAGTTAATTACATTGTATCCTGCAGGCCTGGGTAATCAAATCTCAATCAGATTGAAAAATTAGCCCGGTTAAATCATGAAGCGTCCTGAGGAGGGTAGTGTTTATTTTAAGGTGGTACGAAAGCCAAAAAACGTGTCAAACTCAGGGAAAAAGATAGCGGGCAGTCCGAGATTGCAAGAGTGGCTCAAATATATGGTTTCTGTTTGATAATCAACTATATGAATCCAAACTTTTGCGGCGTAACTTCGAGGTTCTCCTAACAGTGAGCCCCCCTCCTCCTCTTTTTGCTAAGCGGCGAAGTCCGCGGTGCCTCCTTAACTGAGTGCTGGCACTTCAGAGTGGGGAGTGCAAAGGAGAGGGTCAGAAAGATTGGTGGGTGGGGATATAACCCTTTTGGGAGAGAGAGAAAAAAAAACTAAAAAAAAAAAAAATCACGTGTTTGGAGATCAAAGGAGATCCGCTTTGTAGAGGGGGAGGAGGAGGGGGGTGAGAAAGAAAGGGAGAGAGACGGAGGGAGGGAGAAAGAGAGAGAGGGAGAGAGCGTTTGCAGGCAATGTAATTGACAAGGCTTGCAGTGGTGAAATAAACACGCTTCAGCCCAGGCTCAGCTTTTATTGCACAATTCTGACTCTTTTGACGCATCGCCCGTAGCGCGCGGAGACCTGATTTCAATTACATTCACCCGATTAATTAATCCGTGTGAAATTATGTCCCGATCGGCGCAGATCCAGCCGGCAAGATGATGATTTTACCAAGGAGAGGCTCAGATCGTGTGCCCGACTCGGTGGTCCTGGCGATCTTCGTGGTTGCCGCTTCTCTTGGTACCGTTTTCGCCAAGGATACTGCCTTTGTGGAAGTGGTCCTGTTCGAGTCCAGTCCCAATGGAGATTATACTACTTACACGACTGGCTTGCAAGGACGGTTCTCCAAAGCAGGAGCCACTATCAGCGCGGAGGGGGAGATCGTTCAAGTACGTGTAAAGTGTCTTTTTCATACCGGGAATTGACAAGCGGCAGTGCCGAGCAACAGTACCGGGACACCGGGTGTTGTTTTACCGAGCTGCCCTTATTAAAACTTTTTTCCACCGGTGGTTTGAGGGGGGTTGACAAGAGTTGTAGCTGTATGGTGTGTGTGTGTATGTGTGTGTGTGTGTGTATGCATGCATGCCTGTGTATGTATGTGTGTGCGTGCGTGTGTGTGTGCAGGCAGTGTGAGGATGGTACTAAGCTTGCAAGCATATGCGGTTACAAGATGGCTCCTATCTTGTGGAATTCATTCACAGGGAAAACATGCTCTTGCAGGTTATTTTGTTGATGTCTGGAGCTCACTTGAGCGCTCGTTACACGTAATTGCCCCCCACCCCGAAACACAAGGCGTTTGGGAACTTTTTTTGGACGATAAAGTTCTGTAACCCTCCTAAAAAAAAGTTTGTCAACTTTTAGCGAGCAGGTTTTACGCATTTCACAAGAGCAACAGGGCTACGAGGCTAGTATTTGTGTTTAGTTTGGGCCATTTATCCGTTTCAGTGTGGACTTATTTGGCTAAGTGTGTACTTTCATTTTTATTTTTTTTTTAAGTTTCTTCGAATAGTGCGGTACGTTTGTTTTTACTGACCGTACCAGCGTGTAAACTAACCCACACGTCCCGCCGCCTGTAGCCTTGTTACTCTGTAGCCGTCATCAACGCTACCTGTTTGAAGTTGCATGTGTGTTTTTTGGATTGAAATGCACATAAAGGAGCATTAAATAATCGCAGAGGAAGCCTCCATGTTCCACATTTTATTTCCTGGCCCCACTAAATGATAAGTGCACTTGGCTGGAGCCGGTTATGCTTGGATCCGACTTTGATCGAGTAGAAGTCAATGAAATATGAAGCTTTTCTCCAGAGCCAAGTGTTTATTTGAAGTTTTATAATTCTTGCTTAATCTGCTTGGCTGCTGTTTGTAAGGCAGCTAAGAGTTCGAGGTCCAGTCATGTGCCAAAGCTTTAATGTTGCATGCTTTATTTCCGACCCCCAACATGTCCTGTGTTATTGGTGTTTGAGATGCAGGGAACATCATCTCTCTCAGCTTATTGTGGGTGATTGGAGGCTGCTTAAGTGTAAAGCAGTTCATGTGTGGACTGTATCTAGTGTTTTCAGTCTATTTGGAGATATCTATAAAATCAAAACTAGGTATAATGCACTTCAAGTTAATTTGGAGGAAGTCTGAGGTTGAGGTTTGGGCAAACAAGTGAATTGGATCCCACTTTACCATTGAGGGTTTTTTCTGATGTTTAGTTGAATATTAGATCAGAAGCAGATTAAACCTAACTGCACAAACAATGGCTCACAAGCACACATGATGGTCAAGTCTTCTGTTTTCATTTGTTGTGTTAACAGCCAGTAGCTGCTGAAGTGTGACCTCAGACTGAAGAAACTATTGAGCTCCATGAGATCATTGGTCTGTGGTGGGAGGCCAGGTTACAATGCAGCCTGTGGGGAGAGACAGAGAGAGAGAGAGTTGCGAGGGGGGTTAAATACTGCAAATACACATTTGAGTTTAATCAGGTTCACCATGTTGCATCGAGTGTGTACTGGCAGGCTACAGCATAAGAAACCTCAGTTGTGTCAGAGAACTTTGCTCCACTTCATGAGCCAGACTGTTTAAGACAGTGATTCATAGCCTCACACTGAATGAACACATCTAGTAACCCCCCACCTCCCCAGTCACTGGCCACTCTGCAGCATGTCTGTGCCAACAACTCAACTGCATCTTTTCAGTGCACGTTTACATTTTTGTTTTCCTCAAAAAAAAAATGCAGACTCCTAACTTTGAAAGAAAGATGATATGTGGGGATCAAAGTAGGGGATGCTCAGCACAAAAATGGCCCCTGTTTATACACAGTGATGGCCATTTGGCGCCACTCAGTAACCACACAGAAATGCCGGACCTCAGCTTTACATTGCTAACCACATCTATTTAGGTTTGCTTTCTTTGCTAACATAGCTTCTGACCACTTAGAGGCAGCTTATATTTTGTCAGGCTATAATGAGGGGCAGTTTGTCCAGCACGGCGCACTGTCTTGAATTTCTTACAGCATATATTCTACCAAAGGCTTATGAAAGTTGAAACTGACAATGAATGACAACCATACAACCTGGAGAGTATAATTTTAAACTGGTATCAAATTCCCCACTTGCAAATTCTATACTTGTGAAATAACATTGCAGCAACGTGTTGGGAAATTGCTGTGGTGTTGTAACGGATATAGTCTTACACTGGAATTGGGTTGAACACAAATATTTAGGTTGTGCATTCAGTTGTCCGCGGTGACCTCTGCAACTGTTGCGCTTTTTTGCTTTCAAGGTTTGAGCCTTCTTGTTTTTAGGGGGTAGAGCATTTGATTTGGTCAGCCTGAGGTTTATGGGGCCTTCTAGTCCTCTCTTGTGCTGTTTGAACAGAGCCCTTAGGGGTTTGTATTACCCTGTGTGTACAGTAATGGTTGGACCTCAGCAGGTATGGGTTCAAATTCAGGAGAAAAGGGGGGACTTGGCAACCTTCCTGAGCAAAGACCAGACCACGATCTCCGTTCATACGCTCCCAACTTGCCTTTCCTAATTCCCTAAAGCTAACACTGGCTCGGCTCTGCCTGAAGAGTGCGAAAAGTGGCAAGCGCTGCTGGGGCCAAAAATAATAAATTAAGTTAATTTGCTCCTTACTCTGCTCTAAGGGGGGGGAAGCATGACGATGCAGATCTGGCCAAACCCCAGGCTTCCCAAGCCAGGTCCCCGGTTGCTACAATTCAACTCTGTAATAGTAAAGTAATCAGTGTCTCCTTAAATCATGCTGTCAGGACATGAGATTGCGTGTGTGTGTGTGTGTGTGTGTGTATCAACAGGCCTTTTCCTAAGATGGCTTTGAGTGTGTGTTTACAGCAGTGGCTCTTAATCTGATTCTTGGCCACACTATTGCTGCAGGTATCCATCCTGGCAGGCAGTTAATCGTATTTACCTCTTGTCCCAGTTTTAAATACTTCCTGATTAGACTGCTACAATGAAAATGGCCCGGTAAAATGAAAAACCAGCAGTGCTTTGGAGCCCGAGGAATTGACTGACTGCAGAATACTGGGTTTTCAGCCCTTTCAATGCTTCGGCTTTGCCTTTGACATTACTATGCCTTTGCATATACTAGCAATAGTTTTGACCTGAGTTAAGGCTGTTAAGCAGGGCAATGACAGTACAACCAAACTGTCCCCTGATTGAGTCACACAGGTGACACCTAGATTTGCAGGGGTTGATAACGACAGCTGATACTGAAAGCAGTCTGTTTTGAGATGCAAACTAATTTCTGGAATGGCTTTCATATGCAGGACGCTGCGCCAGACGTGCTAGGTGTAGCCTTGTTTGTCACATTCACATCATTGTTGACAGCACACACACAGATCTCCTGATTAGTTTGATGCGAAGGGAAACACCATCTGCTGCTCATCATTCACCATTGTCTCGCTGACGCCAAATCGTCTTTCCTGTAGCGAGATGAGCTGCGATGCACTGCATGAGCGCACATCTGCGTCTGATTTCCAGCGAGCCCGTGCTGTCAGCATGTGAGTGAGGAGCTGAGGCAGGGACGTGGCAGGGGCACCGAGAGGACCAGATGGAGCTCATAGTGTCGTCGGCCAGAACCAGAGGGAATAATGTGGCTTTTGCCTACTTCCTCTCAGAAGGGACATGGGGACAGGGACATCTACTGATTCCAGCATCAGCAAGAAGAGGCAAAAGTTTCCCAACACCCATGAGCTGTGTCACCTTTGAACTTCATCTCCATGTGCATAAAGTGCCAGTAACTATAGCCAGTAGACTCCATGATGTGGTTCTTTGAAAGTGGCAGTTTTTTTCTGACTGGATGTGCAGGGGGAAAGTGGTGGTTTTGAACTAAGACAACGATGAGCTTAAATACTGGAGCTCCTACCTTAGAGTTGGCAAGAGTTGTGTCGCGCTGCATTTAGACTATAATGAGAGCTTTAGTGGTTTAAGGCATCCAGCGTGCTTTCTCACCACAGGCTGGAAACCCCAAGAGGCCATAATGGGCTGGTCCCAGACGGGAGGTGCCAGGGACCGGGCCACTCCCAGCGCCAAAGCAACAGTAGCAGTACACAAACGCTGGTTTAAAAGGTTAAAAGTGCTGCTCCCTACTTTTTTCCATTTATTGGCTTGGCGGTCGCAGCTGTATTTTAAGTGCTATCGTCTCTTAACCGCCACCATGTTTCACTTTCATGTCCCAGCCAAAGTAATTTGAGGCTGCGTTTCTCCCCTTTTCGGAATAGAACAGACTAAACTGTTTTTCTCTTTCTCTTGCTTAACACCCCCCTCCCACACACACTCACACATGCACACACACACTCACCCCCCACCAACAGTCTGCTCTTTTTGATGCAGCCAAAAATTTTCATGCATCCCATATTGCACATGAATCACTTCAAGTGCGGGCTCCACCAATCCCTTACCTACCATGGACTAATCAATTGCTGCTGAGGTGACTTGGTGATTGGGGTGCAGGATTCCCACCAGGAGCTGCAACCTCTCAGTCCCTGGACCTTTCTTGCATATCTTTCCCATTCTTGCATATCATTCGGCTCTCATTTCCTGTATTTTTACTGTCAGCTCACTAATAAATTCAACAAATGCCACCTAGATTCATGTAAACAGAAAGCCTCTAAATAGTCAACAATATTGTATTTTTTTGTATACCCAGACTTTAAGGTAACATGGTGTTGAATTCATTGTCAAAGGGCAAAAGCTGCAGCTACACCTGGCATTTTACTAAACTTGATCTGATGATTACAACTTTATGTGAATTAGCAAATATCCCTTTTAATTTGTTGGCAAGCTCACATTAGATACATGAAATCCTGAAAAGCAAAACATTTGTAAATTTGCTTTAGCACTGAACTGAAAGCACTGAGTGCCCACAGCAATGATTCAGGTGCATCGATCTCACAACTTGTTGGAGTGGTGCTCCAGACCTTTTATTTGGCCACACTATCTGTTAGACCAGCTGCCCCTGTATTCCTCTCCGGTGCCTGGCTCATTTACTCCTTCTTTTCCTGTGTTTTTCTCTCTGAGCTTCTTATTCCCACTCACTGCACAACGCCTGGATGCATGTTGGTACTGGTGGCCCAACTGGTACTGTGTTAGTTTCCAGTGGGCTGAGTTGCTGAGCCAATCTTTGATGTTCCGCTCCAAGTGAGATTAGCAGTCAGCACTGGTGCTTGCTACTGCTTCCTCTCCCGTGTCCAGGCCTCTCCCAGGGGAACCCTATTCCCCCGTGTCGCTCTTTCCTGATCTGCTATTGATTATGTGTTCAAGTTCATTTATAAGAACGCCTCGTGTTTGTCCTCTGCTTTACACTCCAACAATGAGGAAATGTTAATTCAGCTTTGCCTCCGGGCTGTGATTTTTTTTTTTTTTTCTGTGATGAGTGGAGGGACCATAGGAGAATGTCACACTTTGACAGGTGAAAAAGTGATTTTTCACACAGCCTGTCTTCACTTGGGTTATTTTTGAAACACATTTTAGTGAGTCATAGACAAAAAGGGTAAGAGTGAGAATTTTTTTTTTGGCTTTCTGTCAATCTACTGGTATGTCTCTCTGCATTTGATAAAACGCCAGTGAAAGGTCCAGTCCATCCCCTCAGCCCATATTTTTATCCACTGACACAGAGGGCCTGCAAAACAAAGGCAAAGGGGTCGAGGGTTATGAAATGACAATGCTCACAGTGGCTCATCCAGGCAGACGCATGCTTTGTTGTCAGCCAGGAATGTGCTGACTAACTGTGGAAGGCCACAACGCCAGCCTCCCCTTTTGTTGTAGTTTTTTGCCGATAGACTAGGAAGGTAGCTGTGCAAAGAGTCCATTTTACTCTTAGCACCGCACTCAGTCTGCCTCCTCAATATACTCAGATCCTTGTGCCCTCAGTCCTCTTAGTGCTGCCATTTGTTTTCATGAAGGAGAGGTCTTATCAAAGACCTGTCTCGCTCACAGAGTCACAAGTTCAAGAAGACAGAGCTCAAAGTTCTTTCTTTTGTGTACATCACTACTTAAGTATCAGCTGATGTGCCAGAAAAACATGTCACCTTTTTATTTCACCTCTTGTGATTTCGATTCACACTAATATGTTTTTTGTTCATTGTTCAAGGAAGCCATTAAAGTTTTGTGCACCTCGTCACCCCTGGCCTAATGCATCATATTAATGTAAGGCTTCTCCTGACACGCCCTTCTGTCAGAAATGGTGCCATTTTTCATTTACCCCCCTTTTTGTGTCCTTTAATGGATTCCAACACAACCGTGGCAAAGGTCATTTCTAGGAGTGCCAGATGGGGACAAATCAGTTTCAGGTGGAAGCGTTGACCCCCGTCACGGTCATCTTTGCCCGACCCTCTCTTTCTGCACTTTTGTGCGTGTGGGTGTTATTCCAGTAATGAGGAGGATCCAGGCTGTAACACAATGGGGCCAGAGGTATGATGGATTGGGCTTTCTCGGTCAGATATGAACAACTTGGGTTATCTCTGCATTATTCTTCTTTTCTTTTGTCTGGTGGAGTGCTGCATGTCTTCCAACTCTACAGTGAAGATATATCAGTGCATCTTCCCACCTCCTCCTGTTCCTGTTGCTAAAGATGTGCCCTAGATTTATGAAATGAAAAATTGGCTTTCTTTTTATGTCGTCCCTGTATCCTGGGTATACTGAAGATACTGGGGACACGGGTTTTTCTATTCTCTATTTGCAGTCTTTTTTTTGGCAAAAGACTTACTCTCTCAATGTTGAATATTTATTTTTGAAGTATACCTCATTTTGTGCTGTGTAGTTGTTCCCAAATCTAGGAAGCTACTGCCTCTATAGTTGTGAAAGTTACACCTTGGCCACTGCCTTCTGATTCGACTCTTAAGATTACTCCCCAAAGGTCAGGTGTAACTTTTTCTTTCATGGTTCTACAAATACAGTACCTTCTCTAACAGGCCATGCCAATAAAAGCTCTGTAGTACAGCCTTGGGCTTTGATAAATCCCCCACAATTCCTCCTGTCCTTCCCATTGACCCCCTTCAGCAGCTCAGGCCATGCTGCGTCCCTCTCCAGCCCCTGGACCCTGATCAGGGAGGGGCCTGCAGGGCTGGGTGAATAGCTGCTGGGAGTCGTGCTGCGGGTGTAAACCACATGAATGTGCCGCCTGAGCAGATAGGATCAGGCGAGGCGGGGAGGCCTGGGAGGCCGCGACGCTCGGCGCAGCTCCACGCGCTAACATCAAAGGCGGCGTTGAAGGGGGGGTGGTGGAAGGGGAGGAGGGAAGAAGAGAGAGAGCGCGAGGGATGGGCCAAACTCTTCAAAGGCCTCTCTGAGTAATGCCGGCCCTGATATGCAGCTCTGCAAAACTGAATGATGATGTAATTGAAGGCCTTCGAGCTAAATCCGCTCCCATACAAATAAAGGTGGAGGTGTTCCCTTGCACAAGCACGGTGCGAAAAATACTTGGAGTGTTAGGCTGAAGCCAAAGAGCTTAGAGCACCTCGCAGGTGACTGTGCCAGGCCACTTCCTGGTGCTACACTGCTGTTGGGGAAAAAAGTTTTATTTCAGTTTTTGATGGAGGACCTGGAACAGGAGACGCTTTTTTAAAAATCTGATCTCAGCAGATAGGCTAATCCACTGGGCGTTGCTAAACTACACAACAGGTGGAACAGAGTTGACTCTGTTCTTTGTAAACTTTACACAGTGCCTGTGTATATGAGGCAAGGAGTGTGTGCATATGCTTCTCTTGTAGCATGCGTTAAACCATGCATGACCACAGATTCTTTAAAAATGCCCCCATGATCATCAGGCTGATAACTCATTGACAGCTCCCATGACAGTTTAGAGGCACATGCTGCGGGAAAGTATCTCCCTCTTTGCGCGCAGCAGTAATTCACTGTTGTTGATTCGGTTTGCCAAAGGTTATTTGCATGCCTCCGACTGAAGTTCTCTTCTCCTCACCCATGTTTTGTGATTGTATGTCCCTTTGATGTTAAATTAGCAGTAAAACAGCTGCACTTTTATTTATTTGGAGTTCATGCAGAGGTCAGCCTTTTAACTCCTGCATCCTGGGTCAGAGTCGGAACTCAGGATTGCCGCACAAAGCCTTTGTTGGTGGTTGTAAAGAAGAGGACTCCTTGTTTCAAGCATGCAGAGTGTAGCAATTCATGACTATCACAGGACTCTGCAGCTAATTGCTGTACTTACATGGATGGAGACAAAACACAATTCATGCCAAAGCTAGGGCTGCAAATAACATTTCTTTATCATTTTATCACTCAGATTTTTCTGTTATTATAAATTATGATGGAACAATAAAGTAATTAATAGCAACATAAGTAATTGTGAACTAACTTTGTCAACGAATAAATTGATGATCTAATAGTTTCAGAACTGTGCAGTGCTCTACAGACTATGCTGCTGGCAATTAATTTTAATTGCTTAAATTTATAATTAATTCAGGTAGTTGATTGAAATCAGGCAGTAAAACCAATTTCGTTTGCTGCTCTGGTTTTTATTCCAGCCTGATTTGCTACGTGTATTCCAGGTGTTAAAACTCTCAGTTACACGATTATACCAGTGCAGCCTGTTCATTTTGCAGAGCGCAGGGAACAGAATAAATCTTAAAAATAAAGCCAGCAGTTTTGTGTAACAGCAGGTATGCAGGTTCATTGTGAGCCGGTGCCCTCATTGCCTCTATTTTGGTGTCAGTTTGCAGGTGCGCAAATGCATGTTATACAATAGGAAACTGTACTGTAATTATTGGATTAAGTCTGTCTACGGGTAAATGACTGCCACAGATTGGGATTGGATGTCCATAAACTTCCAGAGGCCTCAACAAAAGAACACACTTTTATGCCACATTTTCAGTAAATCTCTCAGATAGAAAGGCACAGGCACAGTGGAGATGTCTTGAGAATATCTTGAAAGACTGTTGAGGTGAAAGGATATGACATTTTCTGTCATGCAAATTGTACTCCTGCAGTCCTGCTACCCCACCCTCCACCACCTTCCAGAACCCCTTCGGCTCAGTGTGAACCTGAGTGCGTATGAAAAGGTCAGGACGATTACTCCTGGCCAGCTGTGTCCATTGCAGTCCCCTTGCAATCCATCTGCTTACCTTTCATTGCCCCTGCATGTTGCTGTCAGGGAAAAAAAGCATTCAGCATACTTTATTTTTCCAAATTTAAATTACAGGTCTCTATTATGAAGGGAAATGGGAAGGAAGATCAATTTGATTTTGTATTGTGGGATAGAGCACACCATTATTTGTGTCACTGCACTTTCTCAATCTCACCCTTCTCTATTTATCCAGATTTGTCCCTCTGTCATGTGTCACTGTAAAAGCAGCACTTTTCATTTTTAGCAATTTTAAAAGAGGCTCTGAACAGATCTTGGCTATTCTTTGCTTGACAGTGTGTGTGTGTGTGTGTGTGTGTTTTGTCCAAACACAGTTGGCTCGCTAATGATAACTTGTCCTCTTGACATGTCAAGGAATCTAGTTTCTCAGAGTGCTGTTTTGAGAGAAAGGACAGATCGAGTGGGAGAAGATGGGAATGACAGAAAAAAACGGGCCAATGCAGCCCTTTGCTATTCCATCTGCATCCCACAGGCATGTGACAAAGTCAAATTGTCACCCCCGGGGTGACATGCATCCCGCAGGCATTTTGAAGTAAACACATCCTCGGGATGTGGGCCTGAGATTTGGACAGTGGCCTCACAAGTTGGTTTGAAGCATCATTCTCTGTCATATGAAGGACGCGGGAGCATCTGAACTTCGTATATAGTAGATGTATTAATGCAGTGGATAGAGCTAAAATGTACTCTTTGCTATAGGAATAGTTTAACCAGAAATGCACTTGTTTGTCTTCTTGTGGAAAGTTACAAGGTAAGATTGGTGTGAGAATGATGCCACTTTCACATTTGTCTGGTAGATATGAAGCTACAGCCAGAAGCATCCATAGCTACCAAGGCTGCATCTTGTTGAGGCACACTGTCAGGCACTTGGTAATCTCTACAAGAGGTATCTGAGATATGAGATAAACGACAATGGAGAAGGTTTTGGTCTAGAGTAGTCTGAGCAGTATTGACCAATCATGTTTGAGCTGGCTTAAAGCAACCTTTTGTTTACATGCTGTTATCACCACATGTTTCAGTTCAGGACCAGTTGTCTAGATCAATCATGAGGAAAGGTATAAAATTTTTAAAAATCTGTATCCACTCTAATGAAAACCCATTTTCAGGAAACTGAAAACGGTTGTGCTTCCTAACAAATGAGTCAGTCCTTTTGCTCAAATGGCTTCCAGTAAAAATCTGCAAAAGATCTGCCCAGAAAGACTTTTATGTGAATTTTATAGTAATGGCTTCACACTCCACCAAGGTTTTCTATAGCAGTGCTACCAAATGCTAACAGGTCAGGGCCAATTTTATAGTAAGTAAGGTCGACCATTTCTAAATTTTCGGGATTTGATCGTGCACCAGACCGTCCTTGTGCCCAACTTAAAGCCATTTCCTATTGGCAACCACATGTAGCATATTTGGGTCAGCTTTTCTGCAGCACTGCCTCAAGCAAAGCTCATGGACAGAGGATTTGGTAAGCTACTGATGCATACATTCGTCATAATTATTGTTTTGCAAAAGCTGGAGTTAGAAGCGCCCAGGCAACGGCAAAGCTTCAGAATTCAAATTAGAGTGTGGGATTGAGCTTTAAAGTTGTGGCTGTTTTCTGTTTTCGGTTATTGCATCCTAGAAAACTCTGTATTTTTGCGCTCTACCCCCTGTTGGCTGATCTTGGTTGCTCATGTATTAAAAAGCGCATGTTGGCACGGTGCACTTGCTCTCTGACGAGTTGAGGTGGCATGGGAGAAAGGTGAGGGGAAAACCGCCGAGTATTCATTGTGTGTCCTTCAAAACAAGTCTTCAAAACGAGAGAACAAATAAAGCATTTCAGTTCACCTTAAAGCAACTTCACTTATAATTGCACCATAATGAAGCACAAAGCAGTGAATGCACGTACATTTCTTTGTCTCATCATTCCTTTCCTCCCTTTCATAAGTTCTTTCTGTTTTCTGCCCTTGTTCCCTCTCTCTGTCTTCTCTCACTCTGTTAAGCATGGGAGGGGAAGGGGGAGGGGGGTATAAATGTGAGACCACACATGCTGTGTCAATGTTTGCTAGAATAATTAGAGACAATGTGGGCCAATAACGGGAGGAGTGCAGTAACCTGAACTCACTTTGTTCTGCCCCGGCAGCAACACAAAAGCCATTCACAGATGCACAGATCCACGGGCTCAGAGCAGGAGCAACTGCACTTTTAGCCGGCGCAGTGCGCAACTCGGAGGGTCTGCAGGAAAATGGATTGGTTTCTGTGGAACCAGAACAGTACGCAGTCACTTCACAGCTTTGTGTTGGCTCAAAGCGATGCTGATGTCACTCTAAAGGCCTTTTAAGCACTGCCTGTTCATCCCTGCCACCACCCCAAAAAAACACCCCTACCCCCTTGTCACCCTCCCCAGTCCACCAACACATGGCCCTGGCTTAGAGGGCCCTCTTTAACCAGAGGATATCCGGCCACTCGGTATGCAAAGAGCCTGTGGATTCCTGACACGAGTGCTAGAGCTGGACTCAGAGGTGACTTTCAGTGTAGTCAGACAACTGTTGGATTAGCAGGACACTTTATGTTGACTCTGAGCCAATCGGAGGAAGCCTGGCCAGGAGCAGGGTGTACTTGGTTAAATGCAGGCTAACAGATTCTTTTGAGCTATATATATTAGTTTACATTTTAAGCATGCTAATGCCACTCAGCAGGACTTATACAGAGCAGAGGAAGCGTCAAAGAGGGAAGTTCTCAACAAAATGTGTAAAAAGGAAGAAGAACAAGCCTTTAGATGATGTAGAGCTGGCCGATATGTGGCTGATATATGGTCTCTAGGTATGGGAGGGACAGAAATGCAACTGTATTCTTTAAGATCCCCAAACAATGCATGCTAAGTGTTGCCTAAGCCGCAGGTGTTTCCCTGGCTGTAGCGGAGTGACCCGCTGCTGTGCTCACACCCCTGAGTGGACCAACTGGTTTGTCCCCTCCGGTGTCCATCTTGAAAGAGGACACTGCTATGGGATGCATACATCCCCTTGAGGTCGCTGGTGTCATTGTGGCACCTGTCCCCTCCACTCTCAGCCTGCGTCAACAGCTCAGATTTATTTACATTCACTCTTGTTTTCCACGGAACTGAACAGTAAACAGCCGATTGGTTTGTCTGCAGTGGAGGTTTGTCAGATGATGGAGGTTTTTTTCTATTATTGTCCCTTTTTTTCTGGCTTTTTAAGAGGCAATGTTACAACACTATAATGCCTCCCAATATGTTTCTTTTTAACTTTAGTGGAACAATGTTTTTAAAACAACTCATGTTGTGTTTAAGTGGACTGGTTTTCAAACTTGATTGCAGTGTGTTTTTGTTTCTGCATCCCAAATCTCAAAAAGAGCTGATTGGGTGCAGAAACACACTGTATAGACAACCTGCCCTTTAAGTGTTTGGCCGTTGACATATATTATTGGTAAGTTTTGTTTGACAGAACCGCCTCTTCTCTCCTTTTTTTTAGCCCAGGGACACACAATGGCTTTTCGTTTTTTTTTTCTGTGCAACCCAATGTTCTCCTTTCTAATCATTTTCAGATTCTCTCGCTGCCTCCTTCTCATTCTCTCTCACTGCTTCCTCATTCGTCTCCTGCCCCTCCTCCTCCTCCACCCCTTCTATCTCCCCTTCTTGTTCCTTTCCACCGGGCTGATGTTCTATCCTGTTCTTCAGGCGGCAATGTGTTCCTCATCACAGCTTGTGTTTCCTCTTATCTACAGTTCTTTTATCAGTGGCTGCCACACATGCCTGAGGAGGGGGGAGGGGGGGCAGCTGATGCTATCAGCAGGTGGAGATTTCACCACAGAGTTCAGGGGCCCAGTGTGGCCAGAGTAGGGCCAGACCGGAAGGGTCTCACAAGGGAACGTGAAATGTGAACGCCAAACAATGTGTGCCTCACTTTCATCTAAACACCTGCCTTTTTTTTTCTAAAGCTGTGACACAAAAGTGGCACAAGAGATTTTGTGTCAGACAGTTCAGGCAGAAATGTTTCTTCTGCTTCGAGTTTGTTTTTGAGGATGTTCCAGCTTACTTAGCTCGTGATGGCCCTCGGCAATATGCATATGCAGTGTGCAGGATATTCGCTTTGAGCCACGTGCAGCACATAAGTGTTACACTGCGTGTTGCTGGTAATGTTGTGTTACATGGTTCCGATGTTGGGAGAGGAAGGCCGGTAAACCAAAGAAATGGGCTCACAAAAGCCTAAAATGATATCGCTGGTGGATATCTGGATGCTTGGGATGCCTTGGATGGCTGCTGTACACTTTTGGCTTTGTCTTTGCAGGGATGAATAGAGGCCTCTGTGGTAGCGATGACAGGCTTCTCCGGGCTGGGCCCTGGCTGGCTGGCAGACTAGGTGCTGGAGGTCGGGAGACTTCAGCTCTCTCATAGGGGCAGAAGACCGACAGGGGCTGCTGGTCGTCCTGGCTCTCCTTACAAAAGATCGTCTGTTCTCTGTCCATGACCAGCTTTTGTTATGATGACAGGCCAGGTACACTGGCTGAGGGCCAAGGACGCCAACGCCAACTACATCCCCCACCTGTGTTTGGATGTTTTGAAATGGTTAGCTGGAGAATTGGTTCATAGATATTGGATTTTCTATAATTTAGACCCATATTGCTCAATGTTGACATGAAGTAGTTTTGTTTGAGGGTTTCACACAAGCTGCATGTTTCAAGGACATATCAACGATATTAAAGTAACAACTGTCAGACTCGTTATAAATATTTACCATTTCGTGAAATATTGGCAGTATTAACCCAGAAATCAGCACAGGCATTCAAAAATCTATCCACTGTAGGATAGTAAATGTTCAGTGATCAGTGATTTTACAGATGTGCGTTAGATGGGTGAAGTACGAGTGAGTAAAACTTTGCAGCTCTCTCTGGGTTTTGTTTTCCATTCATCAACGAATATTAAACTTCTGTAGAACACAGATGTGCAGAAATCGACAAGTAAGAAGGTGACAATGGGTGACGAGAAGCTTTAATTCCTGGCTGTTCAAAGATGGTTTGGAGCTGAGACAAAGTGCACAGATTCTGTTTTCAAGTCTAATGCTCACCTTGTGAGGTACAGGAGGGCGTTTCATACGAGAAGGAGTCTGCAAGGCTGTCACAAGAGGTTTCATCATTGCTCGTTCTGCTCTAATGCAGCACAGCACAGCTGGCCAAGACAAACGTGAGGTAAACGCAGTGCTCACTGGCCTGTGTGACTCACACTCTAACATGCTAGCAGCACGCTCTGGGGACTCTAATGGCGGAGGCTAGCTGTGCTCTTTTCATGTTTTTTGAATTATTAACGAAACAAGGAGAGGTTGTAAACGGTCCAAGGAGAAGATGGGGCTTCCACACGCGATGCCTGAAGAGTGGGAGCTCTCCCAGACCCTTCACATGCCCTCCAAGTTTATCCCAGTCGCCCCTCTTGAAGATTCACAGAGCCCCTTTGATCCGTATGCTGTCCTCCCAGCTGGGAGGCCAGGGGATGCGAGCAGCCCTTTTAGTCTCCCATTTCAAGTCACACATTCTTTCCTTAAGGACCCAGAGGTCCCGACCCGTAGTTGCAGTGGAATTTCATATGCAAAAATAGGCCAGACTTGCCAGGCTATTTGAATATGCACTCATCCTCATATAGTGTTTGGATCCTCAGAACGAGGTGTTCATCCTCAAGGTGTCATGGCGAGGCATATGTTAATTTTGGCTGAGGAGGTGGCTGAGCAGACCTTCGCCGACCCTTTGTCTTCCTCTGTCCTTTTTGATATTTTCATCATGCCACTTATGCATTTCAGAAGCATCTGCGATGCCTGTCAAAGACACAAAGTCTGGCCTAACAAACCCCTCACTGTTCAATAAAAACATGGAGGTGGAGGCGCGGAGTAACTGCCCCTGCACACTGGGTTTTAAAAATAAATCGCATAATCACACTGCAGTATAAATCAGCTCAAAGCCACATTTTTTTAATATGATTCTCTCAGAGATGGTGAATTCTGCTACATTGCGTTGCCCGTATTTATTGTCATACGGTTTGCCAAATCTGCAAATTCCTCTGCACCCAACGGTTAACTTCCAGAGAAAGCCCTAGTTGGCATATTTGTGACATCCCGTCTGAATTACTGTAACTTTGCATAGTTTTTCCAGCTTTTTTTCGTCTCCAGAGGCAGTATTTGCCATGGCCGTCCCTTTTTCAGAAGAGGGCTTGCAACCTGAAATCCTCTTAGATGTGGAGCCAAATGACCCTGAGGTTACAGCCAGCTAAGTGGTTCCTTGTTTCTAATAAAAAACAAATCAAATAACATGGTTCCCTAGGGGTTTATAACACTAGAGTCATGAACTCTTGTGCAGATAAATCTCTTCCAAATATCCCCATACAAAGGCATGGATGTGGGGGGGACTTGTTGGCTTTGATTGTATAATTTATAAGCCACAACATGCCGAAGAGAGTAGAGTAAAGTAGAGGAGGGGAGGGGGAAATGCTCTGACCACTCAGCGATGGAACAGCCCTCTCGACTGTGAAATGACCTGATCTTTAGAAGTTGGCCATTACCTTTTCAAAGTGGCCTCGGTGACACTGATGGCAGGAAGTGCATGTGTGTAAAGCTGGTTTGATGTTTAACTCTTCAGGGGCGGTTTTCCCCAGGGCCTGCTTATTCCCAACCCCTCAGCCCTCAACCCCAGCAACTCTCTTTCCCTTTCTCTGTTCGGCCCCGTCAGCTCCTACCTCTGGCAGCGCGACCAGAGAGAACAGGAGGAACAATACTGCATTTGTGCACCGCTCTGCACTCAGCCTGCTGCTAAACAAATGTTCGGAGGAGGAATTCTGGTGGCTGGCCTTGCCCCTGGGCCCAGGCTGATCCCACAGTGACTTCATAAACACTCTCTGGGGCGATCAAAAGAACAAATCACCCTTTTATAGGGAGCTATATGGTAATGGAATTATTTCCACACCAATTAAAGTTTACTTTTCTCTCCTTTTACCCTCATGTAGACTATTTATTTTGCTCCTGCACCAGAAAGGGAAATGTTCTGCTGCCCAGGGCACAAACATACATTTCTGAGGTGGTAGCAGGGTCTGAGAAATGAAGGCATGACTTTACCAGCCTGTATCTGCTGATGTCATGGTAATATTTACGGAGTGGTTAGCACATCCCCTGTCCTAAATAACTTGTTTTCATGGTGGTTGGGTTATGTCATTTTACTTTTTCTTTTTGTTTTTTTTCCAATTTTTTCAGAGGCGGCTTTGCAAAATCTTTACGAAATCCTTAAAAACCACTTAAGTGGGAGAATCTAAAGAGTATCCCCGCCCACAGTGGAATGCATGAAATGCACATACCCTATCCTCAGGCGGTAGTGTGGGTTGACGGAGATGAGATTGAGTGGCCAAGTGACACGGATCCACACCCAGACCTTTGGTCCATGTGGCCCTGAGGTGACTGGTGAAAGCATACACGCATGCAGAATAACTCTGGACATTATGCTCCTTTTGGGGGTTATAGGAGTTCAGATAATCACTGGCGGTGTGTGCAAATTTCAAAACTCTACATGGACCAGAGAAAATGTCCCCACTAGATTGTATAATGCATATAATATTGGGGCCTCCTTTTTGGTAGAAAGTAGATTCCCCACAGGTTTTCTAGTTCAGTGGCTTTTTATCAAATCTGGATCCAGTATTGAATATGCTTACACCAGAATCCTTTCAGATCACTCACAAGATCCATACAGGTTTAGATTTTGACATTAAGCAACAAAATTAGTGAGAAATAACATTTATTAATATTTATCGACTGTAAAACAAGGGTTAACCTTGTATTCTATCTCTTCTAATCTCTTCTTAGAGATTGGTAAAATACCCAGAATTGTTCAAATCAGCCATGTTTGAACAGGATCCAAACTGGAGTCGTCACATCTGAACTTGCAAACATGCACATCTTTTCTCTGACCCCGCCTCACCTGCTAACACCTGCCTCTGCGGGTCTTTCCTTCAAATCTCTTTTTCCACCGCCTCGGCTAGGCCTCAACTTGGCCCGGCACCTTTCTGCCTTTTATCTCAACTGATGGAGCCAGCCATTGAAGCAACCTCGACACCGCCCCCACCCCTCCCCAACCTTTCTCTCTGTCTCTTTACCGCGCGCCTGCACAATAGGCCTGCTCGGCAGAGTTCCAAGAGCAGTGTTTGTCCGATCACCACTGCAGCCCCACCCCCCTTTTATTGGTGTGTGTGTGTGTGTGTGTGTGTGTGTGTGTGGAGGGACAGTGAGTGAGTGAGTGTGTAGGTTTGTGTGTGCGCACTGTTTTTCAGGCAGTAGAGAAGGAGGTGTGGCCGGATCGTTATGGTACCTTAAATTGGGGTGGGGGCAACTGTGTTCGTCATCTGCATTTAAGTTGCAAATTGGGGGAAGTCATGTCAAGCATCCAAGAATCTGGAAGTAAAAACCCTCATAGACCGCACTGGATGAATTGCAGTTGAAGTGCTTCCAAGCCCTTGATGTGAGATAAAATCCAACTTAATCATCAGTACAAAAGAGCAACTGTGTTAGAAATGATCTAGGCCTTCAATTAAACAAAACACTTGTTAAAGTTCGTTACTGTCCTGCTGCATTTTGGTAAACGTCCAGCTACTGAGCTTAAAACTCTGATGGGTAAGTCACAAATGATCAGAAATTAAAGATCACTTGAGAATTCATTCATCATTTCTCAGTTTATGGATGGATTCAACTATAGTGTGCTGTCTTGTTTTCCATCTCAGAGATGAGGTGCTCTGATTTTGCAACGCCTCCTTCACTGGCTTCCTCTCCATGGCAACAGGGGCTGAGGCACATGGTTAGTGTAGTATCTACAGTGATTTGACCTACGAACCTGATGGGGGCGGACGGACATATACGTTTAGTCAGGTTGTAAAATCAATGTAACGTATGCCCATAACTAAAAAAGGACCCTTTGTTTATGAGTTGTGCACTACTATGGGGAAAGAAATACCTCCATGGATGAGTCCGGGAACAGGGGTTTTGGATGTGCTGAGAGATTTGAAAGTGTACTTCATCCTGTTCTTTCTTTCTCTCATTCAGCCATTCACTCTTTCCAAACACACACACACACAGACACACACCTTAAATCCTAAGCCTCTATACCCTGAGCCCCGCTGCTCTGCCAGGGTAGGGCCGTTTCATTCCCTTTTGTCCATGCCACTGACCTCCGAGCACACTAGGAGCGCACCTCTGCAAGGCCTGGCCTGTAGCCGGACGCTTGATGTGGACATTTTTGGAGCAGCGGGTCCCCCTCACCCAGGCAACCAGGCCCCTTTGAGCCCTTACCCCTCACTGTTTGCCCAGCCACTCTTTCCTCCTCGGCCAACTCTTCTTCTTTTCCCCCTCGATGTGGGACTCGAAGAAAGCTTGAGAGACAGCATGTTGTTTTGTGCTCACTGCTTGGTTGTGCTGCTGGTGGCCGGCTTCCTATGGTGCACCAAAGCTTCCATTCACTTTCTCTCCCTCTCTTTCATTGACCTCCCCCAGGGAAGGAACCCCTGTTTGATCACATTAGGGGAGAAAGAGAGAGATCAGTGGTGCTTTTGACATTCCCACTAGCTTTTGACAGTCTGTGCTTCTGATCAGTTTTCCCGGTACCAGCAAGTGGCCTCTTTTTTTTTTTTTTTTTTTTCAATTTCTCCTTTTCTCTTTTATGTTTTTTTTTTTTTTTTTTTTTAAGGCCAGCCATTGTGAAGCCTTTTCGATTAGAGTGTGTGGGTAGAGCTTAGCAGGACTGCTGCATCATTTCTTATTTCACACTTTACTCTTGATTCTGCTCTGCCTCCTTTTCAGAAAAAGGCTCGTGTTGACCACTTTTATTAAAATTGTCGACTCCCGCGATCATATATGTAGAAAAACGTGTGCTCCCGGGTGAAAGAGAGCCGCAGCATGTGGATAAGCCTTGACAGCCTCTTTGTGGTGATCAAAGCTGAAGCTGATATTTCAGCCATTCAGAAAGCAGAGATGCGCAGTTGGTGAGAACTGTAGAAGTTTCTTCAAAAGCTGAATCACAGCATGGGCGTTGAGAAATTACTCACTTTGATATTGTACTTTTCTTATCGCTCCTCTGAATCATTCTGGTATCGCGGATACCCCTTTTGATCTGCAAGGTTTTAGCATATTTGAGAAAGCTGACGTGGTTTTGGGTATGACCACTTTACATTCATTGGAGGCAGTGCTTACAAAGAGGGAGAATTCGCTAAAGGCTTAAAGAAGAAGAAGAAGAAGAAGGCCTCTGGAATCTTGTTTTATTTATGCCAAAAATGCCCGGCCACTATTAACCAACCACAACCACGCTGAATGTCAATTTAGGTCATTTTCTACCCTCACAAAAGCCCCGGACTTGGACCCCATGAAGCAGAAAAAAGCTGATGTAATGGGTTTAAGAAAATCTCCAAGGGGAGTCAAACCTCACCCACACACCCCTAGCCACCCCCTCCCCTCCTGCTCTGTCCAGAATCCCCACCCCTTATCCACCCTCCAAACTCCTCTGAAGCGGTCACTACCTTTGGTCACAACCCAAATATGGACACTTTGATCCCGAAGTGCAGCAGGTTGAAACTTTTTCAGGAAGAGTTTGAGCTTTTTAGATAACGATCTGTGACGGTAACCCAAAAAAGAGAGGAAAGGTTTATGATTCACTGATTTAGTGTTTGGTGTGGGGGAAGGGGAGCAGGAGATGAAGGCAAAGGGACGAGGGAGAAAAAGAAAGGAAGGAGGGAGGGAAGGGGGGGGGGGTGGTAAAGAAAAGAAATCCCAGCCTTGGCACACACACACAGACTCTCTGTGCAGCGTAAAGCACAAAAGAAACCTGTAACGCCTCCAGATTCCTTCTAGTCGAGTATCAAAGACATGCTTTGCTTTAGAACAAGAGACTAGTGGGTAAGATAGGACTGAGAGAGCCAGTGAACCCAGCACTGGCTCGGTTGGGTGCTGCGAGTTAATCTCTCAGATAGGATTTTTCCCCCCTTCTTCTTCTCCACCTCCTCCCTCTCTTTGGGGATATCGGTATTACCGTGTAGGTCTGAATAGGGGGACTTGTCTAACCTGATCACTGGTCAGAATAAATGCAGGGAGAGGCTCCGAAGACACACGCAGAGATGGTTGCTGCTTTCAAGTTCAGAGGACGGATAAACCTGCCCCCTGGTCCATCCTCATGCCTTTTTGCATAGCTCATGTGCTACACCTTCCTGGATTAAAATCAATAATAAAGTGAAAAGGGTCTATAAATGGAGGCATCACACAAACAGTGTCTTATCAAATGAGATACCTCACATTTTGCTGATGGTTATATCTTCTGTTGGCCATAGTTTAATTCAGTTGCAGTCAACACAAAGCTTTTAAAGAGCTGCCAAAGCCAAAGGTGACACCTTAAAGTTGATCGCATTGTCCAACTAACAGTCTAAAACTCAATCGAGAATAAAACAGTAGCATTCCCTCACATTTGAAGATGTTTGACCTTTTCGATAAAGGGCTTTATTGCTCTATTGATTTAAATAGTATATTGCCATAGTGGAGCCTGATATCGGCTGGATTTTCAAAGCTGACACCAAAATTGATATTTGTGAGTTAAAAAAACAAAACCTTTCTATCGTCGGGCTGTGCGAGCACATAATGTATATGGACTGAAAAATAAAATTAAAAAAGAGCTCCAAAAAAGGAAGCAATTGGCACTTTGGAGAGCATCACAATAGCTTTCAGTTCTACTGTTTTTGCCATCCAAGGTCTTCCCATAAGAAACCTAAGTACTAGGCTGAACGATGAATCCCCCATCTCCATCTCATCAACCCCTAATTCCACTCCAAATCCACGTTTCTCCATCCTCTTATCCCTGGAAACGGCCCTGGCTTTGTTTATTCACGTTCTCATTTCCTCTGGAATATCGTCCGCTCCTCTGAGAGCCTTGAGCTCCTGAATCGAGCTTTCCTCTTGTTTCGCCCTCCAGGTTGTTCATGAAAGGTGATAGGGCTGCCATTCACAAAACCAAGGGAGCGAATGAAAAACAGAGGGCAGAAAAAAAGCAGACACGAGCGAGCCCCAAAATATAAGACTTGAAAGAGTTTGATTCTGCTTCTGCCAGTTTTTGCCAGTTCTCTCATCTCCCGTATATTCACCACTTATTCTCCCATGGTTTCTTTCAAGGCCTGTACACTTGAAACAAAATCATGAGGTTAATTGCTGTTGATGCTTAACCACATCCCGTGCGGTTTAACAGTGGGTCCAGTCTTCACTCCTTTCATCGAGTGCCACCCGACCTTAACCATCTGACCCGGATGTGATGTAGGTGAGCACTTCCTCTGCTGTAGTTGGAGCCCCAGTAAGTGTTTCCTAAAGAAAACAAGTCAGAGGCGGCTGAAATCTGAAACCAATGCTAATGCTGGCTGCCTCTCCACCTTGTCCCCCTCCCTCACTCCCTCCCTAAACTTGTGTCCAGGGGGAAAGAAGAGGTAAGGAGGGAGGGGGTTGGGAAGAGCAGCTCTTACTGTACGAAAGTCACCGTTTATGCACACATTAGTTTTAAGTGTTTGAACATGTGCATATACTATAGTCCTGTTCCCCTGGCGTGGAGCTACAATCCTCAGCAAACACACTGGTCAGTGTGAGCCAATGTTCTGGTCAGCCCGGCCTAGTCTAGCCACGCCCTGATAGACACCAGCATGCATGGCCAAAACGGGTTGTTTGTGCAGTTGTTATGTGGAAGGTCATTCACTAAGTTAAGGGTGGGTGTGTGTGTGTGTGTGTGTGTGTGTGTGTGTGTGTGTGAGAGAGAGAGAGGACAATATGAACCTGACCTTTGCAGAGAGCCCCGTCTGTCTCCCCTCTGAGGAGTGGAGGGATTACACACTCTCCTCCTGCTGTAACTGTCACACACACTCGTATGCAAACACACATGCACACGTACATATCACAGTCACAGTCTGATTTCACATCAAGGCTCTGTGCTTCAATATGCCATGTCTACTGTGCATATTTGACAAGTGACTTTGGTCATGTGAAGTGTTTGCCATTCTCTTAATCTGATATCTCAAAGCATCAGGGTTTAGGTGGCGTGGCGTTTGATCATGGGCCAGCTGCTCGCCCTGGATATGTTTCATCTCTACAGGCTACCTCTGTTGCCACTCCCACATAGTGTAAATCCAAATACTGAAATTTCACATGGAGACTGGCTGCACTGAAGTCGCATTTTGTTCCAGGTCTCTGTGCTGAACAAAGTGCTTGTTCTGTATTATCACCCTCTGACTTTGAGCAGAATCAAACTGTTTAGATATGGTCATCTCCATCCACATTATGATACTGAGCAAAGTGCTTACTGACGTTACTGTTTTGCACATTTGAAGACTTTTGTCCAATGTAAAGCAAACCAGTAAAACACTCACACTGATGCTTATGTTGTTGTTATGGCACAGATTGGCAGTGACAGTGCTGTACTAAGCTCAGTGCTGACACTGATTAATCAATGAATCCAAACAATAATTCTGCTGATGCATGAAAACAAGCTTGAGTTGCAGCTCAAAATATTAAGTAAAGACAACTCTTTCAGCTTGATCGTAAGATGATTTATGTTTTCTGGGTGACAAAGTGCAGAACCCTGACAAAAGCTGCTCTGGTGTCAGGCTTTTCGAAAACCCATAAGGACACTGTTCATCTTCCCACCATCGCCCCAAACCTTGGGGTCTGGACTAGGTTGCTACCACGTTGTCCACTCCAGAGGGCAGTTGGGCTCGAGGAGAGGGAGGGGAGGCAGGGACAGTATGAGCCACCCATGCTCTAATCCCATTCCCGCAGGCTGTGCAGCAGCAGCTTGCGCCGCATTCCACAACTCTGGGGGCTTTTGGGGTGGGGAGGGAGGGTGAGCGACATTCCTCCATGGCCGGGGCCATCAAAGACGCCGCACAACATCAAAGGCCACTCAGAGCCTAGGTGTTGATGACTGCAATCCTCCCCTCGGTCCACTTTTAGCAACCTCAACCCTTCACACACACACACACACACACATACAGGCACACACAGCACAGACTGACTGCGCCAGGTATGTGCACCCTCCTGCCTCCCTCCTTCAGCAGCCGTTCTGCAGCAGTATTAATCATAGCTCATTAAGTAGTGACATTGACTTTTGTTTTAGGGTGAGGGCAGAGGAGGAGTGGGAGATGCCACCATTATTTGGGGCAGGTGGTGGCAGTGGACAGAATCAAAACATGAAATGAATCTTTATTTATAGTTTTAATTCTGGTAAATGCTTCATTGTTTTAAGTCATTTCTCAAGGAAAAATGTTTTATGTCGCTGAAAATAGATTTAGGATCAGATAAATCCAGCATACTGAAGCCGTCATCCTGGGCTCTGGGAACTGATCTGAGGCAGTTTTAACATTTTTAACTGTTTTCTGACCATCCATTGACAAAACCAAGAAACGCTTAATAGGTAATGGACTTGTCATTGGTTTTACAAAGAAAAGCTCATAACTGTAGAAACCTGGAGCTGTCTTGTTCAAAATCTTGTAAGAAAACCTGCCGGAGAGAGAAGAACAAACACGTGTACCTGCTACTCTGCAGTCGTGTGGTGTATAGAATTGTTTATTAATGAGCACAATTTCCCTTCGCTTGTTACATTGTTAGTCATGATAATGAATTCACTGTGGCACCTTGATGCTGACAAATAATTTATGCGTGTGTTCACCTACTTTCGTAATTGTCCTCATAAGGGCTGCTGCGCCTTGTGCATGGAGACAATACATTTGTTCACTGCTGTTACTTTATCTTTGCACGTAGATGCTGTGATCTCTTCAGGGAAGAGGAGACAGTTGTTTCCACCCCCTCCTATCCTCCCTCCTCTTCTCTTTCCAAAATGGTGGCATCCAGCCCAATGTTGACCCCTGAACTTTGTCGGCCTATCCTTTGTTCATGTCACTCTGGGTTTTAAAGACTGAAGAACTGAAAGTGACACCAGAGAGACTTTGGAGTGTGTGCGCGCACACACACACACACACACACACTAACACATGCACACCATTGACTGTTTCGGGATGCGTTTGTAGAGAGTTAATAGAGTCACAAGCTCGGCGTCCTGCTCAGTGTTAAAGCTGTCAACCCCAGAGCCTTGTGCTACATATCAGGACATTTACATGATATTAGGTGTCCTTTGCCAGCGTCCCCTGCTCACACTGAAACCATGACACTTGTTTGCTTTGCCCGTTGCTATGAAGATGGCGCGGAGGTGATTTTCGGGGGAAGGTCAAGTAGGGGACAGCGTGTAGTTGGGGTGGGGAGACAAACGGACAGAGGCTCGCATCACAAAGCTCGCTTGCTTAGGACACGCCCTTGGCTTAAGGCAAAGTTTTCTTATTAATGTTAAGAGTAAAAGTGAGCCTCTCTCTTCAACTACCTGATGGACTCAGTCAGTTCACTGAACAGAAGTGTAGAGTGGGATTAAACCACCACGTCACATAAGCGTGACTCAAATGTCCCTTTTCCACTCGGCATTGTTTATTTTGTTTACCAGAGTGCTCCTCTACACTGCTTTACACTGCCAAAATAAAAAACGGACGCCGGACTAGCTTCGCTAATTGTTCCTTAAGTCCCAGTGGAGAAGACAAAAGGGAGGAAGTCTTCATTATTTGAGAGGAAAAGCAGAAGGATCCCTTTACGCTGATAATGTTACAGGAGGTGGAGTGTCGGCCCCACCTGTAGGGCCCTCCCAGCTGCTCCACTGTAACTGGAGCCCACTCCTTCTCTCCTCAAGGCTACCAGCCTCTCTTTGAAGTTATTTCTAGTGCTGGGAAAGAGCGGCAGAGTGACCGAGAGGGGCAAAGAGTGACTGAGAGAGAGAGTGTGTGTGTGCGCGTGGTGTATGCATTTAAGTTTGTGAGTCTATTTGTGCATGCTATACATAGAAGGCTGCAATTCAAAACTCTAGCTCCTTTCTTGTGCCCCCCCCCCCCCAACACATAGTCTGACATTGAGGATAAGACACACTGTGATTATGAAGTAAATGAATCAACCTCACAACAAGCCCTGAAGACACGTTATTTATTACTTTGAAAACAAACCGCCCATTACCTTGATTGGCATTTTGTCACTGCAAGTCCACATTCCTCCAAAAAGGTTTAATTCTGTAACATAGGTGGATTATTAGACATATAGTATCAGCATATATAGTGTCTGTCCAGTTATAAAATATCAACCAGGGTATAATGGGGAGGTAATGGTGCATCTTAACAGGATGCACTAATTTCAAGTTTTCCCCGAAGTCACTTTAAAACCAACATGGTTTGATCGTGAAGCGGAGAAAAGAAGTCTGACCAGACTCATCTTGTCTGGCGGACCGGTGGTAACCCTAACCTGTCTTCAGCCAAGGACACTCACTGTAAATCCTCCCGCTGAGGTCTGAGTGTCTGTTTAAACATACACATCCCAATCTGCACCACAAGCTTAACCTCACAGAGCCTGAACCAAAATGGCTTGCTAGACAGAGACTCCCTGTCCTTGGCTGTGACGGTTCTTTTAGGGTCATCTTTTGGATTAAGGCTCTGTGTCAAACCTTGATTTCCGTCCGCTGTCCTTCTAACAGGATACCTGCGCTCCTTGGAGTTCACACGGTGTGTCTGTGAACCAGTGGGGAAGGCATGACAATAAAATGGAGGAGATGTGGAGAGATGAAAGCTAGACAAGGCATTCCACATGAACAGAAGGCCACGAGACTTTAGGAAAATCTGACTTCTGACTGTCAATCAGTTCTGACCTGCCGTGTACTCCCTGCAAAATATGTACTTGTATAATAACATTCATCAAACATACATTTATGAATGAAAATTACAGGCTTGTTATTGTTCAGTTATGTCTTTTTGCATCATGTCAGTCTATTTGCAGCCATGATGAAACTGGGTGCAAGGTTTGAAGTGAGGTATTAATATATGAATGCAGCACATGGTGAGGTAGAAAGCTTGTAGCCTAAACAACTAAGCATTCAGTAGTATATAAATATATATACACATACTTGTGTATATGTGTGTGCTTGTGTGAAAGTACTCACCTACTTTTACATTCGGATGCCACTTTCACCCACAGGAACTCCTATAATTCCCCCTGTTTCCCCATATGTTCAGTGGAGGTCTGTAGAGTGTGCGCTGGTAGAAAAAGGTCATATGTGTCCTTATTACCAGAGTGCAGAAGATGGTTGGGTTGGAGGTTAAGTGCCAGCAGGTTAGTAATTGGTTATAGCGTGCTGCCATGTCTGCCCTACGGGACACAGGGGACTAAACTTGACTGCGTCATAGCCTGTTGTCAGGGAGAGTGCAGCAGGGTGGCTGGTGGAGGAGCTGGTAATAAGGTGGTGTAAACGCCTTATTACCAGTTTTTTTTTTTTTTTTTAATGTATTTGCTAGATGCAGCATCAACAACAGTTCCTGGTTCAAGTTTCAAGAAACGTTTTTGTTCCTTTTTTCAGTCATTTTGTTCCTTTTTAAATGAGGTACCCAAAGGATTGAATGGGAAAAAGAATTAGAAAGACGCCACCTTGACATCAGGGAGCTTGTCATTGATACTATAGTCATTTTAAAATTTAACAGACTACATGATTGATGGATAAGTCATAAATTACAATAATCATTAGTTGTCTCAGGCAGTGACACAGAGCTGTTACTTTATGCTGACACTAACATGACAGTAATGTTATTAGCCATATCATCCAAGGGTGTGGACTAGTGTCGACTGAAACTTAACTGATTCAGATGCAAACATGCACTCGTCTGTTAAGTGTGTATGTCCACGCTGGTTACACTGAAACTGTACCGACTAGCTTTTTTTTTAGTCGACCACGTACATAAAGAGTATCGTTCACATACTATGAACTCCAGTGGTGCGCCTGTTTGCAGATGCACTGAGTCCTCTGGAGCTGTGGGTGTCTTTGTGTGTGTGCGCCTGCTCACGCTATTCCTGAACATCCGTTTGCGTTTCCACTCCTCTGTCCTGAAGAAGCACACTCTGTGTTTTGTTGTGACTGTTGTGAGGCTCTGAAAGCCACCGCAGGTCTCAGGGGAGACTTGGTCTGTGGCCTGCGATCAGACATACCCACCCATCCATCCCATCTTCACAGCCCTCAACATGACCGCTTGCCACCTCCGTTGGCAAGACTGGCGGGTTATTCCAGGAAGTTGACAATAACCCCCCTCTTACTCATCCCACTCCCGAAGCCCAGTGCCGAGGAGGGGAAGTGTTGGTCGAGGTGGCGGTGGAGAGGGGCGCCGGAGGAGGTCGGAGGGGTCGGCTGAATTAAAGGCCTGGGTAGGTGGGCGGGATGCTTCTTCACTAGGGTGAATGAGTTCACGGCGAGCGGCCGGTCAGCGAGAGATGCCGCTGAGTTACCCCGTCAGTCACCCATGATGTGTTTCAGGCTGCACACTCACCAGTACACACTCCTGTGCTCAAACAGTGAGATGCGTAAACACGCACACGGCGCTGGGGAAGCAGGTGGGTGCGAGGACTGGCACTGTGCCTGGGTTTTTCTTCTTCTAGATTGTGTGTACATGTGAAAAAGGTGCCAGCTCTTCCTCCAACATTCATAAAGGAAACCTATAAACAACAGATCCGTCTGGTTAATCATTTAGCCAGCCTCACAAAGAACATCTTGTAAAAATTGTCTGTGGCTGGCAGAGGCTTCAGACAACAAGGCAGCTTTGATTGTTACGACAGAAACTCGTCGTCACTGTGACCTAAATGCCATCACAGGAAGTGTTTGAACTCACGTCTGGGTAAAATATTAGTACTTGAGATGTCTGAAAGATTTTTCTTTTTCCCAGAGTTGGTGTTTCAAGTGCTTGCAGGGTCTATATTTGCATCCAGTAAAGATCAGTTTAGCGCAGGGATCACTCTCCTCTCCAATCCGCCTACTTGCCTTTGATGTCTTGAGCTCCTGGTGTATAACAGCGAGGATGCCTTGTTGTAATGCTCAGCACATTAAGCACCGTGTTTCAGCAAGATTTTGTCACC
Source organism: Datnioides undecimradiatus (assembly GCA_008933995.1). NCBI lineage: Eukaryota > Metazoa > Chordata > Actinopteri > Lobotiformes > Datnioididae > Datnioides > Datnioides undecimradiatus. The sequence goes on from WARS01000015.1 coordinate 13,055,886, forward strand.
TTATAAGCATTCGGGGGGGGGTGGGTTTTGTTTTGGTTTTTTTTGGTTTAAGTTTACAGGACTTTCGTGGCCAGTAGTGATGAAAGCAAAAGGGGAGTATGATCTTTTTGAAATTTCTGCTTTGTCACAAAGTAAGCTCCTTTTTTTTTATAGCTGCCGGGATGTTTCATGTGCAAATACAGACATTAGCAGAAGTTTTAGAGATTTCAAAGGCGTTTAGAAGAATTTTTAAAAAGTTCAGTAAAGCTGGAAAACAAACTTGCTGACTACTGCTTTTTGCCATTTTTCATGCAGAAGTGCAAGTGAGGATAGAATTAATAAAATGCATACATACACACACACACACACACACACAGCTGTGCATGAAAAAAACAAGCTTTTTCATGCTTATAGTATGGTGAGGGCAGAGGAGGGTGACTGTTTTGGAGTTGGGGAGGGATGGGGGGGGTGATGGGGTTTTGTAACCAAGGCCACCAATAATTTAGAGAGAGAGGGAGGGGGGGGCAGAAGAAGTGGTTGTTGTATGATCAAAGGCTCAGTGAATTGTGTCACAGACAGATGGAGAAGAATGGCCCGGGATGGTGTGACTTGCATTTTGATTTCCTTTGAGAGCCGGTGGGGGGTTGGGGGCGGTTGGGGTTGGTAGTGATGGCAGTGGTGGGAGTTTTTAGAAGTAGGTCCCTGTTTTGATGCCATTACCAACTGTTATCAGGTCATTCTTTCATGAAGGAGACAGCCATAAAGGACTGGGTGTGACAAAGTTAAAAGAGATTTATGGTTTCTTTTCTCTGCTCCACCAAATCTTTCTCAAAGTGTCTTATCTGTCACGTTACAATGTATTTATAAAATGTGCTGACAAAATACAAAATAAAATGCAACGTAAACACTACATGTGACACTTGTGGCAATAGAGGAAGAAAAAAGCCTGGACTGTAAATCACAACGAAACAAAACGTCACTGTCATCGTACTAAGAGGTTGGTGCCACACTAAAATGCCATGGCAGCCGTAACTTTCTCTACAGGTGGTTTTGCAGAAAGGGGTGGTGGTTGGTAGAGGGCGTGGTCAGCTTGAGTGACAGGTGGAGTTCAAATCCCTGCCAGGATTTCATTGAGAGTGTGGCCTCTGTAATGGGATATTCATGTGAAAGCCTGCCTCCCCCCAGGGGCAGGACAGGCAGGGCAGAACAAGAGCCGCCCCCTTGTGGCACTTCAGGGGCGCCGGATGCCCTTCACCCAAAAACCCTGGGTACAGAGGAGCCGAGCTAAGTGGAGCAAACTGGGTGTTTTGCAGTGGGCTGAGCCAGGGGGATCTGGGGGCCTAGCAGGGAAAGATAGCAGTTAGAACACAAGAGGGGACAGTCTCTGTCATATTGTGTGCGTGCGTGTGTGTGTGTGGAGGCACGTTTGCATGTGTGCTTGTTACTCCTTTTGTGCGCGCGGCCAGTAGCAGTGACCCACTTCACTAGAACTCTGACTCTCAACCACACCAGGCTCCTTCTCCTTTTGCTCCCCATCCCCACATCCATCAACGCCTACGTCAACATCTGACAAAAAAGAAAAATCCCTGTGGTGGAGATAATGGTGCAATGGCCAGCCTCTAAAATAACAACATGGTCCACAACAACAACACTGCCCCATTTGGAGTGCAAGAGCCCCCGCACAATGGCCCAGTGTTCAGGACCCAGGGGCGCAGGCGGGGCTCCCCATTGCCATCCAAGCTGTTAGACAAGCAGGAGAGAGGGGTCATAATCACACAGCAAGCAGAGCTCCACTTCCTGGTCCTGCTTCAGATTGACTGAAGTGCAGATCGAGCCTCTGTTCAGATCCCCCTCCCACACACATGCTGCTCATCGGGTAACTCGCTCAAAATTCAAAATGTTACCTCAGTTGACTGGGATGTGCAGTATGAATTCGCAGAATTGTTGCGCTTTTAGAATGATTGATATGTAGGAGGGACAGGTTCGGATATGCAGGTTGAATGGAAAGCTGACTAGGTTATGCTCTTTTATCTTTGTGGTTACCTTCAGTTTTGGCATCCTCCAAAAGGCTGAGCGGGAGAGCGTGCTCTGAAATTATCATACCAAATGTGTATGTCATGTATACCTGTGCTGCCTCCTTGCCCCTGCCAGCCCTAGGCTAATATCTATCTTCCAAACAGTCATCCAGAAGCTCGGTGGCTCTCTGCTCACCTATATTTACAGGCGTGGGGGGAAAAAACAGCTTTAAGAAGGAAGTACGCAGTGAGGCTATGAAATGCAGGCGGACAAGATGACTGCATTCTGTGGGTTTGTGAAAAGGCGTTTTGAGTCAGCATAGCCTTGATTTGCGTTGACCTCATCTTTTACTCTGTCAAGGGAATCATCCGTTTTGCTTTGAAGGACAAAGGTTGTGGTTGAAAACCAGAGCTTAGTCTCTCAGGTTTCTTCATTCTCACATTTGGGTTTGTGTGTGTGGGAGGCCTGAGGAGGAGGTTTCAAGGATGAGCGTTCTTTTCTCTAAAGGTGTAATTCAGAATCAAAGAGAAAGTGGATGTACAAAGTGTGTGTGTGCATGTGTTTGGTTTTAGATGTTCTTCCAACTCGGAAACCTTTTTTATAAAATGTAAAGCTTGTGATTCCTTCAACTCTTATTCTCCGCTTTTAAAACTGATGCCAGTCTCTTGATGACAAAAAACGTTGCTACACTGTCCAGCTCCAGAACGGCACACGTTGTCCACATTCCTTCCCTATGACTCTTCAATAGTCCACCTGATTTGCATTTGACCCCCTTACTCTGAGCTAAGTCCTCCCCAAAAATCCTTCAGGTCAGAGGCTTGACCCCTCCGCCTTGTGGCACTGAAGTGACGAGGCGCCTTGTGAATATCTCTTCAATTGGCCTGCTGCACGACTAACCTGCTCCCAATGTGATGAAGTGGGGTTCAAAGGTCAGGGGTCACCAGAGAGAGAAGGGTATCTCAGGTCATCAACAGTGGCCCAGGGGCCAGAGTGGCCAAAGGCTCGGCGCCACGGTGCTGGCTGGTCGGGGTGCTGTGGTCATTGGGTTAATAGGATAAGTGGCCCGCAGGTCAGTTTGGCCCAGTTTTAATGCTAATGCAGGAGCTTGTCTTTGCTCTGTTGCCAGTGTGGGGAACGAATCCAGGATTGTTGGACTCCACTTGGTTACAGTTTTATTCCAAAACTTGTTTTATCCCATTGAATGTTTGACAGCTGTAGTTGTCTCCTTTTTTCATTCGTTTGTCTGTGTGTGTGCGTTCGCACATGCTTCACGTCTTTTATTGCACTGTTCAGTTCAAGTGATGGCCTCCTCTGATTATAAGCATTATCTCTTAACTTTCCTCATGATACAGACGCCTCTTGGGAATGCATACTAGCACATACACAAGATTGCTGATTAGATAAGATGTCTCTTGATGTGAAAATGTTGAAGCCAGATTTGAGATTTGTCCAAATTGTCATTGTGTGACAGCATGTCTTACATTTAGCTACTCCGAGACCATCTTCAAGACAACTTGAGGCAAGTAACGGAAGTGATTAACACTCCGGAGATAAGTGCCTCTGTTAGTTTGCCGTTAAGGAAGCTACCACCTCTTTGCTTTTTGAGCCCAGTGAGGGAGTCAGTGTTTGTGATGTCTGCCATCCTTTTTAGCTTTAATCGTCTCTAAAGACTCCGTCTAGGCGCTCGCTCTGGAGAGCCTTTTTGGCACCGAGAACTGGGCCAATTTAGTGGCCTTAAGTGTAATGAGAGGACAACTCACTGACAGTCTGACAGGCACTGATCAGACTGTGCATTTGGCGTCCCTGTGGAACGTCAGCATCCACTTTATTTAATTTAATAAGAGAAGATTGTGCATGTGTGCACGAACAGAATGTAAATGGCAGCAGCATTCATCATTTGCAGCAGTTAGAGTGGAGGTAGACCTAACGCACCATTCCCCAAGCAGAAATTCAGTGAAAATCTGCCTCATCAGCGGATCCGAGAAAGCACATAAATCCTAGTTCTGCTTATCTGCTGCTGTTCTTTGAGAAATCTGGTACAGTGCTGCACTGTATGTTTAGATCCTGCACGATTTTGCCACACACAGCAAATACCTCAGAGACGTCTAATGCTCTTAAGCTCTTATGCTTCATTATGGAAAATAGGTGACAAGTGGATTATAAACTGTCGTGCTCCCTCAGATTAGGGTCCTAAATTGGGGCGTGGGGGCAAATCTATAAACCAGTGATGCCAGGACTTTATTTTGATACATTGTGTGGGGCAGCTTTTCATGTTTTGTTTTGGGTTTTTTTGTTTTTAACATATTATATTTTGGTTGCAACAGGAACCTGAGATGCAAAATGCTGTGTGCTTGTGCATTTAACATCAACACAATACTTTTTGATATAAATACTCATCCGTTCCCTCTATCCTCTTTCCAGATGCATCCTCTGGGACTATGTAATAATAATGACGAGGAGGACCTATATGAGTATGGCTGGGTCGGAGTGGTGAAGCTGGAGCAACCAGAGCTGGACCCCAGTTGTCTCACTGTGCTTGGAAAGGTAAATGACTGGTTGTTACTCTGTCAAGTTTCTGTGTAGTGCCAGTGCGAGCTTCAAGCATTACCTGCACAGGTCATTTTCTTTGCTGCTAATACTCAGCAGTTAATCTCAGGGAAACAGACGTGCAGTCACAGATAGAACAACGACTTTTATGTGTGCATCCACTGCATTCTGCTGCTGCTGTAGGTGAGGTGAGTCGTGCATTGCAATGAAAAACCATCTTGCCTTTTGTTATGAACACACAGCACTCAGGACAGGACTGGAGTCATTTTGACACTTTAAAAGTGATGAATTGTGCAAGTTGAGTATTAAGGCTGTGATTTTAGAGGTAGAGTACTGCTTCATTCACCGCATTTTTGAAGATTGTCTGGCTGTTTTCAGGGTAAAAACACTTATGAGCTTTCAAGACCCGCAGTTTCCAGTTTTGTTTTTTTGTAGCCGCTGTCAATTTTCACATCCTGGAACATGTAGAAAGAATATTTATATTCTATTTATATTTGCCCGGAAACACAATCTTTGTAAATCTTAAGGGTATAGATCAAAACCGACAAACAAAGCTATCAGGTGTTTTGAGTGTTTGGGCATTAGATTTTTGGCACCACAAGCGACAGCAAACTTCATTGAGTTTTGTAGACAGTCCCCCTACACTCACATTCAGGACAGTTCTTTCCTTTGCATTTAATAAAACCATTTTAAAGAATTTAACTTTGATTTTTTTTTTTTTTTTTTTTTTTAATATTCATCGAGACAGTTCACAGGAGGATGATTGTGTTTTATTTTGTTTCTTACTTCCCTTTGCTGGGAGAATGAGGGTGAACTGAATTCCTCCCTTGTCTCTCTCTCCAATCCCCCCAACCCCCCGACCCCATCTTCCCTCCCTCCTCCCAGACCCCTCTGGAGTCTCCGAGTGGTATTTTATCATGCTTTAATTAAGTGTTCCTCTTAATGGAATGTACCAACATTCCCCGGAGGATGAGGTTGGGAGTGGGGGGTGTGGGGGTCTGGCTATAGTCTCATTTATCCTGAGCATGCCCGGTGACAGAAAGAGAGCAGCCATTCATAATTTAAGGAGCCCTTGTGCTGTATAGACATGCTAATGCTGCACTTTCTTTGGTGATGGTTGCCGCTACCTAGCTGATGCATACTCACGCTGAGCCTGGGAAAACTGACCTAATGTTCAGCACTCCAAACTGCACTTCGACTTTAGATAAGAATATATCATTGTCACTGGTGGCTTCACTCACTCAGTAAATGGTCTTAATTGAGGTGATGTGTCCCTGTCTAAAGAACTGTTAGTTAACTGATGCGATTAGACTATAGAGGTATTGTAGACGGGTGACGTGAAGATGCTGTCATCGGGCGATTCACATCCAGACTGTTGTGGCTACGTGGGATGTGCCTCAGCCAACTGAGCCAAGAGGACACAGAGTACCAGAAACCCACACCTTCTGCTCACTGAGACCCGGCAGATGAGCTCGCCGTTTTTATGCATTCTAGATTTCAAGTTTTCACTGTGGTGAGGATGGCAACAACCTTCCCCAGTGACTTCTTGGCCTCCAGCCAGCCTCCCTAACCTCCAGATCACTCTGTTTCCTCTGTTTTTATTCATCCAGGACTATAATTAGAGAAGGGAAAGCCCATTGTTGCATCTTGACAGACCCTCTCCCAGGGCCCGAACACAGCTGGGGGCTTTGCGTTGGCACCGCCGCGTTTGCCAGGCCAGACAGTGCAGTGTTTACCCCCTGCCAGTCTGCTCACTCTGCCCAGCCAGCCTGCCAGGCCACTATGCCCAGCCCCAGTCCGGATACTGTGCCCACTCTTACACACTCACCCTGCCTGGTCTGGCCTCAAGCTTGGCAGCCCCCGCCCCCCTCCCGCCCTACCCGACTGGCCCCTGACTGAACCCAAGAGCCCACTCCACTTTGCTGCCACTTTGCCACCAACAGTGTTGGGGTCTTGTCTGGTCAATTTAGATTCCATTCAATTACAGAATCCCACTGAACTCACAAAACAGAATCGCAGGAAAAAAAAATGCTATTGCGCCAGTCCATGTCTAAATATAAAGTGTCTGGGAACACAAGGCCCCCAGCTGTGCTTAGGAGCTGGTCAGCGTGTAGCAATGGGCATTTCATCCAGCATTTGGGCTCGGCTAAATGCAAGGAAACAGCTTGCATTTAGTATCTAATCCTAAACGGCTGGTGCGTACGATCATCCAGGTAGTTTTTAAAAGAAAAACTTGATTGGGGAAGCTTTTCTGGATGAAAACGGGGATGAGCTCACACTGTCCCGAGAGCTAGACTTTCCAGGAAGCTTTTAAAGAAGAGTGTATTTGCTGCCCATACTCCCGCAGCTCTTTCCACGCTTCTGAACTGCTGATTTGTTAACTAGATTGATCTATCTGAGCTCCAAATGCAGACTTAAATGTTTTCTTTAGTTTCTCAGGACCTTTCTTTCTTAATGCCGTCGTTGTCAATATTATGTCCATGTGATTTTAGGTTTGTATGGAAATACTCAGTTTAGTTATTAGCCCGGATATGAGACAGCTCTGTCGCAGAGCGATGCTCTGAAATCAGCAAATATTAGCAGTAGAGGAAGAGGAGGAAAGGAGGTCGGTCATGTTGGCCTCTGAAGTCCACGTGCAAACCTCACCAAAGTGCTGGTGTGTCATATATATGTACACAGTTTTTTCCTGCACTTCCTGTCTGGTTCCTGTGAGAGCTGCAGGACTGTTAAACCCTTGACTTCTGTGTGCCACAGCGGCGCCCTCCCTCTCCCCCAGCAGCAGGAGAACCATGTGCAAATCAGTTCCTACTGCAGCAAACTGTGTTAACACTGACACCCTTTGAAGTGGTTTAGTTGTCCGAGTTATGGTGTCATGTAAGGACGACACTGCTAGGCCGTGTGCATGAAGACTCCAGTCGCATGCGGTGGCTTCTCTTAAGTCCGTGCTTTTCTTAAGGTGTTTGTAAATGTCAGAAATCATGCTCACGCCTTTTGTACACATGCATCTGTTCTCAAGTTGAACTGTTTATTGCAGTCAGTAACATATTTTCAGTTGTCATTTCCTCCATGTCACCTGACTATCTCAAAGTTGGCCTCCCCGCTTCTCTACACTGTCTTTCACACACACTCATTGCAAGTTTTGGCAGCTCCACTGGAACATGAAATCATGTCACTGGCTTTCACTGGTGGCCCAGGCTGGTCGCGGCCTTTGTCGCGATGCCAGCGAGATATCGTTTCTTTCAAGTGCCGCTGTGTCAGTCCAATGGCCTCATGGGGCCTTAGCATGCTGGCTTTTCCCCTTTCATCCTCCTCAGGCTCTCATGACATCACCCCCCCCCCCCAATCTGGGCAACTGGGGGAGGAAAGGCAGAGAAGTGGGGAGGTGGTGGGACAGAGAGAGGAGTGGGAATTTGAGGACAGACCGAAGGGATAGAGGTGGGGGGGGGGCTTCTCAAGGAGATGATGAAGGCGAATGTGCCTGGTTTAGTAAGTGGGCGGCTGGGATTTGTGTCTTGCTCGGTACAACTTTTTTTTTTTGTATGCACATAAGCAAGAAACTGCAACCCGTCTTCCCACTCAGCCCTGTAGCTTGTGTAAAGCAAGTCTCTTGGCTGGCATAGCATGTAAAACTCCCTGGTATGTGCTTGTTGTGTGTGGCCTGGCGCTGCCCTCGACCAGCTCGTCTCTGAACCGCCATCAGTTCCACCTTAAACGCCAGCCAAAGACAACATTTCATCGCAGCGGAGCGCAACTGGCCCAAGACCAGCCGCTACAAAGCACTTAAAAATAACTAGAGCTACAAGAAAAGTATCAAGATCTTTATTGACATATCCTGCCAGAAATAAAGCGAGCCACTTTAAAGTTTTTGCCAGAGGCACACAACCATAAAAAGTGTATCCTGTGTGGGAAGCTGTGTCTTTGACACACATACAAACACAATCCTAAAAACCACAGTTGCCATGGAACAATGTGAGGGGGCAGAGGAGTGTGTCTCTCTGTCTTATTCGACCGTGGCCCTCAAGTTGGCACCACAGGACAGCAGGCCAGAGCAAACAGCTGCTGCGTCTTAGTGCTAAGTGGCTTTTGGACTCTAACCGTGTCTGGCATCTCAGCCAGAGCTGCAGAGTGTGTATGTGTGTGTTTGTCAGAGAGGAATGACAGGGATACTGAGAGTACATGAGGGCTACAAGGACTGTGTGTGTGAAGAAGAGAGAGACCTGCATTCAAAAGAAAGAAATGGCAACAGACAGATGAGTGTGATATTGCGGGCGACTGGCTCCGAGCCTGCGGCCAGGTTAGCTGTCCTGCACACTCAGGTGTGTGCTAGGGGTCGTCCCGAGGCCACGGCAATGCCAGTAGGGTGTCAAGCCGCAGGGCTTGTTGTAAAGACGCTTCAATGCTGGACTGAACTGGCTGTGTTTTGGCGTTGTTCTCCACTTCTGTTGCAGCATGCTGGCCTTCAAGGAGAGAAAAGCTGTCTGATCAGTGGGTGTTTTTGTTGATGCGCGTATCTGCGCGCGCATTAGCTCAGCCGCTGTTTATCAGCATGGATAAGAAGAACAAGAAGGCTGGCAGATCAGCTTGTGTTTTGATGCAGACGGCTGCGTGACTCACCACGTCGCCCTCATCACTCTCTTCTCACTCTTTTGCTTTTTCATGCTTTTTTCCCCTCTTCTCTGTGCAAAGACCTCACTGAAGCTGAGAGCCTTGATAACAGAAAGAAAGAAAATTGCCGTAGTTTTACACTCCGCGGTCTCCAGAATGTTTTGTTAAATTGCAGCGAAGCCACAATAGTGATTGATTTACAATGGCGGCTTTTGTTCGATACAGATGAGGCTTGTTTTTTCCTCAGAGGTTTTAAAAGAAATCTTTTCATAGCAGAGCCATAAAGATGCAGGATATTGATAAGACAATTTTCCCCTGTGCCTGTGCTGAAAAATGATGGGGCTTAGTTCCTTTCAGTTGAATGTGGTGAATTGAAAGTCAATTTTGGGTTGTTTAAATCAAGGCAGCCAACATCGGCAGCTTTAGCAGAATGTTGGAGGCTAATGTCAGAGTAACTTTATAAACTTCATGGACTTTTACTTTCTCTTCCCTTCCACAAGAAAGGTGCTGCTTTGCCTTTGAATATTCTAATATTAAGATTACTATAATATAATGTTTTTGTCTTTTTTTAAAAACATATTTTTAGTACAATTTTACAAATATTCATTACATCAATTTCTTTATTAGCCTTTGGAATCAGATCAAAAAGTGAAAATGAAGAAAGTTAAATGGTCAAAACAAACCTGAGCACTGAGTAATCCAGCCGCCCTTGCAGTGTGAAGGGGGTAAAAAGAAAAAAAACACAAGCTAACTCTTTAGCTTCCTCTCCACCTGCCCCTTGCCCTAAACACCCTGAACAAACACTTTCAAACACCGCAGCATGGAGGGAGGCATAGAAAGAGAAATTGAAAAAGAGAGGAGGAGTGGCAGGGAGAGAAGAAAAAGGGGGAGGGAAAAAGCTTGTGAGGCACGGAGCGCTCAGGGGCCTGCCTCTTGGGCTCTCCTTTCATGTTTGTGTACGCCTCAACTTGCTGATATTATCTTGGCCGCTCTTCCTGGCGGGGTGTCGGGAGAGGTTTCCACTGTGACCAGGCAGGGGAGATGTGTATAAGAGACAGCTCTCTCTCTCTCTCTCTCTCTCTCTCTCTCTCTCTCTCTCTCTCTCTCTGCCCCCTCCTCTCAGGCTGAGTTGGATCCCTCACCCACCTTCCTTCTGCATCCAACCTCCCAGAAAAAAGTCCCTCTCCTAAATCACCGCTTCACCACGTTTCACGGCGCACTGAGGCGCCCAGGATCCCACTGCGCTCGTTTCCATGGTCACTGGGAAGCTCCTTGTGTCATGTGGCTCAAAGTGAGCCGTCCCTGGGCCGAATTACCCAGCTTTCAATGGGAGGCCAAATGACCATTATTAGACTTCACAGCTCAGGCCCCTATTTAAAGAGAGAAGAAAGGAGCCCCAGGGACTTAAGATGAGAGAGAGATGGAGAGAGAGGCTGAAGAAGAAAACAGAGAGCAAAGAAGAGAGGACGGGAGATGAGGGGAAAGAGAAGAAAGTTCACTTAGAGCCGCCGTGTAGTTGTTTCTTTTTTATTTTCCTCCACCCTTACATTTTTCTTAATCACGATTGGTATTTGAAAGTCAGACACCAGCCACAAGTAAAGCTCTCCTGTCTGTCAAACAGCACCCAGAGAAGACGGGGCGGCGCTGGATCAAAAGCCACGCCGTGGAAAAAGTAAATCTTAGAAAAGATAGGACCAGACATCCACCCACGTCAACCAAAGCCCTGTCTTTTCTCTCTTCATCTCCGTCTAAGCCCGTTGCTTTGTAGGGGGAATGTGCTTGTGTGCGTGAGAATCCTCGTGTCCTGCGCCCCGCTGTGTATGTCAGGGCCTTGTTGTCTTTAAGGCTCGGGGCCCACAGCCTGGCACGGAAACTGGAAACTGAAGCCCCCTGGTCCCCACACAGCTAATCTGATGCCTCTTCCCACCACAGATGAGTCCTCTCGTGGAGGGTTAGCGGGGGTGAAAATGTCATCCTGCTCTTGTGGTTAAGACTTTCTTTTATGCTCCGCCAGGGAGGCAAGGTTGGGCCCAGCACAAGGAGATGGAGAAGAAAGGGGAGGGAGGGGAAGGCATATGAGGGTGACACTGGAGCTGCCCATGCTCTGAGACAGTGAGGTAATGGGAGGAGAGAGAGAGAAACATGGAGACAGAGAGGGGCGGAAGAATGGCAGCACACCTGGTAGAAACTAAGCTAAAACATTAGCATCGTTTATCGGAGACCGATATAATGATGAAATTTAGGCGAGACATCTGCATGGCAGTTGTCCACGGTTAAATATTGCCTAAGATTAAGGCTTTTTTTCTTTTCTTTACATTTGAATAATGTTCAATATCTTGAATAAGTGATTTTTTTAGATAAATGTAGGAGGTAAAAGTACAATATTTCCCTCTGAAATGCAGTAAAGTTGAGGTACAGTACTTCTTTGTCACCCCAGGGTGTGATCTGGTTGACCAACCTGATGACCAAAGATAGCAGAGCAATCAGAAGACAACAATAAGGTGTTATATTTGGAGTCATAGCTGTATGATGTAAACACACCTGGATATTGCACCATCTCGCTGCCACGCTTTGTTCAAGTCCTTTTTACAACCACGGACATTTCCTGCTTTGATGTTTATCTTTATTGGGACACAGCAAAAGGAAAAGGTGCGTTGCTGTGTTTGGTGATGAGATGGACTCCATTTCAGCATCTAGTGGAACAATGGTTTCCTGCCCCCTAGCCCAGTTTTGCTTTTGTGTTTGACCAGTTTAATGTCATTATTCCTCATCATTCCTAAACTGTTTTATTTCAATACTTCCAATGTTAAATCTAATTGTGAGAGAGAACCAACGATCAGAGGAAAGTCAGGGAAAATAATGCTGATATAATGCTTTTCACTGACGCTTACTTACACAGTTACTGTATCTCTGGGTCTGAAAGTGTTTGGTTTTTTAAAAGCCGTTCATTTTAATCTGTCTCTTGTCTTATGTCCGTGCCCTGTTGTATTGTGGGTAATGTTGGCTTCGTGTTTTCACCAGAAAAAGGTGATATTTCTGGTTCTGTTGCATCGATTTGGATGGTTTTTTTTAGTGTTTTAGTGTCTAGATTCCAACTTTGCGAGTTATGGATAAAGGAGTGACAGTCTAAAGACAGTTCCTCCTGCTTTTATCACTCAGCATCTTAATTTTACATCCGCTTAAATGAAGCAGAGGATGAGAGGTACAGTAAGAAAGGAGGCATAATGGGGGGTTATAGGGCCGAGTCCTGACCTGCTCTGCTTTGTTTGCCCAGGGAAAGAAGACCGCAAGTAACAGCAGCAGCAGCAGCAGGATAGAGTATTACAAGAGAGAGAAGCAACCACAGCAACTTCTCTTTCATGCAAGCAGGGACATGGTCTCCCGAAGCAGCTTCAAGGCAGAGAGAGATTAGAGAAAAGTCGTATGACTGCAGACGAATTAAGGGAAGGAGAGAAGTGGCCGTTCAGTGAGACGCCTCAGCTCGACTGGAATCCCTACATGTGGATTAAAGTGCGTGTTTGCGCTAAAGCATCTTGGGAGGTGGGAAGCACGAATGCTGCTAGGTTGCAGTTCCGTTTCGTAGTAATGTCGGCTTCTAAAACGCCAGTTAATTCGCGTTAAACTGTTAATCAGCATGCATGTGCACAAGAGCTGACCCAATTTGAAAGTCCTCTTAGCAGTGAATTGCAGGTGCACATTGTGGTTTGGCACCAGCTCAGGAGGTGGAACCTGCTATTTTTCGTGGTTTTGCTGTTAAAACACATTTGTTGTTAAATCACATTTTGCCAACACACTGCTCACACAGGCTCTAACAGCTTATTTCAACACTTGAAGTCAGTTTACTCCGTTTCTTAGACACATAACTACAGCCATTGTCCGTTGTGCTCTGGGCACTGCCAAAACACCTATGACCTACACTCAGCACTGCGCCCGACTGAAGCTGCTGCTCGGCTAACATGCTGCTTTCACTGTGTTGTGTTGGCTGTCAGCAAGCTCTTCAAAGTTGGATATGAAAGCATGTGTGCTACAGTGGGAGCGTTTCTTAATTTGGGCTTAGACTGACTCTACACTGCCAACCAAGTTAACATATTCTTCACGACATCACTGATTTGTGTCTCTGCCGAAAATATCTTACAGTGAAATATTAAAAATAATGCATATTTGTTTAACGCCCTATCACTTAAAACCCCCCCGGCCCTCTGTTCAAGTCTAAGGCTGTTAGCAGAGCGGCCTCTATCCTCAAAGGCTGAAGGAAAAACACTTAACATTGGATCTATCATGTGTCAGGAGACTTGCAGCAGGCGAGCATAAATCCTGCATCTCACTTGTCTTTACTTGCTCCCAACTTTATCGTCTTCCCTCCCTTCACCCGGCAGCTCTCATCTCATGAAAAATATGATAATTCAGAAATTTCAATACCAGGAAAAGTTTCTTGCACCTTCAGGTGTTCCCCTGAGAGCTGATAAGTGGGGGGAAAAAAATCAAAGATCGAAATTTCAAATTACTCTGCCTATCACGAGTTATCTCCTACCTCATGTATCAAAAATCTGTCATGCATGTATTCGAGTTTCTTAACGCGGTGCTGTCCTTTAAAACTTTCAATGTTAAGAGAAAACATCAAAGGGTTTTGACAGAGTGTGGGCTCAGTCGCCACCCATAATCAATTTACTTATTATTATTATTTTCCATGGGTTAAAATAAGAAGTACGGTTCTGACCATCCATTTCTACCCAAGACTTCCCGTCACTTTCATCCAAACAGCTCCTGTTTAGACACCAGGAGGAGAAGAAGCACTTAAAAAGTAGTATTCTTGTCCCCTGCCGGAAAGCTTGTTTATTTTCCTGTGAATCACAAAGAGCCAGAGCCTAAAACCGGTAAGAAAACAACATGGGAGGGACAGAGAGGAAAAGTGGAGGAAATTTAATTAGCAGTTGTCCATTCCTCCGGCTCCTGCGTTTGGTCTCGGCAGAGCAGAGCAGTGGGCAGCGGGAGGAGAGGAGACTAAAAGGGTTTCTTGATAAGCAGCGGTCAGAGTCGGTACATTGCATTTGTATCCGCTTTTATGTTTGTGTGAGTGTGTGTGTGTGTTTGCCTGATGCCACAAGACATCAAGCCGTGAGACAGGAAATGCTGCCTGTGGTGCAAAACAAGCAAGACCAACATGTATATTTAGAAAGTGAGATGTTTTTAAATGCTCAGCCTTTCACAAGCACAGTCCAGTGCACGAGCATCATCCAACACTATTTATTATTTATCATATCTTCACAACACACATGAGAAAAACTAACATCTGTGTTTTTCACCATTGTACATGCGCTGTGAAGGGAAAAGGAGGCTGTGAAGACAAACAAAATCAACTCGGAGCTCGTTGAAAGCTCTAAAACAGTCTTGTCGGTTCGTGAAAACCACAGTGTTTCCTCCGAAATCTCTCTTCATGGCCACATGATGACAAGCATATAGATGTTTCACAACAATTATCTCTTTGTTATGTAACTCTAATGAAGGCTTTCTGTCGAAGTGTTTTGGTTTTTGCAGCGAAAACATCTATAGTTTTGTAGTGCTGGTCATCCCCTATAAGTAGGTGATTTCTGCCCTGCATCTTTGCAAGTATGAGTCAGTTTGTCAGTCTGTCGCTCCACAAATCGCAATTCATAAGCATAGCTCGTTTCATTTATAGATATAAATTGCATTTTGTACCTGCTCCTCAATCTTTATGCTGCTTTGTATGACATTTTTTTCAACATCATAAAAAGGTTTGATGCCAAAACAAAACCGTTTTCCATATATTTTCCTACAGTCTATCTTATATAAACAGCAAAAATCCACAGTAGTAGGAGTAGTAGAGTGTGAACATACTGCATCAAGCTAATTGGCACAAAGACAAAACCGTTATCAAGGTGACGACACCCACGCACCAGACTGATGCTTCTAAAACAGATTGGTTTATTTTTCTTTTGTGAGGATCTACGTTCTTTGGATTGAAGTATTTAAATGCACAGTGACTGATTTATCAGAGTTTTGTGTGGTAAACATCCAAAATAATTTGATGTGTTCATGTAGAGCAGGGTTAAGACGCAGGTGGTATCAATCATGTTGTGTAAGACCATCAGACTGCAGACTACGAAATCAGTTTTCTCAACAGCGTAATCTTCACAGTAGTTTCCACCCACTGTTGGTGTTGCATCTGACATTTCTGGCCGAGATGCACCTTGGGAGCTGTAGTTAACCACTTCCCCCAGAACTGTCAGGTACAAAGCAATGAATCTGATATTTCCAAACACAGACGTCAATGTCGTGGACGGAATTAACAGTGTTGTTCGCAAAACTCAATGGGACCTTCACTTTCAGAACCTGGGGCGCAGAATAGCACCTGTGCAAGTCTATACATGAACCATTTCGATCACAAAAATGTATAATCATCAGAATATGACGATGAATACATTTGCCTATAACTGACAAGCAATTATTTCATCCAGACTGTTTCAGATTAATTGTGATAATGTTGGCTTAATAGTCTGAAGTTCATTGCTGCGTCCGGTTGTCAAAACGTTAAAACATTAAAGCTGATATTAGCTGAGGTGTGACGCTAAACATCGCTACATGGCTATGCGTATAAATCGCCTCATTCAAATTCACCCATGCAATGAAGAGTTGTTGAGAAAATCAAAGGACTGCTTCTCATGCCACACCACAGAAATATTTTTGTTAGCAACAGTACACTTCAAGGAACTTTCGCAATGCTACTAAAAAAAAAAAAAAAAAAGAAGTCAAAACTTTCACAAGGTCTCGACTTGCCTGATATTTGTCTGATAAATAAAGTCAGGGTGATGATTTGCTACAGTACAGGAAGGAGATAGAGGTGAGGATGAAGGAAAGAGAGAGAGAGAGTGACTATATGGGTGGGTCTTATGATGAGGGAGAGCAAGTGCTCCCGAGTACACCTCACTCACTCACTCTCTCGACTCTTTAATGGGGTCGGCTCCTTGCCAATTTCCACTGACAGGCCCCCTCAGTGGTGCCCCCTCACACACACACATCCACACTTTGATAGCACAATTCACTTGTATAATTCTGGTTATGCAATGGTGGGTGAATGGCCACCCCACATTGTGCGCTGAGGCAGAGACAGAAATGGAGGGGGTGGGGGTTGGGGTGGGGTGGGGTTACTGGTCAGGGAAAGATGAGGTGAAGAACAGGAAAAGAAGAATCCCAGAAGGAAAATGAAGAAATACACAGAGAGATGTAGGTGCTTTCAGCTTCAAAGAGACATTAACTTTGAGAATTTAGCTGGGTGATGATGACGATGATGATGGTGGAAACATCATTGTGAGAAAACCTCAGGCTTCTTCACTGATGTTGCCCCAGAGAACTCTGGGGTTTTCCTCCAAAGCTGACATTTGCACCTTTTTAAAGAGGCTTTTCACACCACCCCATAAGAGCTCTGCGTGAAAAACATCTCCCCATAACGGAAATACTCAGGCGACCTGGAGTTATGTCTTTCTCTGTGTTCGTTTCACAACTCTGTCTCACATTTGAAGATTTAAACCAGTGCAAAGACGAGACCCTACCCATGGGAACAGTGTTTTCCTCAGGGATGGTGACACTGTGGGACGGACAGTCATTACATAGTGTATCTTTCTGTGTGCACGTGTGGAGGTTTTAGGTGCTGGCTCGTCATGTACATCATGTACAGCACAGAGGCAGAGTCAGGGATCGGTGTACCTGGAGCGGGCCAGGTCTTTGTCTGACAGTGAGGTCATTACATCCCCCCCCACATCTCTCTCTTGCTCTCTCGCTCTTTCTGTCTTTCTCTTTCCGTCTCTCTCACTCTCTCTCTGTCCCTTGACTGCCATGCAGTTTACCCACAAGCCCCTCTGTTACAGGGGTAACATACATGGCTACTTGTGAACACCGATTGTAGAAGTAAATTTTAAAAAGTCTGAAATTGGTCAAACTTTGACATAAATGAGCTTTGATAAAACGTTGAAAACATTCTGTAATAAACCTGAACCTAAACCTGTACTGAACTGAAGACTGAACAGATCAGCAGTCTTATGGGAAGACATCCGAGAAACAATCCTGCGTTCACTTCCTGACCTGACGGCCTCCTCATCTGTGGTTTGATATTAATGGCAGTCAGTGAGCTCACTAAGAGCTTCAAGTGAGTCTTTCCCCTGTGTGTTTACGTTAGGTAAACTGTCCGTTTATCTGAAGGCGGCAGAATGGAGAGGAGCTCGAGGAGGCTCGCTGGTCCCCGTCCTCTGCCGGTGTGACACCCAAGTGGATTTTTATGTGCTGCGTAAACATTTTTTATGCAGCTTCTGAAAGGGTCCCTCAGACATGCTGGGACTCCTAAAAATGCTCCAGCCGGGGGCTTAATAGCATTCAAATTAATATTAAACAGGAATATGGACGAGTTCAAAAGTTTGGGAAGGTGGAGGGAGAAAATGCACAATGACTTGTTTAAAACTCCAAAGAAAACACAGCCACCAGAGAATGTTTGCACTCACTTTTACCTCTTTTTAATCTGCAATTTCAGAGTGAAACGTCCTGGCTGTGAGTCAAAACCTTTAAATATGAGTGCAGGGGGATTCATGAAAACAAGTTATTGGCAGGATTAAGCTCAGCGAGGTTACTTGAGTTCACTCTGTGCCCTTGTGAATGGTTTCTGGATAGATTTTGTAAGTCAGTGAGAACAGGAAATTCTTTAGTCTGCAGTCGTTGTCATGACAAGACACATCAGACAGCGGCTCCAGCATGGTGAAGACTGTCAAACAAGCTGATTACATGTCGCGCAGCCAGTTCGATAACGTCAGTCTGTCACTGAGGTGTAAACATCAAACAGTAGGAGATCAGGAAGTCAGTGAGTAAAGTGCTTCACGTACGGGAGGAAAATGACTAAATGTTGTCGTACTGAACATGTCAATTTCACACAGATGACTCCATGTGCCAGTACAGTATGTACAGGAGAATAAAGGAGGACGAGGTGCTTCAGACATAGTTCTCTCCCCCGGGCTGCGCAAGCTTCCAATGAGATGACAGCCAAGTTGAAAAGTTTGATTTGATTTTAACTTCAGTTGAATGTAAATAATGTCTTGGCTCACATGGTTGCTTGGAGAGGAAGGAGAGGCCAAAAAAAAAACCCAAAAAAACGGGGCGACCACATATAAGAAAATCCATGGGAGAAAAGTATGCCTTTATCTTTTAATAAACCGTAAAGCCAGGAGGCAACATGAAATTACAGCATAATAGCAGTGGAGAGTCTTCTGAAGACTTAATTGCCTTAATTATAGCAGTGCAGAGAGAGAGAGAGAGAGAGAGAGGGGCAGGGAGGGAAAGGAAAGCATGTGGAGGAGGAGCGAGGCAGAGGACAAGAAATAGGGAAGAGACGAGAAGAGACGTGACAGCAAATTGTGTGTGAGCCAGATGTTGCAGGTGTAATCCAGGTGTGTGTGTGTCTGTGTCTGTGAGCCATGTAGAGCCTGCTTACTTACACACACACACACACACGCGCGCACATATTTACGCGCGCGTTGTTTTGTGACTGCGTGTGGCGGTGTGTTAATATGAGAACCCGCAGTCCACGTGAATGACGGAGTGAGCGCTACGCTGAGAAACACGTCTCTTTTTCCAGACGAGTGAAAACTTCTCTCCCTCAGATCTTACAAGCTGGCAGGCTTACTTAGGGATGCTAAACATAGCTTTCATTTTCCTCTGTGTCTAGACTGGCTGCTCACTGCTTTCTGCTGCGGTTTCTTGTTCACTCGGGGAAGATAGTACCCTAATTCTCATGCCTCAGAGCCAGCGGGAAGTTTGTTTAGCCAGCAGTATTGTGAAGTACCTGTGAACCTCCCCGCGGTGCGCAGTTCAGGCTGAGAGTTTAGCTGATTTTTCAGCATGGTTGACTGATCAAGGACTCATGTCGGGGTCCAGGGATCATGTTTCAGCTTTGAGGAAAATGTTAGCTTTGAACTTTGAGGGGAGACGGTTCTTGTTCTGCCCTTTTTTGGAGTCATCCCACACTCCTGTTTGCCTCTCACTCTAACTTTTTACCAAAGATTGTACCTTCATTTGTTGCCAGAGGAATGTTCAGATCTTATTAGATGCTACTTGTCCAACCCATCATTGCGCCCTGGAGTGACAATCGCTGTGACAACAGTTTTTCTGATTTTTGAGTGTTGCTGCGTAATCAAGCACAACAGATGGAGAGAAGTGGTCATGTTTCAGCTGTGAGGAAAATATCATATTGTTGAATTTCTTCTTCCTACTCATCTGCAATGGTGGAATAGATACTAATAGATTTTTTGAAAAGTAAAACTACGCAAGTAAGAATGTAAAACGTCTCCTGCTAGTCCTACTTAAGTAAAAGTAAAGACGTACTCGCTGCTGAATGTGTATAAAGTAGCGATTCTGCAGTGAAAATTCAGTTTACTCATCATAACAAGACCGTGAGAACAGGTGTATTATAGCTTCTGTGACTGGAGGGTTTCCAAACTTTGCAGAGTTTGATAAAACTGGTTAACATGGCACGAGCTGTGAGACCATGAATTAATAACAGAAATCCTGTGTTGTAAAGTGGGGCTGTGCGGTTTGA
Source organism: Datnioides undecimradiatus (assembly GCA_008933995.1). NCBI lineage: Eukaryota > Metazoa > Chordata > Actinopteri > Lobotiformes > Datnioididae > Datnioides > Datnioides undecimradiatus. The sequence goes on from WARS01000015.1 coordinate 13,075,627, forward strand.
AAGAACAGGAGTATCCGTTTTTAAAGCCCGATAGCTGCAAACTGAGGCGAACGTCTGCGCCAAGGTGCAGAATGGTTGGAAATCAATTGTTGCAAAAGTGTTTTTCAGTTTCAGGTCAGTGTAGAGTATTGAAAAACTCAGTATTTCTCTCTGAAGTGCTGTAGAGCAAAAGTAAAAGTTGGCGTTAAATGTAAATACTCAGACAGCCTCAAAACTGTGCAGTAAAACATACAGCACTTGAGTGAATGGTGTCAGTTACTTCCTAACGTTGTTTATCCCTGTGTAAACTATTGTACCTTCTATTTGTAGTCACATTAATTGCCTAGAAGTCAAATCTCTTTGCGCTTTGATGGCTGAAAAAGGAACGTTTCAATTTTCTTATCTGTCTTTATCCATTTCTCTGAGTTGTCACCTCATCGCTGCACTCGTCCTTGACATATTGGATTTCTAAAGTGATAAAATCTGAGTGTCTCATCCTTTAATCATGACCAAAAAGATCAAAATGTCAACCTTGCATTGACTTCACCCCCGTCCGACTTAATGAACAGGTGCTCTTGAAGTTCCTGTTCAAACTCAGTGACACTGGTGTGAATGAAATCTGACGTTTCCAGTGAGTTCTTCATCCTTTTTTTTTTTTTTTTTAAATAGGAAAACGTTTGCAGCAGAGGCCTGAATGGTGTCTCGAATAGCTCGCACAATATCTCCTTACACAGGAGCTCTGCCACTTGAAATTCTATAGCCAGCTGGAGTCAGTGAAGTAAACAGTTTGTCCTCGCTGAAGTGTTTAGTTTTCAGCAACGTGACAAAGTTGTAAGCTGAATAAAATATATATATATATATATAACATTCGCAAAGCAAGAAGTAGTTTTCCTTCCTTCGGTGTCCGAGGTTGTAGGGTTTTTTGTTTTTTTTTACAGGGTTGGGAAGGAGATGTGTCATGTTTTTTAAGAGAGCCAGTTTGCCTGTGGGTGCATTTTTGTTGTCGTCAGGCAAGTCCCTGCACTGCACAGCGCAGGCCTGCCTGAGTGGAGATTCTTTAGGAGGGAGATCTCTTTCTTCTCAAAGCGTCTTACCAAGAGCTATTAATTATTAACTGGGAGAGCTAACATCAAAGGAGCAGACTTGTGCTGAATTAAATGGGGGCTGGAGCCTGGCAGTGAGGAGCTGAGAGGGAAAACTGGGTGAGAGGGAAAAGCCGAGCGAGATTTCGCTTTTGAACTTTCCAAGTACAAAAAAAGTGGAAGAAGAAAGAAAAGAGCAATGTTAGTTTATGTAAAGGAGGCAGGACGAAAGAGAGAGTTGGTAGAGCTTGTGTTTATAGCGCGTTGCTGTCTTTTAATGTTTCAGTGTTTGACAAGGCTTGCATACACTGCTGGGAAAGATCGAATCAGTTTGCAGGGTTAATTAGTCTTTAATGAGCTATGAAAGCCAGATTCATAAACATCTTATCTGTGGATTGAACCAGGGGGAAATCTAATTGAGACGTAGCTCAAACGCTTTCAGAGTCATGACGCGTTTACATTTTCCTGAAGCTGGCTTGCGCTCACAGTCGACTTCGCAGAGTGTGGCACATATGCCACCCGTCACATTAAAGGCCTTTTGTCGGTTTGCTTCTCTTTTCCTCCTGCTGTGACTTGTCCGTGCAGCGGTCGTCCCACCGAAGGTACCTGCAGTGCAGAAGACCCAGGCTGTGCTGCAGACTCTAAAAATCAAATCTAGACTATATTTAGCATCATTATCGACTGTGCTGTTGACAGTTATTGATCCTGGACAGTCCAAATACCTCTGTTCCTCCTCTTGCTTTGTAGGTAAAAGCCTGCTATAAACGATAAAAGAAGGCTGGTATGTATATTAGATTAAAATGTTAAGTAAAGTTGAATCCAAACTAACTTCAGCTACACATGCTGCTTTAATCATTAACCTCTTTCTAAGGACTCATAGTACACACACGGAGCAGGGAAAATGTCCGAGGGAAAAGGGAATTTCGCAGTTAACAAAACTGATACGCATTACGTTGGATGCAAAAGAGTTTAGGAAATCAGCACTCATTCGTGATGAACAGCAGGAAATGACTAACAGAAGCCCAATGAGCCCAAAGCTGCAGGACGCAATTATTGTAAGTGAGGTTGTGACAGACGCGCAAACAAGAGCAAAATTAACAGAAGAACATGAGGAATGTGGACGCTTGCATACAGGGGACGAGGAGTGAATAGTTTGCTAAGTGTAAAAAAGGGTTCCAGTCACGTGCTGTGGCCTTTAGCCGACCGACACAATTGAAGAAAATACCTGAGCGCACAAATTTCGGAACGACGGAGCTCTCTGCCGCCATCAAAACACAAGATGAGGGAGTAACATTCATCTGTCCTGTACAGACTCTGCGTGAAGGAGCAGTGAAGCTGTGCTGGCAGCTAACGGACGGCCTCCGCCTCACGGAGACTTTCTGTACATTATGTAGAAAATCAAAGCTGCACAAGTGTTTACAGCGGTGATGGGGCCAATTCAAAATCGCTTCCTCCTTCCCCTTCGGACCAAAGAGGAGAGTCTTGCTCAACATTCCACTGTTGAGTGTTGTTATCTCAGAAATCGACGTGATGTGTTGTGAAAAGTGTAATTGCGCCTCCATCCTACACATACCACCTCTTCTCTGTGTGTCCTCTGTAAGTGCCCGCTGACACTCTGCAGCCACTCAGCAGCAGAGTCACAGCGCTGTTCATTGTCACTTTGATCTTCAACCCCCCCCCAAACAGTTATGAAGAGCGCTGGCAAGAACCCAAGGGCACTTGATAATACCAGGATATGATCCCAGCCACTCTATTTTAGATCATGTAGTGCAGACATCAAAACGTTGTCTAAATAGGGCACCGCGAATCAAGCGGGGTGAGAGCGGGTTGTAGGAGAAAGCAGCAGCTGAGATAAAGGAGCTCTTTTTTTTTTTTTTCGACGAGTGGAAGCCAATTTGGATTCTGCGAGGAGATACGTGGGGTTCTGCAGATCCGAGCATTTCCTTTATCTTTTGCCTTTAGCAGAAGTCTTCAAAAGATCTCTGTGCTCCGACTTTTCCTGCTCTCACATGAAAGGAGCTCACATTTTTTTTAGCAGTTTGGAAAGCCATGATAACTTTATTCAACTTTTCCTGAGCGTGCGCACCAGAATTCGAGTTGCATCACGCAGAGCCGCGCGTGCATTAGTTCTTGACACAGGGATGAAACCGTTCCAGTTGCTGTCATAGTATTAGCGCAATGTGGCGCAGATTCACAGAGAATGACATCATGAGGACTTCAGAGGGATGGAGACACAGACCACATGTGCGTCTTAGCAAATGTTATCAGTGGCTTGTTTGCTCCTTCGCTTTCCCGTTTGCTCATTCCAGCTGATCTGTGGGGGGGGGGGGGTTACACTCAGGTAGAGGACTCCCTCTAGTGGCCTAAATCTGAATGTGAAAACTTAATCTCAGGTGGTTCAGAGTGCAGTTGTGATCAAACATCCGTCTGACTGGCTTTATCTCTGCGCCGCTGCCGAATACATCTAATGATTACCTTGTTCTGTGTTTGCAGGCAAAGAGAGCGGTGCAGCGGGGAGCCACAGCCGTCATCTTTGACGTGTCGGAGAACCCGGATGCCATCGACCAGGTTTGTGCACACCTAGAGAAATTACTCGGGCATTCACACACTCACACACACACACACACACACACACACACACACACACAGGACTCGGTTGGTCTGTGAAAGATTCTCTACTTTTCCTCTCAGAAGAAAGCTTAGCTGTATGCCCTGCCCATTTGACTGGTGCTGTGTCTGTGTGTGTGTGTGTGTGTGTGTGTGCTGTTTGTACAAACAATGATCTTTCTATCTTTAGTTCAGTTCAAAAGCATGTGGATCAGCCTTGCTCATTCAACCATTCAGGGCCTTTGAGCTCTCTAACTTGTGTTTGGAGGAGCGCACTGCACTCTTAGAGGGCTGAAAATGGATATCCAGGTTCAGCTTTCACTAGACCATGACCAAACTCTGTTGAGCTCATAATTGAACAGGTAGCACACATTACCTCATCCCCCGAGACTAGGGATCTGTCTTTGAGTGCACATTTGGGGGTGAGCAAACTAAGAACAAAGTGTGTTTCTTGTCTCACACGCCCAGACACTCACATTCCATTTTCTTCCACCGGTTCTTGCTCCAGTGTCTTTGCTATTAAGAGGTATAATACACGTGTTGCTCGTCTGAGCGCCTTTGTCGCAAGAATTCTCCTGTGGTATTCATCCTCGCCACGCCAGGCCTGGACTTGCAGGTTTTTCTTTTTTTTTTTTTTTCACTCTCTCTCTCCCTCCCTCCTCGCCTCCTCTTCTCTGCCGCTGGGTCGTAAAGTGCGTAGCTGAGAGATAAAAGGGATTGCGCAGAGACCACATGAAAGGCATCGCTGGGCGGCTGTGTTAAATTCCCCCGAGAGGCTTTTCCAGTCAGAGCGGCCCGATCAGCAGAGACAGGACCCACAAGGCCGAGGGGCAGGGAGGAGGAGCTTGCGGAGAATTTAAGGTCCCGGGGCTGAAATTAGGAGGAAGGCTTCATGAAGTTAATGTACTTGACCTCCTTTTTATCTCAGTTAATAGGATGTGATGCCAAATGCTGCTTGTGGCTAAAACACTTTGGATGTTTTGTTTGCTGAAAAGTTTGCGAGTCAACTTTCCTTAAAGAGCAATGCACTCAGGTTTATCACAGGACTTCTAGGTGTACTTTCTTTAATGGGTGTATTGTTTGTCAAAGACGCAGCTCGAGTCCTGGAGGAGTCGCTTCTCAAAGCGGGAGCGGCGCAACAGAATCAAGCGAGAGATCAAAAGTCTCCAAGTCTATACTTTCAAAACCAGAACCTACAGTATTTCACTGGGGAACATGACGACAGCAGAAGAAATAGAAATGCGAATATCTTCGGTATTTCCCTTGGGCTTTTCAAATTACAGATTCCAACTAGCAGACGAGAGGGGAGAAGGGAGAAGGAGAGGAGGAGTGAAGGAGCACGTCAACCGACTCCAAAGCAGGAACATACTATTCATTGACTATCTTCCCCTGCTCCCTCTGGCAAACTCTGGCCAAAGCTTCCGTGTCTTGAGCTTCTGGGTCATTTTTCCCTGTTTGGTAGAGAAGTTCATTCATGCCTTTTACATTCAGACCGTGCATTAGACTTTTCACATAATGAATGAAACTGAATGAAATTTCACGTCTGCTTGTGACCCTTCATCACACGTTGCCCTTGTCAAACAGCTGAGAGCAGTTCAGCCTCCGAGTGATGCTCTCTGAGTCCGTGTTTGATTAACAGTCTTTAATTATTTCAACTCCCCTGTGTTTTGGACAAACATGCTCAGCCTTTGACACCCTGATGCTACACACTGGTGTTAACTGGTGTTTGCATTTGTTGTGACACAACCCGTTTCTTTTCTTTTTTATGTGACATTTGAGTATTTAAAGGTAAAATAAAGCTTAAGGAAGTGACCTTTTGTGTTTCTTTTGTCTTTTTAGTCAGGGTTATCTTATCTCAGGTTGGTACCACTGTATTAAGGGTTTTACCCCCAATATTTCAGGGTTCAGTGGTATTAATATAATATAGACATTGCCAGAGACATACAAAGTGTTTCAATATGACAACTTTCAATATTTACTTCAGAATCTTTATGAAAATTATCACTATTATAACACTGACGCTGTCGTTACAGGTTTAAGTCATTTTATTAGTTTGATTATTGAGTTTTTCTTTTTTTCATCATGTTTTACCTCAAATCAGAATGAAACCAGCTTCATATTTGACGTAGATCCCACGGCCTGCCTTTGATTTTTAACGGGTACTCCAGTGATTAGTTGTTGCCTTTCTGTTAAGTTGCAGACTCACAAGAGCCACATTTAAATGAGTTAAAACAAACTATCATGAGTCACATTAAGCCACGACTCTAGTATGGTTTGAGCTTGAACATCACTGGATCCTACATTTCCCATGATGCCACAGAGGACATTGTATAACTGTTTTTACTGACTCCTAACGTCAAGAAAACCAAACCGCAGAGACAGTGAGAACACTTTTGATTTTGTCACACATTAGTTCATCGGTGATGTTCTTCTTTTCTATCTTCAGCTCAACCAGGTTGCGGAGGATCCTCTGAAGCGGCCGGTGGTTTACGTGAAGGGCAACGACGCTGTTAAGTTGATGAACATCGTCAACAAGCAGAAAGTGGCTCGCGCTCGCATACAACACAGACCACCGAGGGTAAGAGCTCCTGCCAAAACCCCAAACCACTCAGTGTAGATGACGCGTATGTGTGTGTGAGACTAATCCAAGGCACATGTGAAGAACATGAGGAAGAGGTGAACGTGTTTGTGAGGCTCGCGCACAAAAACAGTGCCGAGAAGTTGTCTTATTTTTTTAGATGTGAAGACAAACGAAAATTCCAGCTGTGAAATCCGACCCCCTTTCTCCCTTTCTTCTCTGCTCGCCGCTGCCCCCGAGGCCGAGGACTATTTCACAGCACTGTGGGAGATTAATATCAGCCATTCAAAGAGCTGTTTGTTTGCTTGGAATATTTGATAAGAGACCAGCACACTTTGAGGTCAAATGACTTGACATAATGAAAGCCCGAGAGAAAGGGCTGTCCGATAAGACACATTTTTCTAGGCAGAATAAAACAATCTGCTCATTCTTGGTCACTTTTGAGCAGCTGTTTGTGGACTGAATTTCTTGGAAATCGTCGCTGTCTTTAAGTCACTCAACTCCTACCTCTCAAGAAAATATGCCAAATCTGCTTTATTTGTCTACAGTTGGTTTCCTGTTGGTTAATCTGCAGATTATTTCATTGCTTAGTTAGTGAAATGTCACAAAGTGATGAAATAATGCTTCTTCCAGTACCCGAGAGCAAATAGCTCACATATAAACTGACACAGAAATAAGAAAATGATTCTGAGATGGAAATGAAATGACTTGCATGACTAATCAGCTGTTTATTTACTTACTCTTTGCTACTTTATTTGCATAATTGAGAGCTGAATGAGTCACAGCATTGAGAGCTCTGGTTTGTTGACAAAGCAGTAATCAAATGTCCTCAGTTGTCTGTGGGTGGAAATAAAAAACTGTTTTCAGGCCAGATGAATCTTTTTGTAACCCCTTTAATCAGCTGCACGTGAAGATTATTTGACATATTTCTTTTTCCACAGCAGCCCACAGAATATTTTGACATGGGCATCTTCCTAGCGTTCTTCGTGGTCGTGTCGCTGGTTTGCCTCATTCTGCTCATCAAGATCAAACTCAAGCAGAGGAGAAGCCAGGTTAGTGCGAGGCACACACGCTCATTAGCACCTGAGAAGTGTGGAGGACCAGAAACTTCACTTCCCTATTGCACAAAACACACCCAAATGCACAGCGCCATGCCTCGCTTTTCCAGTCCACACGTCTTCACTTGGAGTCGCAGGCGTTGAGTCAGGCGACAGTAGCGCCACTGTTAATTGATTCCTCTCGGGTGTCGACAAAGAGCTCTCGTGGAGGCTCATGTCGGTCGCATGAATCAGGATAAGCGTTTAATTAATGCCAATGAGAAGGGCGGCTGCTGGAGCCAAACGCAGAAATGTCACAACGGAGAGTAAAAAAACCTGTAGCGGCATCCGTGAAGACAGGTGTAATCCTGCCAACGTGTGTGTTTGGGTGTGTCATTGCGTGTGTTTCACAGCAGCACTGTGACTTCCTTTGGCAGTTAATTAACAACTGACACAGTGGGACGGGGGGGGGCGGGGGATTTGTCACATGTAACAAGTTTTCCTTCCCGAAATGTGAACAATTAATGAGCTTCTTATGCAGTAAATATTGTTCATGCAGGGTTCACGTCTTCTATCCAATTAAGTGTAAAGAGCAGAAAACATTTCAGAAAACTTTTGGGTGTAGTGAAGGATTCCTCAAGGGTTTGCCCTCACTGCCACTGCAGTTAATTACAAACCCAGTTTTAAGTCCTTGTGTTTCATGTTTGTCAACCTTGTGCTGAGAATGATTTTCATGCCAAAGCTGATTGCTCACTTGGTGACCAGGATGTCCACACGTCCTTAAAATATCTATAATTATTTAGTTGTGAGGCAACACGAAGCAGGAAACACCCTCCAGAGACCCTCGTTTAGTTAAGCCTGAGCATAAATAACTAGCTACATGTAGGCTATAAGTCACAATGTCTGTGACGCATGTGAATCATCAGGTTTAATCCCAGTAAGTAGTTCTGTATGTGTCGACTTATCACTCGCCATTTTATGGCGACACGAAGCAAATCAGAGATGAAAAGAGACCAGAGAGTTGTTAATGCACCAGTCAGACATTGCTAAGTGATGAACTGCGTCAGCGGGGAAAGTCTCAAATCATGACATCATCAACACTCAGGCACTAACATCAACAAAGAGAAACACAAAGCTTTTAAAAGTAAACACGTGCCTGCACCCACATGTAGACATTTGACGGCACGTCTGCCGAAAAACACAATCAAACAACTCAGTGATGTCGGTTTTATTATTTTATTTCATCATTTTAGTCTACAGAGATTTAAAAGCTTTTCTATTTGTAAACATGGTCCGAATATCGTAGGCTTTGTTCTTTTTCAAATCTTTCTGTCATTTATGCATTAGCACTTTAGAATTGAAAGTGTGTGTGCAGAGTGAATTAAAAGTTTGACTTTGGAGATTATTGGACATGTCCTAGTCAGTTTTCTAAATCCTTCATTTCACTTACTTAGCTCAGGTTTGATATGTTTTTATGGTTTTCTACTGTAAATGGTAAATAAGCTCACTCTGCTTCGCTGACCCTGTCCCACCTTCCTCCACCCCACAGAGCTCCATGAACAGAATGGCCATCCAAGCTTTGGAAAAGATGGAGACAAGAAAGTTCAAGGCCAAAGGAAAGGGTCAGCGCGAGAGCAGCTGTGGAACCTCTGATTCACTGAGCAGCAGCTCCACCTCGGACTGCGCCATCTGTCTGGAGAAGTACATTGATGGGGAGGTGAGGGAAGACAACAAACACGTATCTTGCTGTGCTGTATGGACTGGTATACCCGCTGTTACACTGAACACAAAGGCAGACATTTATAAGAGTTTGAAAACAACCTGCACGTGTTGGCGGTTGTTCAGAGACACCGCTTTCTCATATCTCAACTCCGATTTCATGAGACAAAAGGAATGTTTTGAGCTTTATGCTGAATTTTATTAGACTAATGGTTATGGTTTAATCATTTGTTTGAAAACAGTATCAGGTTAAACAGCAGCTTGTTTGTATTTTCTTACGATTTCTCTCTTCTCCTCCATTTGTTGTTGACCACGAGCATTTTCTGCACCACAGGATTTTATTTATGTATTTATTTATTTTCAACTCTAAGCGTTTTTAATGAACATTTGTTTCAAAGCATTATTATTAAAAAAAAAAAAAACAAAACAGGAGAAATTCACAGACAAATGCTCAGTTAGGAGTAAGAATTTACCCAATAAACATACATCAGCTTCGTTTGCTGAATGCTTTTCTTCCAGTGTGCCTTAAAGTAACATGCGTGCAACGGCGGACCATGTGGAGCCAGACCTCGTCACTCTGGCAGTGTTTGTGTGGTCATCTACCCACTGAGCTTGTTTTCTTTTCATTACATATTCTGTAGACATGAAACATAATGCAGTAATGCAGACAATAGAATGGAAGTTCCCCTGATGTGCTCGGGGACCGCAGTCCTGCGATCTTCGCTGACGTTCCTTCCGGCGCCTTTTAGATGTTTAGTTCAGTCTTTCAGAGCACCTGGAGAGATAACGGTACCCATAGTGCATTGGGTTGTGATTATGCTTCCTGTTTTCCCAGTGTGGCCTTCTTTTAATCCTTTTAAAAGGAGTCATTGTCGTAATATGTATCCAAATCTTGGACTTTGAGGGTTTACTGTAACAGCATTGCTCATCCTCAACACGGACGCTGGATGGACCAGCCCCGGCGCCCACAGGGACATAGTTGGCGTATGTGTTTTTTTTGTGGTTATGTGTCTCTTCGGTAAAGAGGAGAAGAAAACACAACAAAGCACGGCGCCAGGATTGCACAGAGGAAGTGGCGATATAAAAGGCTGAATGGCATCAAAGCAGTTTTGAGCAGTGAACCAAGCAATAAAAGCTTGGGTGGAATAGAGCCCAAAGATGAGTCACATTAAGCCATAGAGTAAAGTATTTATGGCAGTGAATGAGCTCTCACAGGAAAAGAATATTATAATTCATATTCACAGTGCTCCTGCTTTTGTATCTCGAAATTCCTCCATGTCAATTCTCCTTCTGAATACAAAGTGTCGCATTCTTCTCATATCAATCCT